>CM075887.1:6240397-6325397 GCA_038021265.1 Cyprinella venusta
TAACATAAATGGTTATATTTATTTATTTTATATAATTTATATGTATTTATTGAACAACAATCTAACTGTTGATGATAAATGATGATGATTATTATAATTAGAAATAATGCTATTCATTAATAGTATTATAGTACTATATCAATTATTTTTAATAATTGATTTACTAGCTAAAAGTTTAGTTATAACTGTGTGCAATAAAAATAATTAGAAAAATTATCATTCACATAATTAATAATAAGCTTCCACACAATTAATTTAAGTTTGTACAGCTATTATATTATTTGTTGTAGTGAAAACTTAAAAAAATAAGCAAATTAATAAATAAATAAAAACTCCCTGTTATATACTAGCGAATAACATGTTAAATTTAATTTAGTGAACATTACAAAACTAATACGTTTTTCCCTTCTCTCGAAAATACATCAAACAGCACGTAAGTTCAACATTTACATTCTTGATCCCATGCAAAGCATCCTGGGAGCTGGAAAAGCAGCAGTCACTATCAGATTTAGGAGCGTTACCCTGGTCACAGTTGTCCTCGTCACTTTGATCCAGGCAGTCGAAGACCCTGTCGCACCTCCAGCGAGCGGGAACACAGTGTGCTCGATTGCGACACAGGAACTCGTCCTCCTTACACTCCAGAATGCAGTCCACCTACTCACACACACATACACACTCTTCTCAAAGGCACAGCTCGACTATTTCAATAACACAACTGAATGATTGGCTGAATTAAAAGGCGCGTCCTCTTTAGCAATGACCTCTGATCTTTTCCTACAGATGAAATTGCTTTTTATATATAATGCATGGAAGAAATGCGGCCTTGGCTCTCTAGGGGCCTGTGAAAAAGAGGGCTGTTTTAATGGTCTTTATTAGGACAGGCAAACTCCGTTGAACTGTTGACACTGCATTATGAGTAAGAGTGTAATTAAACCAAAGTCCCTCGAGAAAAGAGACCGTAGTCTTGCGGAAGCAGCCTGGAACCACCAAGAAACAACGGAGCAATGCTGTGCAACATTGCATCATGGTTAAAGGGATAATTCATCCCAAAATAAGCCTTTTGTCATCATTTGGATTCATTCCAAGCTACTTGGACTTCCATTGCATTGATGAAAACCACTGAAAATGTCTCATTTTTAATGTTTTAATAAAAACCAAGCAATACAAGTTTGGAACTTTAAGGATTTTATTTCATTTATATTATTAATAGGGCTGTCAAAAGATTAATCGCGATTAATCGCATCCAAAATAAATGTTTGTGTTTACATAATATATGTGGGTGCACTGTGTATAATTATTTTGTATACTGTATATATAAATACACACACATGCATGTATATTTAAGAAAAAATAGTATTTATATATAAAATATTTATATTTATATATAATATAAATTATATATAAATCTATATATAGTATATACATGAAAATTTTTCTTAAATATATAAAAGCATGTGTATATATATATATATATATATATATATATATATATATATATATATATATATATATATATATATATAATTATACACAGTGCACCCACATATATTATGTAAACACAAACTTTTATTTTGGATGCAATTAATCGTGATTAATCGTTTGACAGCCCACATTATTATTAATAATAATAATAATAATAATAATTATTATTATTATTATTATTATTATTAATATATTATATTTATTAAAATTATATTTATTATAATTAATTGTTTTATACAGATTATTATAATTATTATATAATTAGATATACTTATTATACTTATTAAATATACTTATTATAATTACTTTTATGTAGAAAATAATTAACTAAAGGTTAACTATGCCTGTTATTATTCAAATTAAATACATTTATATATATATATATATATATATATATATATATATATATAACAATTATAATTATTACAATTCATTATTTTATATAGATTATTATAATTATGTAATATAATATTTAATTTAAATATAATTAAATAATTATATATGTAATATAATATATAATTAAATATAATATATAATATAAATATTTAATATATAATTCAATATAATATATAATTAAATTAAAAAAAATATGTAATATTTAATATATAATTAAAAATATAATTATTATTATTATTATTATGTGGAAAATGGAAAATAATTAACTATACGATTGATTATAACGGTCTACAATGAATTATTATTATGGTAAATAATATAAATGTAAATGTATAATTCGTCATGTAGAAAATTTTGAAGATTATTTGTAACTGTGTACAGTCAAAAACGCATTTAAAATATATTATTATTATAAATAATAATAATAAATAATGACTATTTTTAATTGAATTATATGAATAACATTTATTCATTAATTAACTGCAAGGTTTTAACTGTGTGCACACATAAATAATATGAAAAAAAAAATAATCAATTAATTTAAGTTAGTACAATGAGACCAAAACAAAAAAAAGTTTTTTGGACCCCATTGACTTCCACAGTATTGGCCAACACAGCTGAAACAGTCTGTTAAGATTCTGTGTATGTACCACACTGACCTCATCAGATCCGTCCGAACAGTCGTTTTGTCCGTCACAGCGTTGGCTAGCCGACACGCAGCCCCCTCCAACGCAAACATACTCGTTTTGACCACATGACGTAGGCCGAGCTGCATAGAAACACAAAATACAGACTCAATTCAAACCAAAAAGAATCTTCCATCAAAAATCCATGCCATCTATAATAAGACATGTCAATCTACATGTCCTGGCGACAATACCTTCCTTGAAAGCTTCTATATCGCACACGTGACTCTCTGCAGTAGAACGGCATAGACTGAAATGAACTGAGCTGCAGATTCGGTCAGTAAGAGGTTGTGAGAGATTTCAGGCTGCACTTTTTGAAGTGTTTTCAGCAGCATTAATATTAATCGGAGGGTAAAATTCCCCTGACTTGCCTTGAGTCGCAGGGAAAGAGCAAAAAAAAAAAGAAGGGGAGAGACTGTGAGAGCTTTCTGAATGCATCTCCAGTGGTCCTTACGATCAGAATAATTCACTCTGAGGTTGCAGGCGTAGATGTACTCAGGTACCCAGAGCTGAGCTGAGACACAAAGCTGAAATATTCACGACGAGGGCCAAGAAAGTGGAGGAAGACCTCAACTTAAGAGAAACACTTCAAGTCTCTTGGGTTAAAATAACAGATGAAGTTGAGCTTTGGAAAATGCATAATTCTGAGTTCTTGGGGATTTTTGACTTCTTTAGCTTTAGTTGGAAGTTTTAGAATAAATTAATGAATTAAAATACACACAACATGTCTGGAGGCTGTGCTTCTGTCTTAAATAGATCTCATTTTGACTTGAAAGCTCTGGGGAGGAGCGTATCTGGCATTGATACCATAGAGGAGGCGAATATTAAAAATCCATCTCGAGTAAGTGGATTGGCCATCTGTTCCTCAAGAAGGGAGATGAGTGGAAGATATTTTGCCTTTTATTTTTGCAGTGAAAGCGGTACAGGTACAGTAGATTTTCTCGTTGCACTTAAAATAAAATAAAAAAAAAAACATACATACTTCTTTATAGCAACCTCATATAAAATATAAACTGTGCCGGAGTATGGTACTTGCACTAAGTGTCCTTTGGCAGCAGATTTAGACTCAAAGGGCTGACGATGAGGGAGGAACAAGCCGTTCCCTGGGACGAAAATTCAAGCGTGACATTTAAATGCGCTTCGTTAACAGCGGATGACAAATGTGGGGTCATTTTGCTGTTAGTTTTAAGCGGTAGAGGCTTAGCGGTTATAAATGAAGGCAGCGTCACAAGGTTTGGGGTCGTGCGGATATTTCCAGTCTCTTTTGTGTAGTCGGAGCGATTCCCTTTGGATAAAAGAAATCCTCTCGATGACATGTGATTATAGGAGCTGTCTCGGGCCGGCTTTGATGGGCTCTGGATCCGTTTGCATTATTTAAAGAGTGTGTGAAAGCAGCTAACCTGTCATGGCGGTGTTGGCAGGGCTACAGTTGGCCTCGTCCTCCCCGGTTTTGCAGTCTTCTTGTCCATCACAGAGCCATTTGACTGAGATACAGAGATGATTCAGGCACTGGAACTGATCCTCGGAGCAGTGGCTCTCACAGCCTCTCTGAAAACACACGTGCGGGATGTCAGGATGTGAGATTAACCATGTGTGTTAAAGGAATACTCCACTTTTTTTGGAAATAGGCTCATTTTAACACTCCCCCAGAGTTAAACAGTTGGGTTTTACCGTTTTCGAATCTATTCAGACGATTTTTTTTTTATATTTAGAAGAATATCAGTAACCTGGTCTCATTGACTTCCATAGTATTTTTTTCCTACTATGGAAGTCAATGAGACCAGAAACTGTCTGGTTACTGATGTTCTTCTAAATATCAGAAAATCGGCTGAATGGATTCAAAAACGGTAAAACCCAACTGTTTAACTCTGGGGGAGTGGTAAAATGAGCCTATTTCCAAAAAAAAGTGGAGTATCCCTTTAATGGTGCGATTGACGAATGTGGCTCTTGAAACCTCGTCAGAGTTATCGGTGCAGTCGAAGTCGCCGTCGCATCGGAAACGTGAGGAGATGCACTCTCCGTTGGCGCAGATGAAGTTTTTCGAGTTGCATGTTACTGGCTCTAAAAAGAGAAAGACATAAATAGATTTAGAATTTGGACTTCCAGCAGTGTGGACTGTGCAAGCTGAATAAGCATTTGGCAGCAGGAAAACAAACAAACAAATGGCTAACAGTTTTTTTTTCTGTTGTTATGAACAGCAAGACACATCCAGACTTCCTTTGGTGACATTTGGCAGGAAGCCTATGAAATGCCAGAGAGGATGTGAAAATGAGAGAGAGATAGAGATTTAAGTTGAATAAAATTAAAAACAAGGCAGGCTGATTTGGCAAACAAACAACAGACTGAAAAGGAAGACAGACATCAAAAGGAGGAAAAAGAGATAAAGTAAAAGACAGAAATAAAGAAATAAAGTATAAAATTACTAAAGAAAGACATACAGAACAAACAAATGAGTAAATGACAGAAAAAATGACAACAAATAAATGACAGAAAAAGGGAAATTAATAAAAAAAGAAAAACCAAGTACAATAAAGACAGAGATAAAATGATTGAACGACAGAAACAAAGACAATAATGAGTAACAACACACTGTAAAAAAATATTGTTGGTTTTACTTACAAAATAAGTAACATGGTTGCCTTAAAATTTTAAGTTGATTGAAATGGAAAAAGTGAGTTAATACAATGAAGGAGATTAATTTAATCATCAGAAACTCAAAATATTAAGTTATCTGAACTAAATAAATTATTTAAGTTGATTTGACACAGAGAAAAAAATGTTGTGATAACAAATCTTGAAAAATAAATGAAACTATGTAAAAAAAGAAAGAATAAACAAACAAAAGATATAAAAGTAAGAAAGAAAAAAAAACAAATAAAAGACTAGAGACACACAGAACAAACAAACAAAAGAAAAAAGATACAAAAAAAGTAAGAAACAAGTGAAGGAAAACAAAAAACAGACAGAATCAACAAGCGAAAGATTCATAGAAGAAAGAAAGATGAAAGAGTCATGACATGAACAAATGAAAAACAAACAAATGAATTAAGGACAGAATGATAAAATGCACAAATGAAAGATACAAAAAGAATAAACAAATAAACAAATGAAAGAACAAAAAACTGACAGAATGAGCAAACAAAAGATTCAAAGAAAGATGAAACAGACAGAACGAACAAACAAAAGATTCAAAGAAAGATGAAAGAGTCTGAATGAACAAATGAAAGCTAAAAAAGTGCTAAACAAACCAATTAAATAAGGACAGAATGATAAAATGAAAGATACAAAAAATGAATAAACAAATGAAAGAACAAAAAACTGACAGAACAAACAAACAAAAGATTAATAGAAGAAAGATGAAAGAGTCTGAATGAACAAATGAAAGCTACAAAATGAAAAACAAACAAATGAAATAAGGACAGAATGTGCAAATGAAAGATACAAAACAGAAATAAACAAATAAACAAATGAAAAACAAAAAACTGACAGAAAGAACCAACAAAAGATTATAAGAAAGATGAAAGAGTCAAAATGAACAAATGAAAGCTACAAAATGAAAAACAAACAAATGAAATAAGAAGGACAGAATGAACAAATGAAAGATGCAAAACAGGAATAAACAAATAAACAAATGTAAGGACAAAAAAAACTGACAGAATGAACAAACAAAAGATTCGTAGAAGAAAGAAAGATGAAAGAGTCAGAAAAATCAAATGAAAGCTACAAAATGAAAAACAAACAAATGAATCAAGGACAGAATGAACAAATGACAAATACAAAACAGGAATAAAACAAATAAACAAATGAAAGAATAAAAACCTGACAGAATGAACAAACAAAATAGACTCAGAAGAGATAGAAAAAGAAAGAAAGAATGAATGAATGAACAGAGGATGCACAAATCTCCTTGATCATGGTAAGTGAGTGCTGCTGTGTCACTCCTCTAACTCTATTATCAGAGTCTCTGCATCCGGCTCCAGCGCTCCACAGATTATCTGTTCTGACATCACCACTCCACAACCCAATCAGAGCCCACCGATGATCCTGTGCGAGGCTCCCAAGGTGAAAAAAAATACAGCCATTCAGCAAGCGAGCTGAACACACACACACACACACTTCAGAGCGGAAATTCATCTCTAGATTAGTAGATGACAGTATCCAGACATCTCATCCGTGCAAAAATAGACCTTGTTGTCCATAAATAGATACTTTCAGACAGATAAAATGTAAGCTTGAGTCTAACAAACACTCTCCAGTAGCCGGCGTTCATTAGGATTGTTTAAAAAAGTCCTCTAGGGAAACGCTGCGTGCTGATGTGCGTGAATACATAACATGTTTCTATTAGTGTCTGTTGTGATGTATCAGTGAGGGATCTGAGAGCTTGCTTTTAATTGAAAGAGATGGAGAGACTGATAGCAAAAGGATGAGAGAGAGGAAAGGGGAAGTAGGGAGACTGAGAGGAGCACGAACTGAATGTGGAATTTAATTACACACAAACGCACAGCTCATAACATCTCCACATCCGAGGTGACAGCTGGGAAACCTTCAAGACATTGTTGATATTTAGTAAATAATGCTGAGACAACAGTTGCTTTAAACTGACGTTGATTTGTTACAAGTACTTTGTGTACCCACTAAAGTTTTAAACAAACACCAACTAGTAGGTCTAAGCACAAGGAAAAAGGAAGGGAAGTGGAAAAGAAGGACAAATCAGGACAAACTAGGGGAAGGAGAAAGAAAAGTAAAAAATAAAATGCAAAGTAAAGGTAAATGAAGGAAATGAAAAACAGAGAGGAAAGGGAAAGGGAAGAAACAAGGGAGAAAATTGAACCAAACAAAACAAAATGAAAAACAGGGGAAAGGAAAAGGGGGAAGAATAACGACCAAATAAACAGACAAACAGGCATGAAAAGAAAAACAGAACTGGCAAACAAACAAATGACAGAAAAGAAAAACAGACAAAAAAAAAATAGAAAGAAAGACCAATAGTTATACAGACAAACTGTAAAATAAAATGAGTGAATGAACAGACAAATGAGAAAAAAAGATCAGAGATATTAAAATACAGGTGAATAAATGTACAAACAAAATAAATATAGACCAACAGAATGAATAAAATACAGAAATAAAGGAAGAACGTGTATGAATTACCTATCAATTAAAAAAAAGAGTGAGGAAAAAAATTAAAGACAGACAGAGAGGCAAAATGAATGAATGGAAAAAGGAGGATACTAATGAATCAATGAAAGATAGACAGATAGAAAACAAGGTACAGACAACGCAAGAAAGAAAGAAAGACAGGAACAACAGGAAAAAGGAAGGAAATGAGAAAGTAAAGGAAGTATTTGAAAAACAGATGGGAAACAGAATGGGAAGAGAATGATTTGAAGGAAAAGGAAGGGGAAAGAGAATTGAGATTGGAAAAGAAAAGGGAAGGGGAATGGAAGAACATGTCAAATAAAAGTAAAACTAAAAAGAAAGGAAATGTGCATTAAAAGGAAAATAGATTTGAAAAGGAAAGGGAAAAGGATGAACACTAGGAAGAGGAAGGGGGAGGGGAAAGGGAAAATTAAATAAAATGAAAAGGAAAAAAGGGAAAAAAATGAATGGAAAAAATGAGGATACAAATGAAACAATGAAAGATAGACAGTGAGAAAATGAAGTACCGACAAAGCAAGAAAGAAAGAAAAAAGAGGAAGAACAGGAAAAAAGGAAGGAAATGAGAAAGTAAAGGAAGTATTTGAAAAACAGATGGGAAACAGGAAGGAAAAAGAAGGGGAAAGAGAATAGAGATTGGAAAAGAAAGGGGAAGGAGAATGGAAGAAAATGTCAAATACAAGTAAAACTAAAAAGAAAGGAAATGTAGAAAAAGGAAAAACAGATTGGAAAGGGAAAAGGGTGAACACTAGGAAGAGGAAGGGGAAGGGGAAAGGGAAAATGAAATGAAAAAAGGGAGGATACAAATGAAACAATGAAAGATAGACAGAGAGAAAATGAAGTACAGACAAAGCAAGAAAAAGAAAAACAGGAAAAGGGAAGGAAATGAGAAAGTACAGGAAGTATTTGAAAAACAGATGGGAAACAGAATGGGAAGAGAATGACTTAAAGGAAAAGGAAGGGGAAATAGAATAGAGATTGGAAAAGAAAAGGAAAGAAAATGGAAGAAAATGTCAAATAAAAGGAAAACTAAAGAAAGAAAAGGAAATGTAGAAAAAGGAAAAACAGATTGGAAAAGGAAAGGGAAAAGGATGAACACTAGGAAGAGGAAGGTGAAAGAGAAAATGAAATAAAATAAAAAAGGAAAAGAAAGTAAAGGTAAAACAGAAGGGAAAGAAAAGATGAAAAACAGCACCAGGAAGTTGAGGTGGAACAGCAAAGGAAAAGGAAAGGGAAGCGGTATTAATGAGGTGGCGATCATGCTCACATTTTCTTCCGCGAGAACGAATGAGACTTACATCATCAAGTTTTGAAGAAATGATGGCAGAGGCTCTGTAATCGCAGCGATGGCAAACATACATCACTGTTTATCAAGGGAACCCATGCCAGGAGCAACAGAACCACAACCATTAAAAACAAATCACAGATCAGTGTGAGAGATCGATTCTGCCATTCAGTGGGACACGTCCTCCGCTACCTGTCAATCAACGTCACGGGCCTGACAAAAATATACAGCTGCACTCCAGTGGACGCTAGTTAGCAACATGTCAAGAGGACAAGAAAAATACCTGTCTGCATTTCGGGAAAATTGATATAATCGCTACCTCGGCCGACACATAAACTTCCACAGCAATCAACCGACAATCTCATTCTCACGCTGTTTCGCTCTCACACTCGTGTTTGAAAGTGTGAAGCAAGAGGCTCGAGATGCAGTTGAAGTGTGATGAGATCCACTGGGCATCAGGAGCTCTTTGACTAGCGAAGAACTTGTTCTGTCTACATAATGACCCACACATCAGGGAACTGAACAGGGAATAAACATGGAGATTTGAGACAACAGTCACACAAACACACACACACACACTCAAGAAGCACAACGACGAAGCACATTTGGACATTTTTTGAGACTTGTGTACTAAATAAAAAGATGGCTCACACACTGCCACACACACACCCTAGCTTTTAAGTCTCTCTCTAAAGACCCAACATCTATGTGCCACACACTGCAGAGCGTGATATGAATCCAATTTAGTTGTTTTCAGAAACCCTGCTGTGTACTAGAGTGTGTCTAGTTGCAGAGTGTGATAAGAGGAATATGTGAAAGCTGCATGTAGTTAAAGAGGCTACATGCGATTTCCTGAAATTTAAACTCGCGACTGACACCTGTGGGCAAAAAACAGAACTGCTCTTCCTTTCTGCTCGCTCTCTCAGCGCGCGCTCGTACGTGCACACTTCACAAGTCATCTGCAGCAAGGAGGTCAACATTATGTTTACAGAGGTAAGACCAGTTAAATACATATATTGTTTGAGATAAGAGTTGTGTTTGCGAGTGTAGGCTACTTGCTGACTAGCAGTGGAGGGCTGGCAGAGTGATCTGAGGGTTTTCACCGACGTCACGTTCTGGGCGGTAACCCGGATGAGCGGTCATTATGGAGGCGCTCGGATGTAAACAACAGCATCGACTGCACTGTTAATTTACGACTGAACACATTGTTACAAAAAAAATATGTGGAAGATGCGAACTCATATAGAGAAGGACCTTATTCATTTGCATAAAGATGGGCATCGGCCAGCTTTTTGACGCGCTGCATTTTTTCAAATTTAGCGCCGCCTGGATACTTTGCGGAATATACGTAACATGAACGCGCTTGACGTCACATCCGCAGACAGCGCGGGAAAATTCGGACCCGACAGAAAATAGGAAAAATAGGATACAGGCTTATAGGTGCACCCACTGTGAGCCGACAAGGTGTCAGTATGCTCATCCGGAGATGTTTGAGTCATAAATGGTAAAATAAAAAGGCTATTGTTATGTTTATTTTGGGGAAAAAGCTGCATATAGCCTCTTTAAATGTCAGAGAACTCAGATGTCAAATACAACGAGCATGATTTCAGCATTTAAGTAAACATCACAGCACAATGAAACTAAACTAAACAAATGACCAGAGTGAAACTATCCTAAATTACAAAAAACAAAAACAGAACAATTAAACTAAATCTAAACAATAGGTACAGCACAATGAAGTATACAAAACGAAACATCTTAACAACACGCAACCAAACAGAACAGGACAACAAAGCAAATCTAAACTACACAAAACAATGAAACAAATTAATAACACAACACAATGTAACTAAATTAAGTGAAACAACTCAAAACACCAACTAAAATAACAACATAGGACAATGCAATTAACTAAACAGCAGGAATAAACTTAACACTGCATAACAAAACGAAGCGGTGAAATTAAACATAAGCGCAACAAAACTAAACAACCAAACAAACTAAACAACAGCCCAACAAATCTAAACTGAACAACAAAACAGTGAAACTAAACACATCACAACAAATCTAAACAACAAAACAAAACTAAACAGCCCAACAAATCTAAACTAAACAAAACAATGAAACTAAACAGCACACCAAACTTTAACTAAACAACGAAGCCATGAAACTAAACACAGCACAACAAAACGAAACAACAAGACAAACTAAACAACAGCACAACAAATCTAAACTAAACAACAAAACAGTGAAATTAAACAACAGCACAAAGAACTAAACTAAACAACGTAGCGGTAACACTAAACACAGCACAACAAAACTAAAGAACAAAGCAAACTAAACGACAGCCCAACAAATCTAAACAAAACAACAAAACAAACTAAACGACAGCCCAACAAACTTTAAATAAACAACAAAGCGGTGAAACTAAAGACAGCACAACAAAACGAAACAACAAGACAAACTAAACAACAGCCCAACAAACTTTATCTAAACAATGAAGCGGTGAAACTAAACCCAGCACAACAAATCTAAACAACAAAACAAATTAAACAACAGCCCAACAAATCTAAACAAAACAACCAAACAGTAAAACTAAACACATCACAACAAATCTAAATAACAAAACAAACTAAATGACAGCCCAACAAACTTTAACTAAACAACTAAGTGGTGAAACTAAACCCAGCACAACAAATCTAAACAACAAAACAAATTAAACAACAGCCCAACAAATCTAAACAAAACAACCAAACAGTAAAACTAAACACATCACAACAAATCTAAATAACAAAACAAACTAAATGACAGCCCAACAAACTTTAACTAAACAACGAAGTGGTGAAACTAAACACAGCACAACAAAACGAAACAATAAGACAAACTAAACAACAGCCCAACAAATCTAAACTAAACAAAACAATGAAACTAAACAGCACACCAAACTTTAACTAAACAACGAAGCCATGAAACTAAACACAGCACAACAAAACGAAACAACAAAAACTAAACAACAGCCCAACAACTCTAAACTAAACAACAAAACAGTGAAACTAAACACAGCGCAACAAAACGAAACAACAAGACAAGCTAAACGACAGCCCAACAAATCTAAACAACAAAACAAACTAAACGACAGCACAACAAATCTAAACTAAACAACAAAACAGTGAAACTAAACAACAGCACAAAGAACTAAACTAAACAATGAAGCGGTGAAACTAAACACAGCACAACAAAACTAAACAACATAAAACTAAACAACAAAACAGTGAAACTAAACAACAGCCAAACAAATCTAAACTAAACAACAAAACGTGAAATTAAACAACACAGCACAAAGAAGTAAACTAAACAACGAAGCGGTGAAACTAAACACAGCACAACAAAACTAAACTAAGCAAAAAACGTGAAATTAATCAAACGCAGCACAACAAATCTAAACTAAACAACAAAATGTGAAATTAAACAACACAGTACAAAGAACTAAACTAAACAACAAAACAGTGAAAAACAAAACTAAACAACACCACAACAAAACGAAACTAAAGAAAAAACGAAGAAACTAAACAATAAAACAAAACAACGGAACTGAATAAGACAACAATTCAACAAAACAATGAAACTAAACAAAATACAAACGATATAAAACAAAACACATTAGGATTTTCATTCTACAATTTGTTTGAACTCCACCAAACTTGTGTTGCTTTCTTTAGTTATAGACAGCATCATCTGCAGAGGAAGTGTTCGTTAAACTATTCACTGCATAACTTGTAAAAGTGAAACGAGAAGCACGTACTGCAGTTCTCCTCGTCTGAATTGTCGCTGCAGTCGCTCTGGCCGTCACACCTCCAGTGGTCCGGGATACAGTTGTTGTCCTTGCAGCGAAATTCATGCGGCCCGCACGTCTTCTCATCTGCATACACAAACAAACAAAGAGTCCTTTGAATTTCCTCCTTTAATATTACTCCGGAAAACAAATAGGGATCCTGAACTAGCTAAGATAAACTAAACTATAGATAAACTAGCTTAGATAAACTAAACTAAAAAATGTTGTTTCATAGAAAATGAGGATTTTTTTGTGATGGTGATGGTTTTCATTTTATCGCATAGATTGGTATATTAATATTTTATCAGTAAATGTTTACTAACGTTTAAATGTTTTTTTCCGTCGATCTGCCAGTTTTTTACCGTAAATGTAACACGTTCCCCCCCGCTCCCCGGATCTCACAAGGCCGAATCAAGAGCACAATGGTGTAAATCACATCTTCCTTTTTCTGAAATAATCAACATGCTAATCCGCGCTCGTTTGAGGACAGGAAATCAGGAATGCAATTTCCCCTCATCTGAATGTCGGCGACGACTAATCCAACTATCTTGAGAGATGATGAGAACATAATGCATGATTAATTGACAATCACAATGCTGTGTTTGAGTGCTAATTCCCCGACTTAAAATGACATTAAGAGAATTTTAATTTGACGAGAACACTGCTGGAATATTAAGATTTGTCCCCAATATAGCTTTAGGGCTCAAATCACCTTCAGGTTGGAAACAAGAGAGAGATTGGCTCATTGTGACTAAATAGAGAATGATTATCCCAATATGTTTTTAAACTCAAGAGCCAAAAATATTATTTGAAGAGATTAACCACATATTTACATGATTTTACTAGCTTGTTTGTTTGAACCACTTTGACCAAATGCAGTTGTTCTGTTACAATATACTCTAGTAGGTGAATTGAATGAATTCATTGTTTTAACGCATTTGTGTTAGTGGGTATGCTTTCAGTGTGCTACGGCTAATTAGCTTGCGCCGACGTGCTGCCAACGTGAGGCTGATCATGGTGAATAATTTAGAATGAATAAATAGGATCATGCTGAGATGTGAGAAGCCACATCCAACAAATTAAGAGCGGTCTTCAATACGTCAGAGCATGCTGAATGTTTCATGAGAGCTCAATCCAAAGATCCATTCTTCTGAAACAACATTGATGTGGATCTTTAGTTGTGACACAGGAAAACACATCTAACCAGCTCTCAGCCATTCAAGCCAGAGCTACCAATGAGAGCATGCAGTAATGTGCTGGAACTACAATAAATAATGCAAGACACCTCAGTATCAACAATAATAATAATAATAATAAAATTGAATTAGGACAGTCATAACCCTCTTAATACTTCCTGTTGATACAAACGGAAAAGCTAAATTATTTTTCAAAGTATTTATGCAGTAATTAGAGAGAAGTTGCTAAAAAAAATACTGACATTATGAATTTACATTTATCTGATATTTTGTACTAAAAATGTATATATATATATATATATATATATATATATATATATATATATATATATATATATATTATTGAAATAATAATAGATATTATATTTTGTATTACTGCTATTACATATAGATAAAAAATTACACAAAACACGTGAAAAATTAATCATAATATATTCTATAATAGTAATACTAATAATCCTAATTTACTATTAATATTATACAGGTAATATTCAGTAATAATTAAAAGTTTGAATAATTAGTTTGAATGTTTTAATAATTATTTTAAATTATTAAAAATATCATTAGTGTAGGCTAAAACAATTTAAATAAATACAAATATTTTTAGACTAAACTAATTTTAAATTTCAATAAAACAATTAAATTGTGAGTAATTATTAGAACAATATAAGTACGATTTTTACTATTACTACTACTAATAAATCGACATTTCTACATGTCTTAATATGAATAATTAGTAATATTGCTTAAAATAATAATAAAAACAATAATGATAATTGATTTTTTTTGAATGACTGACGCTAATGCCATTATTTCATTTTAGTATAGGCTAAAACCTAAAAAAAAAAAAAAAAATTAAATTTATATTTACTAAAAATCCAAAAGATTCAAAAATTATACTCAACATTACTGAAATATAAAAAAAATATTTAATAAAATGTATTCATAATTAATATTTAACAATAGTATCATATTTAAATAATTTTTCTGATTACTTTAATAATTATTTAAAAATATTAAAAAATAAAATTCAATATTTCAATTAATTAAATTACGATGCGAAATTAAAATAAAAAATAAATAAATAAATAAAAACCCTCAAGAGTCTTGCATTCTAACCGAGTCCATTGCACTCAGTCTTCTTGTTTTGAAAAACCATTTCCAACGTCTATGTCCATTAAAAACCCTGGTCCCCTTTTCATCTCAGTCAACCTATCAATACGCCCTATTGATGTCTTCTTTGAATCTTACGCATTCACCCGTGAATGCTTTTCATCTTAATAGCTTGTTAAGAAATGACTTGTTTTCAATGAGATGTAAGCAAGTTATTGATTATTTAGAAGATGGAGCTCCACTCTTCATATGGACATTCAGCATTTAGAAAGATCCTCATGTTTAAAGATCAATACAGTATTATGGCGGGGTAAATGTGAATATCCTCTCAATGATACAAAGTGCACAAGTGTGTTGAGTACCTAAGGGAATACATCTTCCAGAACAACAACATCATCCAAGATTTAATTCCGTAGGAATTCCGTACGTGATTCCAGCGCACACGGAGAAACACTCATCGTTACAGAAGAAAATAACCTCATTGAGGACTAAAGCCCTTTGAGACTGAACATGATAATCCTCACAACTTCTAATTAAATAGTGTGCAATTATATTAAATCAAAATAATATAAAAATAAAAACTAATTAAAATATTGTAATATTAAAGTATAGTTATAAAAAAATTAAATGATGATTAAAATTTCAGTATTTTACACAGTATATGTATATATATATATATATATACACACACACAGTATATATATATATATATATATATATATACAGTATATACATATGTATATATGTATTACTGTAACTTTCATGAAGTAAAATTACTAAAAGCCTTCCTTCCGCTAGAAAAAAATAGTCCCTGACCATGGTCATACGGTCATAGCTGTGTCATGAATAAAGCACAGCTATTGACCAATCAGAATCAAGGATTGGAACTAACCGTTTTATAAGCTGTGCAGTGGATTTCTCATCTCATTGCACCCTACCAGGCAACTTTATGTGTAATACATCATTTAAATGTATATTTTGGTGACTAAGAAAGCGTCGATACGCTTTAAAGAAGAATTCTGCAGTGGAAAACTTTCTTAAAAGTCCCAAACGGCAAAATTACAAACTTCAGCTAACATTCGTCTTGCGGTGCACTAAACGTTCCCTGTAATGAAAGCCAGAGTGTACCCTTGGAGAGGTAAATGGTAAGATTCAGTGCTGGATAGAAAATGGACAGCACTTATGAAAAGTAGTTCGGATTGATATAAAGTTAAATCCATTTACAAGACAATTTGTCACGGCTAGATGCCACATATTATACTTGCCATTACAAACCTGAATTGAGAGACGTTACCAGCAATAACATGAAGACAAAGTAAATTGCCACAAAATAATGAAAATATCAATAAAAACATATTTTCATTATTTCATTGAAGTCATTACATTTGAAATATGATAGTTATAGCTTTATTGTACTGTTTTTAATATATTTTTTCTTATTTTTTTTCCAAATTATTCATATACTCTAAAAATGCTGGGTTGTTTTAACCCAACTTTGGGTCAAATATGGACAAACCCAAACGTTGGGTTAAAAATGTAATTAAAAAATTTAACCCAATGGCTCGGTTTGTCCATATTTGACCCAAAGTTGGGTTAAAACAACCCAGTAATTTTTAGAGTGTAGTAATTAATTACAAACTAAAACAAATTTTACACAATATTTATGTGTGGCAGGTATTTTTATACTTATTAAAGTATCACATCATCAACTTCTCAAGGAGAAACATCAAAGCGAAGAACCTTTTCCCCAGAAAAATACACTTTGTCTACAAGCCAAAGCAGCTGCTGTACTTCAATCCAGTTCTCATTACAGAGGAACACTGCTCTTTAAAAACCGAGGAAAACCAAATAATCTGCATAATTATAGTACACTAAATGTTCCATTCTGGGCCCGATGGAGAAAGCTAATCGGTTAGCTGCTCATAAAGCAAACACAATCCAACCTGACAACCCTCGCCCTGAGAACACGTTAGCGCTTGGTTGGACAGTTTTCGGCAAAACGGCTCTTAGCGCACTTGCTTATCCACAAAACTTCAAGATTAGAGTATAAACTCCAAGAACTCGGTTATGAAAGCGATCTTTATTCATCTGAGTCAGCCCTCTGGGTGAGCAGTCGGTGCAAAATTAAAGCAAATGGGATGTTTTAGGAGTTTTGACTAAGCACTGCATTTTAACGAGGATATTTCTGGACGTGATGATGAGCGTGAGGTAATGCGCGACGACGTCGACGGACTCACCGCAGTTGGCCTCGTCCGAGCCGTCGGCGCAGTCGGGGTCCTCGTCGCACACCCACAGCTTGGAGATGCAGTGCATTGTGGACTTGCATTGAAACTGGGACGGGGAGCAAGTGTTCTCCGCTGGGGAAATAAGGACATCATGTGATCAAAACTTTGAGAAGATAAACCACAAGTTTTTTACTCATATCCGAAAGTTGCTGAGCCTTTATTATGAAACAGCAGGAGGGAGTAGAAACATAAAGAATCAGTAACAGACTGCAGAATACGGTCCTTTAATCTCCCCACAACACCTCAGAAATAAACTCATGGATTGATAACATAACTCGCAGCAGGCGGTTTGAAGTTCGACAGTGATTTTCTCGGAATTGATTGTATATAAAGAGGTGAATTTGCACACAAGTTCTGCTTTGATGGCTGGTTTAAATGAGAGGAATTAAGAGTAAGGATTTCTTAGAGAGGGGTTTTGGTGCTGACTGTTAATATGGTAAAAAAAACACACTAAAACACTCGCTCTTTGAGACTATTTTGTTTTTGTTTTTTTCCAGGCGAGACACGGCAAGCAAAAAGATCGTTTTTTTTTTTTTTTCTTTGGTCAATTTTGAGATTTTGGGATATTTGTCTTCAATAACATGTCTTCCTTCAGACTTGTGGTGAAAAAGAAGTCCGAAATACACATTTAGGTCTTTATTTTGCTACACTTTGTCTGTTTGCGTCTGTAGATTTCGCATAATTTCTTTAAAAGTTGTCGATACAAATCATCCCGCCGCTCAGCGATCGTGATCTGCACCTATGTCATCTCACACAACGTTAGAAAGCTCTCTTTCTCCTGTACAACGCTGTCGGATCCAAATATGGTAATTTCCTTGTTATCAGCAACCAATCGTGAAAGAAAAGGGGGGATTTAACTCTAAATGCGCGATCTCATTGGCTGATGCTAAATCTTTAACGCCAGTTTTCTCAAAATGACTTTTCCAAGTCCGAAATCTCCACTTCAGTTGCACCTATATACACCAAACTTTCCAGTCTTGTACCTAGTTATATTATGAAGACATTTACAGAGGATTTGTAAATATATTATACCTAGCCTGATTTATATAACAATTTATTCCAAAACACGTTTTTTAAGGCAATTGGCACATTCTGATTTACAGGATAACAAAAGTAGATATCCATAAATCCCTCTGTAATTTTTTTCTCCTCTAATATGTGAACACAATTAAAAAAGAATTTTGAACCTGGCTTTATCCAATACTCAGATTTCGTTTTTTTTTTAAATGTATGCCAATTAGTGCATATTTAACTCTTATCCACTCCCCCAGAGTTAAACAGTTGAGTTTTACCGTTTTCGAATGTATTCAGTCGATTTTTTGATATTTAAAAGAATATCAGTAACCAGACAGTTTCTGGTCTCATTGACTTCCATAGTATATATTTTTTTCCTACTATGGAAGTCAATGAAACCAGAAACTGTCTGTATACTGATATTCTTCTAAATACCAAAAAATCGACTGAACACATTCGAAAACGGTAAAACTCAACTGTTTAACTCTGGGGGAGTGGTAAAATGAGCCTATTTCCAAAAAAAAAAAAAAAGTGGAGTATCCCTTTAACTATATAATGACCTATCGCTGCATGAACATGGCCATTATTTTCTACATAAAGCATGTTATTGCTAGCTTTCGTTTGAATTTGACGTTAAATTATGCTTCAGATATAAAACATATCCCTGGATAGTTTTTATAAGGCTCACCTGAAATCATTTTAAACATTTCAAGGCATGATTAATTCATGATAAAACAAGTCAAACGAGATTATGCCCTGGTGGCACTAACCGCAGTTTCTTTCTGTTTTCAGAGCGCTAAGCTAAGCCTAGACCCGGCGGTACGGCGGCAATCCTGACCCACAGCGCTCTCCCTCCTTGGAGGGGGGAGGTCTAAAGCCAGCCTCTAATGCCATGCTCCATATGCGATTATCCCTGTTAAACCCTCCCTCTGTTTGGCTAATCAGTGCCCTGGGCTGAGCTCAGCTCCCCTGGATCCAAGACACTGTCAGACCCCCTCAAAAAGCCTCTTAGAGTTCAGGGGACCCTACAGGCTCCATCCCATGCAACGCTGGTAATGATTTTCCTCGTTTTTAACTGCTATCTTTCTGATTCTCTCTCGGAAAAGATAGGCGGCTTCTCTTCTTCGGTCCCCCATGAGGGGCGTACCAGCGCCGGGTGTCTTATCAAAACCCAGCCAGATGCTCGACTCCGGGGAGGAGTGAGAAATTAGGCCCCTGCTGTGGCTTCAAATGAAGGATTCTGATCTGAGCCAAGCCAATAACTACATTCTGAGGACATACAGAAAGAGATTTGAAGCAAAATCGGAGTTTTTTTAAGGAACAAGCGATAACGTTCACGGTCGGTCCACTTTAAACCTGAGAGAGAGAAAGAATGAGTCCTATTGTCTCTTACGGCAATCGGTTTCATCTTCACCATCTCCACAGTCGTCTTGTCCATTACAGCGCAGGTTTATAGGGATGCACTTCTGTCTCTGTGTGCACTTAAACTGGCCAGACAGGCAGATATACGAGTCTGAAAGCAAATGCAAACAAGGACATCTTTGTACATCTTGCGGCATTATGCTTGGTCTTTATTTTCCAACCATCAATCTATAATTACCACAGTTGGCTTCATCTGAGTTGTCTCCGCAGTCGTTCTCTCCATCGCAGATGAAAGGAGGAAGGGCGCACAAACCCGTTCCGCACTGGAACCTCCCGGGTTGGCATTTAAACTCCGCTGCGAGCGAAAGAAACGACAAATGAGTAAACAAACAATCAAAAGAAAGGTTGAATGAAAAAAAAAAGTTGAAAGAAAGATGGACACAGAATAAACAAAAACAAAAAAGCAAAGAGTGAGCAAACAAATATAAAGACAAAACAATTGAAAGACAGCAAAACAGAATGAACAGACAAACAAACAGAACAAAGTAATAACAAAGAACAAGTAAATGAGCAACTGTTCAGCTAAATGAGCGAAACAAAGTTGAAAGACAGCAAAAAGCCAGACACGTTGTACAGAAAGACACATTCAAATGTCTTTTGCATTTTACAATAAACTGCTAGTTGAGATACCCACTTCGTTCCAACGTGATCCATTCACCTCTCAATCAAACAAGCTCTGCTAAATCACAAATGACCCACTCAATGGGATATGCAATAGACTTGAATATAACCTTGATGGCAGACAAATCCTTATTCAAAAATAATCACTCCGGCAATAAAAATGACAGGAATAAGTTGTGACAAAAACATTTTCCTGTCCTCAACTCAATTTCTATCTTTCAGCTGAGCTTAAAGAAATGGAGATTGATTGTGGAGTCACTTAAAGATTCAACTTTTCCATTCTGTTAACAATCTCAACCCAGGGAGCTTTTCTCACCGTTTACTACCAACAAAGAAGCAAATCAGAACCGATTCCAACAGAGTGTGATATTAGCATGTAACAATGTAAAATAGTACGTTTCCGATTAGAACAGTATTGAATGAAATACATGTTTGGCACGTGAAAATGCTTTGCGAGGTAGTGTACATTCAAGTAATATAAACCTCTCCAACTACATTTACATTTATTCATTTAACTGACGCTTTTATCCAAAGTAGAGCCAGACCGATATATCGGCCGGCAGATATTATCGGATGATATTAGGCATTTTCCAAAATATCGGTATCGGCAGTTATAATGGCCGATAAATGAATATTTAAAAAAATAAAATAAAAACGGATGAAATACGCTTCAATCATCTCTCCTTGGCCTGTTATATTGAAAATGTATGTTTTACAATTTGCAGTATGATGTTATCTATTGCTAAATGATGGCTCATCATAGACTAGCTAACCACAAAGCTAGCTAATGCCACTATCATCAGTGGAAGACCGCTAACGTTAACATTAACGAGCTTGGAAACCACAATGAACTTTTTCTGTCTAAATAAAGTAATGATTACTGTATTTATGACTAGCATATCTCTAGTTACAGTCCCTGCATTGTAAAATGTAAGTTATACTTGCGAGGAGTGAACATTTAAACATAGAGAAAAAGTATCGTATCTTGTGCAGAAAAGTTAGCTTTTTTTTTTACACGTGTGTGAAATCCAACAATATTTAATTAAAAAAAAAATATCGGCCGATATATCAGATTTTAAATCCCAAAAATATTTGTATCGGTATCGGCCTTCAAATTCCTTTATCAGTCGGACTCTACAAAGCGACTTACAATTGCTATATATGTCAGAGGTCGCACGCCTCTGGACCAACTAGGGGTTAAGTATCTTGCTCAGGGACACATTAGTGTCTCACAGTGGATTCGAACTCGGGTCTCTCACACCAAAGGCATGTGTCTTATCCACTGTGACATCACCACCCCAACTATCCCTTAAAAGGCTCACTAGGTGGGCAGCTTACTAGATTGTGAGTTGTAACGACACCTCAAGGTGCTATAATGACATATATTTCACTGGTATTGCTCAATTTGGCTGTTTGCCACCATGTTTGGTTACTTACGGCAATCTGCCGGCTCGTCGGATCCGTCTCCGCAGTCGTCCACTGTGTCGCATTTCCACCAGAAGGGAATACACTCATCCGTACCACAGCGGAACTACACACACAGAGAAGTAATCTTTTGAGCAACTATTTATCGAGTGGCACACTGGATAAAATTGGTAGTCGAAATTCAGTCTCCTGAAGTAATTAGTAAGTCGCACCTGGCTAGCGGTGCAGTTCGACAGACAGGTTTTGTTGTCGTTTGCCAGGTAGAAGTGTGTAGGGCAGGCACACTTGTATCCCCCACCAGGGGAAAGAAGGCATAGGTGACTGCACCCTCCATTAGTCACCTGACACTGATGCTTTGGCACTGAGGACAAACAACAAACAATAAAAAACAAGCCCAAAAAACAACATGAAAGTCCCGACTCTAGCCCTGAAGAGCTTCTCGCTGTAATACCGTCAGGCTGTCGGAGCGGATGGTAGACTTTAATGTCTCGAATGGTCTGCCAGGAGCTGAGGAGTTCTGTATATTGGCCGCCGGACGTCTTGTGAGATCGACTGAGGGTTTTCGACTTCTGGTCGCTCCAGTAGATGAAGTCCTCAAACAATGCGAGACCGGTTACGCCACCTATGTCCTTGATGGGGACTGGAAAATGGAATTAAGAGTATCGTATCAAGGACAATTCGAGACAAGACTAGATTTGATTGGAGACAAGACGCCAATTACCTTTGTGTCTTTTCGTACCATCCATATTCGAAAATAAGATATGGTTCTCATCAGCCCAGTAGATCCTTTTGTTGATGTGGTCAATGGTCAAAGCCGAGGGAGCGCGTATTTCTGTATCAATTATGACACGGGGCTTGTTGCCGTCCATCCCGATCCGCCCAATTTGGGACTGCTCGCAGCAGTCGATCCAGAACACGTATCTAAACCCCAATGGGAATAAATGAGGCTTTAAATGGTGCAGTGCTTCTTAAAGGTATTGTGGGATTAAAGAGCGTAAGCAATATTAAGCATCATTCACCCCGTCAGAGAGTCGAGAGCCAGAGCGGTTGGATTTCTCAATCCTGACCTCAGCAGTACGGTCGGGTAGAGTCCATTAGCTTTCGCCACCTCGAGGGTCTTTCTCTCGCCGTCACACCAGTACAAGTTCTTGCCTATCCAGTCGACAGCGAGAGCACTCGGGACCGACGTCCTGTGAACCACCTGGGAAAACACCAGTCAAGCAGAGTTGGTCTCTTTTGGCTGATTATTCTCATGGATTTATCCACAGCTAGTGTCGAAGGGAACAAATGCTTCCTGGAAGAAAAGCTCAGAATGGCAAGTGTGAGATGCAATTGTGGACTGTATTTTGCTTGCTGAAGCTGTTGTCATGGTAGGAATTGAAAAGCTACTATTTAACACAGTAATGGAAAACAAAGAGAAATTTGTGTTATAATCCAAATTCTGGCACTCACTTGCTAAGAGTTAGCCTCCACATTAGCCAGTATAACCTCTACATGTGTGGTTCTCAACTGGTCCACAACAATAGTTACCAGCAAATTAGCACGCTTTCACTGACCCAAGTACAACCACTACAGCATTCAGCTGCTTATAAATGAAGGGTTTCGTTCCTTTAAATAAAATGATAAATACGAGGCTTTGATAACCTCTATAGTTGTGTAGTTCACATAGCAACTTAAAGGGATAGTTCACCCAAAAATAAAAATTCTGTCAGTATTTACTCATCCTCATGTTGTTCCAACCCCCGTAAGACCTTCGTTCGTCTTCGGTACGCAAATTAAGATATTTTTGATGAAGTCTGAGAGCTGGATCACTGCTTCATACTGGTCCATAGGCTTCTTGAGGGATTGAAACTTGCCAGCCCCGAAAAGTTATTAAAGACATCGTTAAAATCCAAGTGACTACAGGGGCTTAACTTTATCAAACGACGAGAATACTTCTCGTCGCAAAAAGTATTTTTGCTTTCTCTATGGGCCTCTAGTCAGTTAACGTAGTGTGATAACGTAGTGTGACGTAGGCTGTTACACTAGTGAACTGACTCGAGGCCCACAAAGAAGGAATTTAATAGTTGAAATAAAGTCTTTATTTTTGTTTTTCGCACAAAAAAGTGATCTCGTTGTTTGATAAAGTTAAGATTGAGCCACTTGGACTATTTTAACGATGTCTTTAATAACTTTTCGGGGCTGGAAGGTTTCAATCCCTCAAGAAGCCTATGGACTAGTATGCAGGAATGATCCAGCTCTCAGATTTCATCAAAAATATCTTAATTCGAAGATCAACGAAAGTCTGTCGGGGTTGGAACAACATGAAGATGAGTAAACACTGACAGAATTTTCATTTTTGGGTGAACTATCCCTTCAAATCGGGGTACTGAAACCAATCCATTTGAGAACTGCTGCGCAAGACTCATATATTATTGCTAATTATCAGCGGGCTACAAAACTGCTCATTAACGGCACTTCAAACTCCCAGAAAATGACAAGAAAAGTTCTAAAATGAAGAAGTTTACCACACACACAAAAAAAATGCACTTCACATACTGATCACAGAAACTGCCTGTTTGGCATAAACAATACTCTTCCCAGCTGGCAGACAATCCAGTGCTTTTAATCATTTTCGCTCTTGGTAGCTGGTACCCCCTGCCTAGCGCTTTAAGAGTAAGAGTAACATTCGGCAAGCTGATGAACATTAGAGATGAACATTAAAGACATTTTGCCTCAGACTGGGTTGTACCATCAGCGCTAATTAAAACTAGCCTAGCCGTGATGAATTTTGACATCACAGGTATTCTTGATGCTGTGCTCACCGGGAAAACTAGCATCTTCAGGTTAATGTTAGGAATACGCCACAGGGCGAAGTGTATATCATTTTGAACCAGGACAGCAAAAAAGAGCAAGAGGATTGATGAATTCAATTATGTGGAGTCAATTATTCGCACCTGCTCTCTATGATGTTTTAGCACCAGATTCTAGGATGATTTAGAAGCAATTACTCTATTTTGGAAAACATAAGTCACGTTTATCATCTGAAACATTTTGGAACTTGTGTTCCAAAGATTAATGTAATGCCATTAATGGTAAGCATTTGTGCGGAGTGAGAGAGGTACATCAGCCCAAGTTCATTTTTATAGCGCACCAGGCACACGCCAGTAGTTTCAGTTTCAATTAAAACGAGTGGCAAATTTTTTCCAATTTTCTAGGTGGCGCTAGCGAGCCATTTTGCCACGCCCATCCGCGAAACAAAATACGTAATTTTTTCACCAGTCCTGACATGCGTGACAAATTTGGTGAGTTTTTGAGCATGTTGCAGCCCTGAAAATGGCGCTTACTTTGCATAAATTTTTTTTTTAAAAACGCACCGTTAGTGCTCGGGCCCTAATAAATTTGCAAACATACTACTTTAGTCACATGTTTTTGGACTACTATATAGTAAGGAAGTAAGCGATTTTAGATGAAGCCATTAAAACTTGCGCACACCTTTGCAAGCGGGGTAATCCATTGATTATCCAGAAGTTGAAGCCTCGCGGGAGCCGCCATCTTGTAGCAGAACTTCACTTGCGTTAGCATTTCCATTGACATTCATTTTGGCGTCACTTTGACAGCGAATAACTTCACATCTGAGGTGTTTGAAAACTCCATTTGTCCATTATTTATTTCTAATAAAACACAACAATGTATAAAATAACCTTGTAGCTTACGCTATGGCCCCGTAGAAGCAGTTTTTTGTAAAAGTAGGCTAACGATTGCGTCATAACCACGCGACTCTCTGTCGCACAGTAGAGAGATTACCGTATGGACAGGAGGAGAAGCTCGCGGGCAATCAGGGAATATTGGAGGCAAAATGACAAAATAATTAATCAGAATACCTAGCATCTACGTCGTCAAGCTCTGTTTGAGTCTGCGCGTCAGGAACGTAAGTCCTAAAAAAAAAAAAATCGCTAAAAATGGGCTTCACTTGTCTCAATTGAGTTCCAATGAGATTGCTCTGTCCACTTCTTATACTTGTCTATGCTTTTCTGGCCAGCAAAATGAGTTAATTTTGCATTTCCGTATTTCCCCCAGTGGTTGAAACTGGTATTGCTACTAGAGTATCTTCACGCGATACACTGCGCAGCTTGCTTCAAGTGCATATGATGTGATAGGCACATAGCGTAGAATGATCGTAAAGTTTCAACGACTGTGAAACTGCGATATAAAAACAAAACAAAAACATTCCAAGGTCATTTGCATACATTCAAAGCAAAAAGCCCCATTATCTACTGTGAATTTATTTTGCCTTTAACTCTAACATTGAGAGTTGTTTTTATCACCTACCTTCATTGCCTCCGCAGAAGGTCTCTCTCTCTCTCTCTCTCTCTCTCTCTCTCTCTGTACTATAGCAAACTATCATAAATCAGTTCAAGATCCAAAGTTCAATCAAGCTTAATGAGCCATTATGGCTCGATATTAAACATAACGAGCTCTGGCGGCCCAGTAGGGCAAGGCTGGCACACTATGCCCGTTTTCTGCCCTGAGTAATATACACAAGGGCATTGATGAAGTGAAGCGAGTAGACATACAGCCTCACACATAGACACACATTGTCTATCATATCAAACCTGGCTCATTCCATACTAGAAATACCAGTTATTCTTAGAAACGGGGGGAAAAAAACAAATACGCTTTTATTTGTTTGTTGGAGTGATGCAGATGTGTGTGCCTTTTCCCTATTGGAATCCATCAATTACATAATATAAATTGCTCCCGTAAAGAGGTGACGTGAATCAAATTTACCCAGGGGCAGAGGGTATTTGCATATGTCAATCTGGGCAATTCTGGGTGATTTCAAGAGTAAATTTAGCATAAACGCACACACATTCTCATGGATGTACCTTGAGGTCACTTCCATTCAGGCGCATTCTGTTTATTCGGCGTCCGCTGGGTCTGCTAGTGTCAATCCAATAGATCAACTCTTTCCGGTAGTCAAAGTCTAGAGAGATGACATTACTGAGTCCCTGCAGAGAGAGAAAGACAAAGAGAAAGAGAGTCAAAGTGTGAGATTGACAGATGGAATTTTAAAGAGAGACTCAGTAAGGAGATTTTTTTTTTTTTTTTTTTTTTTAAAGTGGATACATTCTCACTTTGCACTTCGCCTGAAGAATAATATTGAAATAGTGAGATCCAGGCCATCCGTCTTTAATAAAAAATGTTCAATATAAATATTAGATCAAAAAACTAAAGCTTAAAAAATGAAAATTGAAAATGAAAATAAGTCAAAGTACTAAAGTAATAAATAAATATGAATATTTAAGAAACAAAAACGAATTAACAAAATGACAAAAAGCACATAAAATTACCAAAAAAAATCAACTGAAATTAAAATATCAAAACAAATGCTAATTAAAAATGTTTCCAGTTTTTCTGTTCACTTTCTACCGTTTTTGTTTTTTTTTTACAAAAAACTTTATTTTTTAATGAATTTAAATGTTTCAAATGTAATAGCACTCAAAAAATCTAGTTATAATATAATTGTCATTTATTATTAATTTTTTATTAATTTATTAATTTTTTTTTACAAAAAACATTATTTTTTAAATGAATTTAAATGTTTCAAATGTAACAGCACTCAAAAAATGTAGTTATAATATAATTGTGTCATTTATTATTAATTTTTGTATTAATTTATTATTTTATTACTCTTTTTTTTTTTACAAAAAACATAATTTTTTTAATGAATTTAAATGTTTCAAATGTAACAGCACTCAAAAAATGTAGTTATAATATAATTGCGTCATTTATTATTAAATTAATTTAATAAAATTGAAGAGAAAGCTAGTATAAAGAGGACAGAACGCGAACTTTGCAAGCCAGACGCGACTTCCCACATCTCTAAATCATTTTAAGCTTTCAAATCCATTCAAACTATTTGAAGCAAACAGAAGACCTTTATAAAAAATTAATAAAAAATAAATAAATAAAAATAAAACATCTAGCCACTTTCTAGATACCTGTCTTATTGGCTTTTTATTTTCACTACATTCGTTAAAAATAAAGAGTGAGACTTCCTCCGTCTGACAGAAACGTCCCATCATGCACTGCTAAGACCGGAGCCAATCACTTTCTCAGTAGGGGTCTCTCGCATTCTCTCGTTGACTCAAAACCACCCGCCGCGTTCAGATCTAATTTGCTGGACTAGACCTTTTAAATCAAACTGATGGAGTCTCTGACTGATGAATCAACCCAAGCGTGCATTTTTAACTGCTCCTTCGATGGCAAGCCGCTCAATCTCTTCACACACGGGCCGTGAGAGGGTTTCTTATTCGACGGTCCCTTCAGAGCCAAATCCGTCATGGTTCCTTTTGCAGAGACAAGGGGCTTCATACAGATTTAAAGACTATAACTGATTGAGTTCATTAATAGCAACTACGGTGATGACATATTTACCAGTTAGGAATGATTAAAGGAGCCATAACTTAGCATTTTTCATGATCATTTAAGAAGGAATAGTTATGATTCCAGTCACAATATGACCTTTTCGGCGAGCAAATATTCCCAGGCGTCTATATCCACGCCAATCAAGTGTCTAAAATGTGGTTTCAGACTCAAATTGAGCTTGTGGATTTCTATAAAGCATCACAGGTGGCTCTTGATACTGATGCTTCCCTCTGAGCTTTTGGATGGTATGTCTACATTAATCTCCATATGCTATGTGCATGTGTATTTTTATGAAATTACATGAGAATATGGAGTTGTGGGAACGTGCTAATGAGTTTAATCTAAACCGGATGGCATCTGTGAGCACAAAAATGACAATAAGATGTGATTTTAACAAGTTACTTTCTTGAGAAGACTTTAATCAGAAGAAAGTTGTTTTAGAGAGTCATACCTGTTTAAGAAGAGTGTAGTTTGACCCATCCAGACTGATTTTTCGGATTTCATGGTGGTCAGCAAGAATAAGAAAAGGCTCCTCCGCTGGAAAAGAGAGACTTTTTTTGGTATATTTTTATAATATTTTATTTTAGTGACGCACGATATATCGGTCACCATATCGGTATCGGCCGATAAATAATCATTTCTAATGTTATCATTATCGGCCCGATAAGGAAATTTGGTCGATATATTAAAGTCAATAGTGTATTATTTTCTTCAGCTGAGATGCTTCAGATGTGCACTGTTCAACATGATGATTCTGAATTGCCTGAGATAGTATTGGAATCACTGCAAAAAAAAAATGGGAAAATACAGAGAAAATGGGAACGATGTCGATGGGAACATTATAATTGTGTGTCTGGGACATGGATTATAAAGATGAGACTTTTGTTTTTGTAATCAGGCTCTCAAAAATATATACAAATTTGGATTTAGATTTATCAGCCAATATATCGGTTATCGGATTTCAAAATGTAAAGAATTATCGGTTATTATCGGTATCGGACAAAATTTTCATATCGGTGCATCCCGATTTTATTTATGTGCTATCGTTATTTTATGTTATGCAAGATAATGCAAGATAAAATATTTTTCCCAAAATATTTCTTCTTCAAAAAATAAAAAAATAAATAATATATACTATAACTGTATATATTTTTTTTCCCCGAAAAAGAAATATGGTTTCTATGTATATATGTGTGTGTATATATATATATATATATATATATATATATATATATATATACACACACACACACACACATTTCTTCTATCTACGTGTATAAATAAAATGCAGTTAATAATTGTAATTCTTTATATTTCAAATATAAAGAATTATCGGTTATCGGCCAAAATTTTCATATCGGTGCATCCCTATTTTATTTATATGATATTGTTATTTTATGTTATGCAAGATAATGCAAGATAAAAAATTTCCCCCAAAATATTTCTTCTTCAATAAATAAATAAATAAATAAATAATACATACTGTATATATATTTTTTTCCGAAAAAGAAATATTTTCTATGTATACATATATATATATATATATATATATACATACACACACACACACACACAGACACAATATTTCTTTTATCTACGTGTATAAATAAAATGCGGTTTATACTTGTAATTCTTTATATTTTAAATATAAAGAATTATCGGTATCGGACAAAATTTTCATATCGGTGCATCCCTATTTTATTTATATGATATTGTTATTTTATGTTATGCAAGATAATGCAAGATAAAATATTTCCGCCAAAATATTTCTTCTTCAAAATAAATAAATAATACGTACTGTATATATTATTATTTTTTTCCCAAAAAAGAAATATACATAGTATATATATACACACACACACACAAAATATTTCCTCTATTTACGTGTATAAATGAAATGCCGTTAATACTTGTAACCCACAAAACATTGTCTAACTTTAATCCTCTGTGACTCTAAGTGAAAAAAAAAAAACTACTTTAAAATTCATAATATTTCATTGTAGGGATATACTTGGTTTTCAAATACTTTTAAAAGCCTTTTAATAAGTGTTTGTGTTGCTCTGTGGATTATTCTGGCTGCAAGACACGACTGCAACTTCAGTTTGATGACTTGAAATCGATTTCCTGTGAGCTGCCAACACTTGAACATCCACTTCCTGTCAAGACTGGGACTTAGACATGTCAGTCATTCGCTAACAGAGCTTTATTACTTGAGAATGCGTGTGTGTGAGTGCTTATGGGCGCATGTCTGTGAAGGAGAGACACTGACAAAATAGTACTGCGATGGTACCATAGTAGAGAGAAGGTAATAAACTATGATGCTAGTACTTCAAAAAATACTGTGGATCATTCTATGAAAGGGTATCTCCCATTAACCACCACCAGTGTGCAGCATACACTTGGATCCAGCATCCAAAGGAGACACAATGATAAAGCCAATTCAGTGGATGGGGATTATTAGGAGGCCAATGAGTGGAATATGGCCAGGACACCGGGGTTACACCCCTACTCTTTTATGAGAAGTATAATGACCACCGAGAGTCAGGACCTCGGTTTTACGTCCCAAGGACAGTGCTTGCTATAGTATATGACATTAGCATGTCCAAAAAACACAGTATGACCATAGTACCATGTCAAAAATGCAATCTTTTTACAATCTTTGGCAGTTTTTGTAAGTGGCTTTGTTGCATGTCTGCAGTGTTTGTGAGCAAGCACTAAATGAGCGTCTTTTATGCAGTAAATAACTGGAGGCAGATGCCATATGTCACACCTGGATCTGCTCTTAGCCAATCAGAGCTCATCTCCAGCTGAAGAACTAATTGTCTTCAACCTCCTGTTGCTTTCCTCTAAATATAAGTCGCAACAAGGCTCAGTATGTGTGTTTCTGTGCAGATATGACAGTAAAATCTTTGTGAGGGTCCACGGGAGCTAATTCACACCTGTGCTGCTGAATGGAGCAGACGTACCTGAGAGAGACCTGCAGCTGTGTGGGTTACTGGCGGGACGCTGGTACCCATCGGCACACAGGCAGTGAAAAGATCCGTAGGTGTTAATGCACTGGTGACTGCAGGGAAACTTCTCGGAACATTCATCCACGTCGATGCAAGTCCTGCCGTCGTTTTTCAGACGAAACCCAGGCCAGCACGCACACTAGGAAAAAAAAAAACATACTTGTGGATGATTCTTATAAAAAAGATCTGTCACCAAAAAAATAATTTATATATAATATATATATATATATAAAATATATAAATATAAAATATTTTATAGTATTAATTTTATATACATTATAAATTATTATATAACAATAATAATAATAATAAATATTATTATTATAAATAATTAAGTAAAATGAAATAAATAAGTTCAAAGGCAATATTTGTTTGCAAGTCTCACAAACAAATATTGTTGGTTTATAATTTTGTCATTAAAGCAAAATTGTCATTAATGCTTAATGCTAAATATAAAATATTAAATATAATATATTTATAGTATTAATTTTATATACATTATAAATTATAATATAACAATAATAATAATAATAATAATACATATTATTATTATAAATAATTAAGTAAAATGAAATAAATAAGTGCAAAGGCAATATTTGTTTGCAAGTCTCACAAACAAATATTGTTGGTTTATATTTAATAAATAAATAAATAAATAATAACAAACATCGAATTACATCAAATTTCTTATAAAATCAATGCAAATTATTATTAGAAATAATAAAAAAATAACTAAAGAATAAACTGTTTTATATAACATAAAGCAAATGTTATTATTATTCATATTTAATTATTGTTATAGTCTAATAGTTATTATTGCTTATTGTCATTAATGCTTAATTGTCCTTAAATGCCAAATGCATTATATTTATATATTAGACATACACATGCACACACATAACTGTTTTTAAATGATTATATTTAACTTTTTTATTATAATTCTTATATATTTTTTTATTATAATTCTTATATATATTTAACTTAATTATATATATATATAATATTTAATAATATAATACACAATAATAATATAATATTTATTATATTTAAATTAAAAATTTTATCGATTTTTGACTTATAAAATACGACCATGGCAAAATTTCTTGAGATTCACAGAAGTTTATGGACAGGAAGTGAGCAGTGAAACAAAACGATGTTTTGATGACATTTCTAGATCATTAGTTTAGTCATTAGTCCTTCATTACAGCTATGCTTTAATATTAATTTTGTTGCAACAACAAGTTAAAATAAGCAAGAAAAACTCAATTATTGTTTGTTTGGAGCCGCAGTGCCCTTGACTGCCTGTTTCTAAAGTCAGCGAGGCTGTCAAAGGACTATGCCTGTATTCTGAGACGTCTGCCAAACGAAGCTGTTCGATCTGCCACTCGCTGTGTGTGTGTGTGTGTGTCACACTCCCACAAAAAAAAAAACACAGTGCCTTACATGTCATTCTCCTGCTGTTCACTAAACCAACTGATTTTCTCAAGCTCTAAATATCTAGCATACACGAGTTAGCACGTGTTTATACACTCAACGGATAAAAGTTGTGAAATGACTTGAAATGGGACCATAACATTTTCCACGGATTTGGCGCCAAATACTATTAAACCTCTGCGGAATGTAAAAAAAAACCGTATATTATTGCTTTAAATGATTTGTTTGTGCAGACTTCTTCAATATTGGCGTAACCGCTAAAGCCTGCTAATGAGGTTTACCGAAGATTTACTGGAAAAACAAAAACATTCCTTCGGATTCGTAGGTCGACGTTTCATCCCTTTTTTTTTAGTGCGGAACGGACCTCAAGTTGAACCAGACGCTTAATTTGTGGGAAGAAAAACCTCGTAGAGCATGAAAAATATGCTCTCTCTCACACCTTGTATCCCACGGGTAGGTCTTGACAGTCCTGGGAACAGCCGCTGACTTTACGGTTTAAACACTCATTAACGTAGCAGTTCCTCTCGTCCGATCGGTCCCCGCAGTCGTCATGCTGATTACACACGCTCCCCAGTGGAACGCAGCGGCCGTTTGCGCACATGAAAACCGAACCGTTGCACAAACTTTCTAAAACGGAGCAGCGAGAGAAAAAAGAGAGACAAAACCATCAGATGACAAAGAACTTTGGACTGTAGCACGTTTCTACTAGGCCTGTCAAATGATTAAATGCAAATAAATCGCATCCAAAATAAAGTTTGTGTGTGGGTGCATTGTGTATGATTATTTTGTATATATATATATATATATATATATAAACACACACAACATGCTTGTATATTTAAGAAAAAAAAAAAAAAATATTTATATAAAATATTTTTATTTATATAAATCTATATCCAGTATATACTTGAAAATATTTATTAAATATATACAAGCATTTTTTTGTATTTATATATATATAAAATAATTACACACAGTGCACCCACTTATATTATGTAAACACAAACTTTTATTTTGGATGCGATTAATCGCGATTAATCGTTTGACAGCCCTAGTTTCTACACTGTAAAAAAAGGTTGCTGTCTTAAATTTTTAAGTCGAATCAACTTAGATTTGCAAGTCATGCCAACTTAAATCACTTAAATTAGTCGTATCTTGTACTAACTTATATTGATGAGTAAAGCAATGCAAAAACTAGGGCTGTCAAACGATTAATCGCGTTCAAAATAAAAGTTTGTGTTTACGTAATATATGTGGGCGTAGTGTGTATAATTATTTTGTATATATAAATAGACACACATGCATGTATATATTTAAGAAAAATCGGAAAGTATATACTTTATATATATTTATACATAATTAATATTATGTATAAATATAAATATTTGATATATTAAGACCACATTTTTCTTAAATATATACATGCATGTGTGTCTATTTATATATACAAAATAATTATACACACTACGCCCACATATATTACGTAAACACAAACTTTTATTTTGGATGCGATTAATCGCGATTAATCGCTTGACAGCCCTAGTAAAAACATAAGTTGTCAAAACTTATAGATCATATAATATTTTTACAGATAATGGTTTACCTAGAGTTACTTTTCGGTTGCTAAGTGTTTTTTTTAGCGTTGCTATGCACTTGCTAGTGTGTTGGGTTTGGTTGCTAGAGTGTTGCTAGATGTTGTAAGCATCTGAATTGTATTTCCCCCTCATAAAATGTGTGTTAATGAGCTTGGCTGGGAATAGTAATGGCATCTGTTTACATGAATGGCATATGTTTGCCCTGAAACCAAAAACTGAAGAACCGGGGCGCAGCAGTTTCATCAGCACCTCTCTGCCCACCTCAGGTGGTTCTGGCATGGGTACAAGCCGCAAGCGGGGAGGACCAAGTGTTCTGACAAATCCCATATGGGACGGAACCCTGGATCCTGTCAATCAAACGAGGTGCGTGACATATGAGCGGGACTCGCCTGCAGCGGAACACTTTGGGTTGAGTGGCAGCTCGTCTGATTGGTCCAGACAGTCGGGGAAGCCGTCACATTCCCATTGAGCTCTCAGTAAACACCGCCCGTCTGCGCAGCGGAACTCCTCCTCTTTGCACAAACGGTACTCTGGAGAGAAAGAGTATGACAGGAAGGGAACACTGTAAAAAAAAGTTCCCGCCTTAAATTATTACAATCAACTTGGATTTGTAAGTCATTTCAATTTAAATTACATTAAACTGACTAAAACAAATTAGTTAGATCTTGTATAAATTATAATTTTCTTCTTGAGGGAATGACTTGCTGGCCTCGAAAAGTCATTAAAGACGTCGTTAAAATAGTCCAAGTGACTAAGGCTCAATCTTAAGTTTATCAAACGATGAGAACACTTTTGTGCGCAAAAAACGACAAAAATAACGACTTTATTTCAACTATTCGTTTATTTCTCCCTCTGCGCGAGTCAGGTTACTAGTTTAATAGCGTAAGCTTCTGTTATTGTACGTCACACGCATCACACATGACCAGCGTCGGCCAATAGTGAGCCTACGTGTGACGTAGCTTTACGCAATCACACTACGTTAACTGGAGAAGGAAGTGAATAGTTGAAATAAAGTCGTTATTTTTGTTTGTTTTTGCGCACAAAAAGCGTTCTCGTCGTTTGATAAAGTTAAAATTGAGCCACTGTAGTCACTTGGACTATTTTAACGATGTCTTTAATGACTTTTCGATGCCAGCAAGTGTCATTCCCTCAAGAAGCCTATGGACTAGTATGCATCTTAATATCTTAAATATCTTAATTTGCGTTCCGAACACGAACGAAGGTCTTACGGGGTTGGAACAACATGAGGGTGAGTAAATACTGACAGAATTTTCATTTTTGGGTGAACTATCCCTTTAATACATCAGAATTTGTTAAACTCACATTAATAAACACATTTTATGTAAAAAAAGGTAGTTTCCTGTTGTCTCTCTTTGTTAGCTGAACAGGTTTGTGAAATTCATCTTCAATCTAACAACAAAACTAAAATAAATGAACCGATACATTTCAGTTAATTATTGTGAGTTAGCATGTTTATTCTTAGATCTGAGGTTTGGCACAACTAAGTACATGTTTCAACCATCGAAACGTCCAATTAATGTTGTGCCAGCATAATTACACCCCATTAAACAGGACGCAAAGGGACGGTCGTTTTCAGCAGGAACTAATGAATGGAGAAACACGAGCCGCTTACCGCATTCGAGAGACTCGTCTGAACCGTCTCCGCAGTCGTCGTCATGGTCACACACGAAACGCCGCGGGACGCAGTTCTGGTTCCGACACTGGAATGTGCTTTCAGTGCATGTGTTGATTGGAGCTTATTAAAGAGAGGAACAGGAACAAACCGGAAGTTAGTTATGTGTTAGGATAAAAGGGTGTAATAGACACCTGCGACTTGTGTAAAATCCCCAATTATTTTGGTTGTGAGACGGAAATCTCAGGGACAGCAGATAAAAAGAAGACGTATCGGCAAAATCTGCCACCTTAAAATCCAACAGTGGTGTTAATTAGTGTGCATTGAACAGGACAGGATAGGATAGGATAAAATAGAATAGAATAGAATAGAAAAGATGCCCAGATAACTTTTCTTCTACATTTAAGAAAAATAATAATAATAACAACGAAAATAATGTGTCATGTAAATTGATGATAGATAATAAATTAATTCCTGGATCGCTTTTTTACATTTAAGATATTTAGTAAAACAATTAAAACAATGTATGACTTAAAATAAATAAATATATATATATATATATATATATATATATATATATATATAAACCTAGATTTCCATTACTATTATCTTATTTAACTAAGGCTGTCAAACGATTAATCGCATCCAAAATAAAAGTTTGTGTTTACATAATATATGTGGGTCCACTGTGTATAATTATTTTATATATGTAAATACACACACATGGTTGTATATATTTAAAAAATATTTTCATGTATATACTGTATATAGATTTATATATAATTTATATTATATATAAATATAAATATTTTATATATAAATAATATTTTTTTCTTAAATATACATGCATGTGTGTGCATATATATATATATATATATATATATATATACACAAATTAATTATACACAGTGGAGCCACAAATATTATGTAAACACAAACTTTTATTTTGGATGCGATTAATCGCAATTAATCATTTGACAGCGTTACTTTTTACATTTAAGGTAAAATAATGAAAACATATGATATATATATATATATATATATTTCCAAACTTTAAATTACACGCAACACTTTTGTTTTTGCCCCCATTATTCATGAGCTGAACTCAAAGATCTAAGACTTTTATTATGTACACAACAAGCCTACTTCTCTCAAATATTGTTCACAATCTGTCTAAATGTGTGTTAGTGAGCACTTCTCCTTTGCCGAGATCTGGAACACGCTGCCGATAATTTTGTTCAGTGTATACCAGCTTCATTAGTAATATCAAAAGGAGCCATTTTGTTCCTACAATGCGCTTTCCTAGCGGAACACAGGAAATGTAGCGGAACAAGGAAGTTGCTGGTTTTGTGGGAGGAAATATCATGGTTGAAATTACCACAGCCAGCTACCGCTAGTTCATCGCTGCCATCAGGACAATCTCTCTCCCCGTCACATAACCAGTTCCTAGATACACAAGCATACGATCCTGGGCAACTGAACAAGCCAGGGGCGCATGTTGCAGAGCCTGTCGAGAGAGAGAATCAGTAAGAGAGAATCTCAATCTCAAGCTAACATGCTGCACACTGTGTCATTAATGAATATTCATGTATTAAAAAAAAGAAAATGAAAAAAGGGTTAAGCATTGTCTTCAACTTGTTTAACAATGTGCTTGTGTTTGACCTTTGTGGAACCTGAGCCCATTTATTAGAAGCACAGCTTGGCCATAAATTCGTAACTATGATGAAACCACAGGCCAATTTTTCTTTCTGCCTCTTTCATGTTGATTTATATCCTTCCTCTCAGAGGAAATCTTTCATTGTGTGGCCTAAATGCAAATTCGTGCTTCAGAGTTACCGCAAATTTCCTCGCTTTCGTCCAATCCATCACCGCAGTCGTCCTCCCCGTCACAGAGCCACTGCTTGGCGATGCACTTGTTTTTCGAGCAGGCGAACTGATTCCAAAGGCACGACGAATCTAGAGGGAAAAGTGTACGTTGCGAAAGTTACGAAACTTGGTAAAGGTTTTGGCACTTGCTACGTGAACACACACACACACACAAAATAAATAATCATGGACACGATTCGAAAAGTTTATTCGAATCGTGACTTTATCGTGACAATTCTGACTTTATATCTCGCAATTCTGACTTTATATCTCACAATTCTGACTTTATATCTCACAATTCTGACTTTATATCTCGCAATTCTGACTTTATATCTCGCAATTCTGACTTTATATCACGCAATTCTGACTTTACATCACGCAATTCTGACTTTATATCACGCAATTCTGACTTTATATCACGCAATTCTGACTTTATATCTCGCAATTCTGACTTTATAACTCGCAATTCTGACTTTATTTCACGCAATTCTGACTTTATATCTCGCAATTCTGACTTTATATCTCGCAATTCTGACTTTATAACTCGTAATTCTGACTTTATTTCACGCAATTCTGACTTTATATCTCGCAATTCTGACTTTATATCTCGCAATTCTGACTTTATATCTCGCAATTCTGACTTTACATCACGCAATTCTGACTTTATATCTCACAATTCTGACTTTATATCTCGCAATTCTGACTTTATAACACACAATTCTGACTTTATATCTCGCAATTCTGACTTTATATCTCGCAATTCTGACTTTATATCACGCAATTCTGACTTTAAATCTCGCAATTCTGACTTTATATCACGCAATTCTGACTTTATATCTCGCAATTCTGAGTTTATATCTCGCAATTCTGACTTTATATCACGCAATTCTGACTTTCTATCTCGCAATTCTGACTTTATATCATGCAATTATGACTTTATATCACGCAATTCTGACTTTATATCTCGCAATTCTGACTTTATAACTCGCAATTCTGACTTTATAACTCGCAATTGCAAGTTTATATCACGCAATTCTGACTTTTTATCTCGCAATTCTGAGAAATAAAGTCAGAATTGCGTGATATAAACTCGCAATTATGATGAAAAAAAAGTCAAAATTGTGAGATAAAAAGTCACAATTATTTATTTATTTTTATATTCAGTGGCGGAAACAAGCTTCCATACAGAAAGGATATTTAACCTGTAAATCGTGTTCAAATTTTTCAAAATATTTCATGTTGTGGTCCAGGATAGAAAGAAAGAGACATTCAATAGTTATACGTTTGCCTGTGAACGCCAAATAGTAGGTGGCCTCTAAAAGCTCGCTTTGCCCTTGTTGAGATTAGAGATTCAACTTTGGAAGACGATCCTGCTAGCAAGCACTTTTAAAGTAATTGTCCGCTTGCATACGCACGCAAGCCACGAAAGGTGCGAGCAAATATGCCTCTCTCAGCAGTCTGAAAGTTTGTTTGCTTTTGTGTTTGCCATCGATTTTGTGATATCTGGGCAAAGCCACCAGGGGCTGAAACAGAGACCAAGGTCAGAAAGAGAAAGGTTGAAGACAATAAAACTGGAGAGGATGAGTAGGTAAATGAGGGTGATTCTTCAAAAGCAGCTGTAGGGGAAGTCTCCAAACCAAAATAAAAGGTGAAAAAGCGCTGGCGCATTGGTCAAGAGCAAGGACACGGAAATAAATCTGTATTACTTCTGATTTTGGGTCAATGACTGTGAGGGCGCTGCGTGGTCCAGAGTTGCTCTGGCTACACGGGAGCTTCACTCGCAGAGCAGAGTTCTTGTTCAGAAGACAACGCTTTGAAGCAGAACAAAATGGATTCCTGCCATGGGGTCGGGACAGAAGCAAAGCAATGATTGGTCGCAGCAGGAAAGAAGAACTTCCCAGAACTTCCTATCTTAAAGTTCTGCTCACTGTGGAGGTACATAATCAAGTTTGAGATGGAGAGAAACATGAATGTCTACGATTAATATTTTATACAATATATTACAGCAAGGTCTGGACGGAATCATACTTCACCTAAAGTTATACAAGTTTGTCTCCCAAAGAACAAAGTGTGTTGGCTTAAGTAGACATGAACTTCAAAACGGACAGAAAGTGAGTAATATTATTTTTTACTAAGATTTATGAAGAATAACATAGAGACTTTAGTATTTCACAGTATAATTGTTAGTCAAATTTAAAATAGGTAATTTTGATAATGTTTAAAATAAGGCTCTCCAACCTTTTTTCATTTGAGAGCTACTTTTTAAAAATCAAAGTGGCCGAGAGCTACTCATGTAATACTTACTTTAAAGGGATACTCCACTTTTTTGGGAATAGGCTCATTTTACCACTCCCCCAGAGTTAAACAGTTGGGTTTCACCGTTTTCCAATCCATTCAGACGATTTTCTGATATTTAGAAGAATATCACTAACCAGACAGTTTCTGGTCTCATTGACTTCCATAGTAGGAAAAAATATACTATGGAAGTCAATGAGACCAGAAACTGTCTTATTACTGATATTCTTCTAAATATCAGAAAATCGTCTGAATGGATTTGAAAACGGTAAAACTCGACTGTTTAACTCTGGGGGAGTTGTAAAATGAGCCTATTTCCAAAAAAAAAAAGTGGAGTATCCCTTTAAATCTCTCAAATAATGCCTAATAACAATCCTATTAACAACTTTCCAAACTGTTTTAGACCTAAGAGTCTGTGTAGGCCTGTATATGTTATGCTTTAAAGCTACACTGTGTGATTTTTACCCCCATCTAGCGGTAAAAAGGTATATGACCATCCAGTGAATCGGTCAATTCCGATTTCGTTTTAACTCCTACGGTGGCCAATGTAGTCCAAGATTAACATGTCTTCCAGTTCGACCTCGTCCGTGAGTGTTAATTCAAACGTAAACGCGAAAGGCGAAGCTTGAATTAACGGGTATGTCCATTTTGGCTAACGTACTTTCAAGATGGAGGGGCAATATGGACCCCTTAGAACCCCTTACCCTTATGTATTTTCAATGGCGAACGAAGTAAAGTATTTTTGAAAGAACTAAGTGTTTTTAGCTAAGAATAAACAAAAAGAGTTATAAATAAATGAACAGAAGCAGAGATTACGAAAAATAAAGCCACATTGCGGGATTTACATTCAGTTTGTGGGATATTAAGTCAAAACATAATTGGAACTAATATAAATATGCAATTACGAGAAAAGTCAGAATTGGTGAAAGGGTTCCAGATTATCAGCCATCTACATTTAAAATAAAAGAACAAAACAGGGTAGACAAGAAACAACTGTAATGCTGTAAAGCCAGGAATGTCGAGCAGCTAAACTCCCACATTTAACACTTATCACATACTAGCCCTGACAAGTGGATCAATACAGTAAAACAACACTTGCACTCTAATCTGGGTGGCTGACCGTGACTAGAAGATAAATAAAATCATATAGAGTGCAAAATGTGTCCAGCAGGAGGATTAGTTGATGAATGTAGAGAGGTGGCGTTTACCGCATTGAAATTCATCGGCTCCATCCTCGCAGTCTTTCTGTCCGTCACACAACCACACGCTGGAGATGCAGTTTCCACTGGGACATGCGAAATGGCCGTCCTCGCACGTATGGACTGCAGAAGCTGAGAGAGAAGGCCAAACGGAGAGGATAGGGGTTTAGATAAACCTGTAGAAAACCATCTGTGATTCTTACCTTGCTAGCTTCACCACCAAGGATTAAATGCAGTAAACAAATCAATTGTGCGACCTCTGAATGTCGACCTCGGCTTCAACCATCCAATTTGTTATCTCTGGTTTTATATTTGTGTTTGGTTTCTGATTTGTAGATCAAGGTCATTTTCGAAGAAGAAGTTTTCAAAGTCGTACATGTTTTTTTGAGCAAACATTCCCAGAGAATCAGTGCTAGCAACTTAGCATACATAGCAACTAGCAAACAATCATATTTTGTATGGTGTATTTCAGCTTTCAAGACCTCCAGGGAACATTCTAGTGTATAGAGATGTCTGGCAATGATAAATGGGTGTGTATAGGCACTTTTATGTCCCAAGGCATTGGTTTTTATTAAAACATTTTTCTTTCGCTGTATAAAGGCATTAAAACTGTCTTGGAAACTGTTCGCCATGGTATAATTTATGTTTCAAATGTATATATATGTACACACACACACTGTATTTGTGTATTTATCAACACATGGAATGTGTATAAACTGAACTGTAGGGTCAACATTCACAATTGAACTTCGGCTATGATCGTTAGCAACCCTTTTCCACCATGATTCTTTCATTGACATGTCAAAACTTACAGGTTTCAAAGAAAATCCTGGGATTCCAACTTTTAATTATGATCTAATGGCGCTGCTCAACTCATAAAATCTGACAGCCCCGTAAAGTTCTGCACAAAAAAACTCTACATATTCATTGACTTCCAGAGTTGTGGTTTATTTAACCGAAAGGACTTATTAAGTCACTAAATATTCTCAGTAGGACCTGGTCCTTCTGCATATGTCATAAATATCTAAGAATATAACTGTCAAAAATTTGGCATGACTCAGTGTGATTGAGTCAAAAAAAAGTCCATGTTTCAGAGCATCATAAAAGGCACTAGTAATAAGCTGTCAATGCACCGCAATGCAAACTTTGTAAAAATTCCCTTTGTTCCCAATGCTAGTTTCCATTCTGAACGTGACTATCTTGTACTTTGAACACAAACAAATAAGAGAAAAAGACAGATTGAGTGAGAGAGAGAATGCAAATGCATTTCTACCGTGGCAGTGTATTTCGTCTGCGTAATCCCCACAGTCATTGGCTCCGTCACAAATCCAAGAGGGATGAACACACAGAGACGTGGAATTGCAGCTTAGAAACCTCTCGCTTTTGCTGGCGCGAGCACCCAGTCTGTAGTATTCCATGCAGTCTGTGCTATCTAGAAACACAGAGTGGGCAATGAGACGCGCTCAGTGACACGCAAACACAAACCATCTGAAGTGCGAACAGGCTAGAGCCCGACCGATAAAGGATTTTGAAGCCCGATACCGATATTTTTTGGTTTTAAAATCCGATATTCCGATATATCGGCCGATATTTTTTTATTTTTTTATTTCAGAAACGCGCAACAAAACATTAACAGATTTCCGTAACAGTAGTTATTCGTAGTTATTTATGAGTTTTAACTAAAATAATATGATAATGCATTTTAAAAAGAAACATTTCTTTTATTGTCAGCTAGCTATGCGGCTAGCTAGCTAGCTTTGTGGTTAGCTAGTCTATGATGAGCCATTATTTAGCAATATATAACGTCATACTGCAAATTGTAAAACATACACACACAGGCCAAGGAGAGATGATCCGTTTCATTGCTATAACTGTCACGCGCTATTAAAGAAATACTTCAGTCGCTTTGTCAAAAGTTAAAAGGACAGTCAGTCGACTACACTGTGACAACGTAACTTAACTATTACTAGCTAATTCCGCTTCACTCTCGGCTTATTTAACAGCAGCAAAACTGGGCATGATAGTCACAAATTTTGTCAAACTTATTTGAGTTGTTGCCCTGTTGCCAACAGGGACGGTGTAGAGTGCCCTCTGGTGGACAAACTATACAACTCCAACACTCATGACATGGTTCAAGCGTGTTTCGTCCGTTTTTATTTTATTTTTGAAATATTCATTTATCGGCCATTATGACTGCCGATACCGATAGTTTGGAAAATGCCTAATATCGGCCGTTAAGATCGGCCTGCCGATATATCGGTCTGGCTCTAGCCCCTTCACATGTTAATCTTACTACAGAGTTTCTCGTCCGATGCGTCAGGGCAATCGATGATCTGATTACACCAGAATGATGAAGGGATACAGGAACCGTCTGCACAACGTCGCTCAGAAGACAAACACGAGGAATCTGGAACCACAGGGGAAAATGTAGATGCTCTATTTATTTGAATTTAAAGTGGTGATGAACTGAGAAATCAAATTTTCCTTGAGCTTTTGACATCTAAGAGGTCATCATATTATAAGAATATCCTGTAAGTTTCAGAACTGAAAACGCCCTTGTTAGTCCAATAAAAGCTTTTATTGACACCAGGCTCAGCGAACGTCTCGTTTTTCAAAGTGGGGAACTATGACGTCAAAGAGGATAAAACACCACCCCCGCAGAAGAAGATCGACCCCTACTTCAACAAGGCCAGTTTAGACCCCGCCGAGCTAGGTTCAAAACTAGGTTACAAAATAGTCTATTACTTATTCATTTTGATGGTTTTGAATGCAAAAACCAAGCGAACGTCATAAGTTGACCTCAGACAACAATATAATAAAATTTAAAAAGCCAGTTCATTACCCCTTTAATGATAATTACCCTAAAATAGTCAAATAGAAATAATGTTACACAGTTCAATAACATCATAGTTTAACGGGATACTCAACTTTTTTTTGGAAATAGGCTTATTTTACCACTCCCCCAGAGTTAAACAGTTGAGTTTCACCGTTTTTGAATCCATTCAGCCGATTTGCTGATATTTACAAGAATATCACTAACCAGACAATTTCTGGTCTCATTGACTTCCATAATATATGTTTTTCCTACTATGGAAGTCAATGAGACTAGAGACTGTCTGGTTACTGATATTCTTCTAAATATCAAAAAATGGGCTGAATTGATTCAAAAACAGTTAAACTCAACTGTTTAACTCTGGGGGAGTGTAAAATGAGCCTATTTCCAAAAAAATAAGTGGAGTATCCCTTTAAGAACCTCTAATTTGATTCATTTCAGGGCTCTGAATATAGTTCACGAGATTTTTGGCTTAAGTGTAAAAGCTTTGAATGAAGCCAGGCACCAGAAAGCTTTAAATGAAGTCAGAGCCCTGAATCGAAACCAAAGCAATCTGAATTGAAATCAGTTCAATATGTAATGTGAACGCAAAGTGTTATGGGTTAACTTCCCTTATACATTGCATAATCCCAAATTTGAAAGAATAACTCCGATTTAAATAATATTTAAGCAGACAACGTTTCAAAAATATGTGTTTACAGAAAATCCAGTCCAGAGATAGTGTGAATTTAAAACTTGACTCGTGATCCATTTCGATTCTGCATTGCTGCCAAGAGAACAACTTTCACTGGCTTTCACAGACGCCTAGTATAGAGATCTGTGGTTAGTACTGTCTGCATTATAGATGTTTTTGCATTAAAGCTTAATGGATGTTTAGATGTTCAAACAAGGCAATGATTCAAGGGTGTATTGATTAAAGGTCTGGATTTCTCTAGCTGTGTAGAACATTGAAAAACTAAGATGCCTTGACTGACCAACACCGGTTCAGTTTCAAATCTGTAAGAAGAAGGAAAAATACCCACTTTTACAGTAAGCTTCATCTGAGTTATCCCCGCAATCATTCACGCCATTACAGAAGTGACGGTTGGCCACACACCGCTGGTTATAGCACGATTTAAAGCCGTGTCTGCAGTTCCGGTTTTCTAAATAAAGACAAAATTGAGAATTAGGCATAGGACTTTACAATACCATGTATGGAACCATTTAAGATCAATGGATGGATGGATAACAAGTTTGGATAGCAAAACTATCCAAGAAGAACTTCTTTATGTGAAACTCTGCTTGAGAATGTAAGGACAGAGCCTGAGAGAGCCTGTCACATCACTCGCACTCATTATGTTTTCGCCAGACTGCTGTAAGCTCGTCTTATTAGCCCAAGTCACAGGAGAGCATGAAGACCTTCTGTAGCGTTCCTTCATTCAGTTTAGAGATGAAACCCGAGGGCTCAAACATAACATCCTGCCTGATTGTATTCTTACCGCAATACTGCATCTTTTCATCCGACCTGTCTTTGCAGTGTGCGATTCCGTCACACGTCAGCTGGTAATCGATGCATTCCCCGTTTCCGCACTGGAACTCAGAGTGGATGTTACATGAGGAGTTCACGGCTAGAAGATGACAGTAAAAGAGATTTGAAGAATTGTGATGTGCAGTGCTGATGTAAAGATTAGGAAATTGCATTGACTGCTTGAGTGTTTGACGAATAATCAGCCAAGGGCTCAAGGTCAGACGTGGCAATAGAGCAAGTCCCGTTTGCACTTTATTTTTTTATACTGTTGGTCTATTTACACCAATGTCAGAGCGATCTCTCCTTGGCCTTTTCATCGAGTCCCCTGCGTTCTGTTCTCTTCCATCAGATGCACTATGTCTAGCTGTTTGAACACAAAAACACATCTGTGTATAAACCCCGTAATCCTCTCCAAGCGAGTGTTGCAATCCCTGACTGGATCAAGTCACTGTGTATAGTGTCTCTATAAAGCTGTCCTGAATCATCCTATATTCTTAAAGTTGGGAGAGAGAGAATACAAACATAAATAAATATCCATTTCAGTTTGATGGATGTTCCAGTATCAAGACCAAGAGCACCCTACAGTCCAAATTTAAGGTATCCATTAGCTATCCATTAAGGTATCCATTAGATCTAGCCAAAAGTATCAACTATGCAGCTGTGGAGTAAAGATGGAAGTATCTAGACTTAAAGCAGTGTATAATACTTTATATCCAGATAGGATCTAAAACTGCTATCCTCTTGGCATTTAAAGTGTATCTTATTCCACAATCTGGAATAAGAACTTAGATCACAATCTGGAATAAGAATTTAGATCACAATCTGGATTTACCATCTATATTCATAGCAAAATGAATTTGGATTACAAAACAGATCATAATCTGGTTCCAGAATGAATCATGGTTTTTACCATGGATTATAATCTGAATCCTGATCACATTCTTGATTTGGAATCTATATTCAGAGAAAGGGAAATTTGGATTATAAACTAGATGCACAGTTGTCTTTCATAATATGGATCCTGAACCTAAATTATGAGCAAAAATTATTTGGACCACAATCTGGAATACGAATGTAGATCCCAATCTGGATTTACCATCTATATTCATAGCAAAATGAACAATACAGATCATAATCTGGTTCCAGAATGAATCATGATTTATACTTTGTATTATTATCTGAATCCTGATCACATCCGTGATTTGGATTCTATATTCAGAGTCTGGAAATCTGGATTACAAACTAGATGTACAGTTGTCTTTCATAATATGGATCCTGAACCTAAATTATGAGCAAAACAAATCTAAATCTCAATCTGCATTTAGAATCTACAGTACCTGTACATTCAGAGAGAGGAATTGCAAAATGGATATACAATATAGATCATAATCTGGTTCCAGAATTACATATTGAGAGCAAATTTAATCTGAATCACAATCTGGATTTAGAACATGGATCTGAATCTACATGACAATCTTGATCAAGAATCTATATTCAAAGCATATGGAAATCTGAATGACAATCTGGATATAGAATATGGATCTGAATCTAGATCACAATCTTGATCAAGAATCTATATTCAAAGCATATGGAAATCTGAATCACAATCTGGATATAGAATATGGACCTGAATCTAGATCACAATCTTGATCAAGAATCCTATTCAAAGCATATGGAAATCTGAATCACAATCTGGATTTAGAACATGGATCTGAATCTAGACAACAATCTTGATCAAGAATCTATATTCAAAGCATATGGAAATCTGAATCACAATCTGGATTTAGAACATGGACCTGAATCTAGACAACAATCTTGATCAAGAATCTATACTCAAAGCATATGGAAATCTGAAATACAATCTGGATATAGAATATGGATCTGAATCTAGACCATAATATTGATCAAGAATCTATATTCAAACCTATATTCAGAGCAACATGAATCTAAATTACAATCTTGATGAAGAATCCAAATCACAGTAATTCAGTTCAGATACAGAATCATTCTAGAGTTCTTACTAGTGCACTAACTGGACCTACAGATGGATGGTGAAGTAATAAAGTTGTTCGGCCACAACATATGGACTTAAGTCACATAAGTCAAAGTACCGGGACATAAAAGTTTGGAAAGTCCAGGAAAATGAGCTAGAGAAACAGAGAGAGAGGGTACAGGACTTACATACACATCTGTTATCATCCAGTAATATCCGTTCCCCACGGCAAGTACAGTTTACCACACCAAGCGGAGTCAAAAGGCAGAGGTCATGGCACCCTCCATTATTCACGCTGCAGGGGGACGACTCACCTGGAAGTAATAAGAGAAATCCTTGATGACAAATCACTCGTGACACCTCCAGCTGTTTGACAAGGTTTACAGCTTAAGGAATTTAAAGTCACCATGAAATCAAAATTGACAATTCTTATTAAATATTTCTATTCGGTTTTATACATGATGAATCATGTTTTTGCAATCATGTTTAAATAACTTCCCCTCCTTCTTGCAGAACATCTCTTCTTCCATTTGTTCTTGATCAAGAAGCCGTTTCACTCGGATATATGTCACAATAGGCAACTTCCGCTTCATGCCAACTTTAAACAAAGACTACGTTTGGCACCACATTTGAATGTGTTTGGAAAAGGGATCTAGTGGCCAGTTGATGAATTGCAGTTTAAGTCACTTGCGTGTTGGATTCAAGAGATAGGCCGAAAGGTTGCCGCTTGGTGTTCCCCAATACTTAAACGTCCTGTCAAATCTGTGCTTGCAAGGGTTCTGCATGATCCTCTTGCTTGTAAAAATTTTAAATTGGAATGGAAAAATGTCTCTAAGCAGTTTGTTAATAGAGTAGTTAACTTTTACTATAGTTGATATAAAGTTATATCAACTATAACCTTTGCTGATAATTTACTAACCCCCATGTCATCCAAGATGTCAACGTCTTTGTCTTCAGTCGAAAAGAAATTAAGGTTTTTTGATGAAAACATTCCAGGATTTTCTCCATATAATGCACTTCAATGGGAACCAAACGGTTCAAGGTCCAAAAGACAGTTTCAGTGCAGCTTCAAAGGGATTTAAACGACATCAGACAATGAATAAGAGTCTTATCAAGCGAAACGATCAGTCATTTCAAACATAAATTTAAGTTTTAAAAAGTTTTATAAGCACAAATGCTTGCCTTGCTCTCTTCTGTGATGCGCGTTCGTGACTCTCCTGTTCGAACGATTCGAATCTTTTTTCGAGTCAAGACACAAAGGGTCCTAGATAAGACCCTTATTCATCGTCTACTGTCGTTTAAAGCCTTTTGAAACTGCACTGAAACTCTCATTTGGACCTTGAACCGTTTGGTTCCCATTGAAGTCCATTATATGGAGAAAATCCCGGAATGTTTTCATCAAAAACCTTAATTTCTTTTCGACTGAAGAAAGAAAGACGTGGACATCTTGGATGACATGGGGGTGAGTAAATTATCAGCAAAAGTTTTTTAAATGTGAACCGGCTAACCAATCAGAGCACATTTCGTATTTCGGAAGGAGGGGCTCCACCGAAACAGGGCCTTTAAGACAAACTGGGAAGAGAAATGCAATAATGTAAAATATGCTAAAAAGAATGTTTTGGAACAATCAAGCATACCCCCTCCCCCCAAAAAAAAACAAAGCCACAAAGCCAAGACTTTGTAAAAGGGCACAATAGGACCCCTTTAAAGCAACACATTCTGCCTGGCGCTGCAGACACACACACACACACACATGGTTTGAAGGGCACTCTTGCAGTGCCAGTCAGAGGGTTGGGCTCCTCAGCGGGTGTGAGTTTGAACTGTGTTTGGCACAGATGCTGGCGTGGAGAGCGGGTCTCTGAACCGTGCACTATCTACACACACACGACTGCCAGATTCTAGAGCCTTGGACCGAGTGTATTCCCCTGCACAAATGGTGAGGATTCAGATGAGTGCATTGGCCCAGCGTCTTTCACCGTAGCGACATGAGGCTTCGGTCCTGGGAGGCTTTTGCTTATTATGGGATGGGGCTTTAAATAGCTTGGACTCATCGATGGCTGATTTCTATTGGCCGGTGATTATAAAGGAATGTTTATTAGTTGGAATAAAAGGAACTGCAGATGGTCCCCACTTTTAAAGGAACAGTTCACCTACAAAGAAGTCAAAATGGTGAAAAAAATATAGAATATTCATTCCTTTTAAGTCTGTCTAAGCAGTTTTTACTCCTGCATTTGCGTATGCCCTAACAAATTATGGGGGGATGACTAGTTTTTCAGCATTTTATATCACAGTCTGAGCGAATTCCCTTAATAGAGTCATCTGCGGTGTATAGATAGGAGGAACGGTGGCCACCGAGGTCCAAATCTCCAGAGAGGCCTGAGATGAGAAAATCTCCATTGGCGGTTTAGGATGCCAAGCATCTAAGCTGCTTCCATTAGAGTCATTTGAAACACAGAGGCTTGAACCGCAAACAAAGAAACGTCTCTATCGAAGCCAAGAAAGAAGCGGGCATTCTATAAATGTGTCACGTACTATAAATTCTGCTAATTCTGTAAATTTCATGGTGCAGTTTTACTTCCCGGGTGGATCGAGTTTGGTTTCTACGCATTAAAAGATGTGCGCCTAAGGCACTTGAAATGTGGCGCTCCTTGTGAGTTTTAACAGATGCAATTACCAAGCACTGCAGGTGTAAGTTTCGTGGTCGGGACACATAAACGTAAAAGTCGTCATGCTCACTAAACAGAATTTATGTAAATGTATTTCCAGCAGTGCAGGCCAAGCTGGGAATTTAGTGGGTTTATTGTCTGGAGAATCCCAATTCAAACTAAAAATACACATTTAAAGCATGTAAATATATGCATTTGATTTAAAAAAAAAATATATATATATATATATATATTATTAATTAATATATATAATATATATTTATTTTTATAATATATTAATATATATAATAATATAATAAATATATAATTTTATAATAATTTTAAATGCATTTATATAATTTTTAAATGCACACCTGATGTCCATTTCTATATCTCTTATAAATAAAATTTTGAATCCCAAAAAATATAAAACTGATAAAACTGAATTTGGGTTATAATAAAAATGTGAAAAATAGATCAATCTAAAATCTTGACTTAGATAATGATTCAGAATTATAAATTGTATTTAGAGTCTAGATCATAATCTGAATCTAACAGTTTTTAAACACAATTTTGATTTATGAATGAAAATATTTAGAGCAAACGGACTCCGGATAACAATCTGGATGCGAAATATAGATCATAATCTGAATCCAAAATCCGGATTCAGAGTAAAAAAATATTATGAATCACAGTCTGTATTTCTAGCACATAAATCTGAATTTAGATCAGTATATTATATTTTAGAATTTATATATATGAAGCAAATCTATAATAAAATAAGTAAAGATCGAATCTAAACTACAATATGGTACGATATTATAATCTAAACCTAAATCAATCTTGTTTTAAATATGTTCCATGTAATAGGAATCTAGATCACAATCTGGATCTAAATATTCAAAGCAAACCAAATATAGATTAAAATATGGATGCACAATTTAGATGATAATCTGAATTCAGAATATGGATTCTGAATAATAATAATCTGAAACTAGATCACAATCCTGATTCAGGATCGGAATATATAGATGTAATCTGAATCGAGAAAAGTCCTTTACTCTGAACAAAACTTTATTTTACTTAACTTATGGAAATATATCAGCCTTTAATAGAGTGCTGCAGTTATGACATCACTTTGTAAGGCCAAAACGCGGAAGTGAGTTAGCATTTTAGCACTTCCGGTTCAATCGCCATAAAGTCTATGGGTTTTTTTAATGGGTTTTTGCCAAATCGTCTGAAATTTTGTCTGTGGTTAACAAAGCCTCTAAATATTTTCACGTACTTTCACGTATAACCTGCTTGTGGTATAACCTTTTTTAAACTTTATATAGGCTTCAAAATTTATACATTTTGGATTAACTTGGATTAACAAAACATGTAAGGGTCACAACTCTTTGTTGAACACAGATCTTATTTGTTGCGATTTTCCAAAAGTCCATGGGGAAAATGCATCGATCGAGGGAACCCATGCGCCGCTAACTTGGGAGTTGTCCTCCAAAGTGACGTCATAACTTCTGCACCCGAATACTGGATTAAAGTCCCCTCAGATGATGTAAAGTCACTCATTAATATGATTATTCTCTGTACTTATACTGTGCTGCTGACATAAATCCAGCTTGCCACAAAATACGTAGAATCAGCAAAGAATATTGTGACCGTGTTCAGCTTATCTGACCCCAATGTCAGAATGTGTTGATTCTGTCCTAGCTTCACTGCGCACTCATCAAAAAAAAGCCCTGAGTGACTTGTGACGCATCTAACGTCAGTGACTTTGGATTGTGTTTGCTGTCATCACAGAGTAAGCATCTCAGACCCCTTGTGTGAATAATACAAACAAGCTTTGTGTGACTAATACAAACAAGACTGCAAATCATCCAGTATGTCAACCAAGAACCATGCTCATATGCTAGTTTTTAAGAACATAACTTTCTTTGATTTGAGGGTTTTAGAAATATACTGCAAAGGTTTGTGTTCATTATACTTGAGATTGAATTAAAGTACAAACACTTGGTTTGAGTTCAATTCTAAAAGTTATTTGATGAATCAAAGGAACTTAATTACATACAGCTGTTGGTGTCATTGGAAACAGCGACGATTCCCATCGGTTGATGAGGGATGTCCGCGCGGAGTACTTTTGTATTGGCTCCGGTGAACTTATCAGAGCGGATCACAGCCCGCTGAGTCCAGTCGGACCAGAAGATGAAGTCTCGGTAAATTGCCAAGCCAAAGAACGTTCCGGGTCCTGATTTCACAATGACCTACAAATTGAAGGGGCAGAATTTAGGTGAGAGAAATAACCTGAAAACAATAAAAAATGTTTTTTTAAAAAGAGCCCTGTTAAATATTCCAGTTTATAGACAGTCAAAAGTTTCGGCATGCTTGGGTGAATATGTTTCTCATGACCTTGAAGTTTTGACCTAAATGCTTAAGCTTGAAAGGATTTTTTTTTTTTTCAAATAAAATCTTGAAAAAGCTAGCTAGACTTTTAGACACAGGGATGGATGGAAGGATAGATGGAAGGATGGATGGATGGATGGATGGATGGATGGATGGATGGATGGATGGATGGATGGATGGATGGATGGATGGATGGATGGATGGATGGATGGATGGATGGATGGATGGATGGATGGATGGATAGAACAAAATAATGATGGATGCATGGATGGATAGAACCAAATAATGATGGATGGATGGATAAATGGATAGAACCAAAGAAGAAAGAACAATGGATGGATGGATGGATGGATGGATGGATGGATGGATGGATGGATGGATGGATGGATGGATGGATGGGTGGACAAATGGATAGAACCAAAGAACGATGGATGGATGGAAGGATGGATGGATAGAACAAAATAATGATGGATGCATGGATGGATAGAACCAAATAATGATGGATGGATGGATGGATGGATGGATGGATGGATAGAACCAAAGAATAAAGAAAAATGGATGGATGGATGGATGGATGGATAGATCGAACAAAATAATGATGGATGCATGGATGGATAGAACCAAATAATGATGGATGGATGGATAAATGGATAGAACCAAAGAAGAAAGAACAATGGATGGATGGATGGATGGATGGATGGATGGATGGATGGATGGATGGATGGATGGATGGATGGATGGATGGATGGATGGATGGATGGGTGGATGGGTGGATGGACAAATGGATAGAACCAAAGAACGATGGATGGATGGAAGGATGGATGGATAGAACAAAATAATGATGGATGCATGGATGGATAGAACCAAATAATGTTGGATGGATGGATGGATGGATGGATGGATGGATGGATGGGTGGATAGAACCAAAGAATAAAGAACAATGGATGGATGGATGGATGGATGGATGGATGGATAGATCGAACAAAATAATGATGGATGCATGGATGGATAGAACCAAATAATGATGGATGGATGGATGGATGGATGGATGGATAGAACCAAAGAGTAAAGAACAATGGATGGATGGATGGATGGATGGATGGATGGATGGATGGATGGATGGATGGATGGATGGATGGGTGGATGGGTGGATGGGTGGATGGGTGGATGGGTGGATAGATAGATAGATAGATAGATAGATAGATAGATAGATAGATAGATAGATAGATAGATAGATAGATAGATAGATAGATAGATAGATAGATAGATAGATAGATAGATAGATAGATAGATAGATAGATAGATAGAACTTAAGCACAGGTAATAAATAAAACAAACTATCTCTCGTGTCGTACAGGACAGTTCCATCAGGCAGTTTACTTTTTGCGCTTCATCACAAAGGTGCACAGACCAAAATAAACCCACTGAGTGTCTGTATAATTCACACACACGGGCCTGGCCAGAGCCGGAGGGGGAAACCACCGTGACACCCGAAGGACAGCCCTCCTCCATTATCCCTGACATTATAAATGATTAACCCAGATCTACGGAGAGTGTAAATGGAATCCCTGCCATAACAGACACGGGGATACATCACGCATGGCCTCGGGGAGGAAGCTAAGTTGTGGAGAGAGGGTCTTTTCAATGAATGAACAGAAATCAGAAATGAATTGATTAGAATCACTCGGAAACGCCGGGACGTTAGAGAGGGGAACGAAGTAGGTTTCAAAATAAATCCTCGACAAATGTGTGTAATATTAGGCTTTGGTAAACAAAACAAACTGTAGTGACTTAAGGCCCTCAATTTCGTCCGAAATTTTCGCACGTTAAATTTTTCTCCACTTTTTTTGGAAATAGGCTCATTTTACAACTCCCCGAGAGTTAAACAGACGAGTTTTACCATTTTCGAATCCATTCAGCTGATTTTCTGATATTTAGAAGAATGTCAGGAACCAGACAGTTTCTGGTCTCATTGACTCCCATAGTATATTTTCTTTCCTACTATGGAAGTCAATGAGACCAGAAACTGTCTGGTTACTGATATCCTTCTAAATTTCAGAAAATCGGTTTCGAAAACGGTGAAACTCAACTGTTTAACTCTGGGGGAGTCGTAAAATGAGCCTATTTACAAAAAAAGTGGAGTATCCCTTTAAGAAATAAATATGGCCCCACATTGTGTCGTCGGCGAAACTTTTGTCCGTAACAAAAAAATTCTGAACAGGTTCGATTTCCAGCATTTTTCGCATCTGTAGCAAGCCTTTTGAGAGGTGTTTTTGACAATTCAGAGTCACTGAATGATGAATACGCTAAAATGTCCACAAAACACCCACTGCAAATTCTTCATTGCAGTTTCTCTGATAACGGCGTGCAACCAATCAACACAAAAAGAGGTTGCACACATTTTCTCCAGCTTTAAGAGCTTTTCACAGACTCTGCTAGTTATTTCCGAAGGCTTTGTGAGCCACACACATCTGTTATGAAGTGCGGCATTAACCGCTCTTCAGCAACACACACAGACACAGATGTCTCTGAAGGGCCGTCCGTTTGATTGCCAGTCTTTCTGTAATAATAGGCGGCTCGGCGTGTGGAGAGCAAAGCTCGCGCTTTAATCCTTGATGACAACACGTCAAACACGTGTTCTCACCCTCTCGCAGTCGAGGCGTCTTTATTCCCAAGTTTTCCTTCGCCGCCCGTACTTCTGTCTCTGAGCATATCTAAAGGTGGGGGAACAGGATGAAAGATGCGTGAGCTCTAATATCAGAGCTGTCGTCTCGACAGGTGAAAACCTCTTTGTGATCTAAACTTTTTAGCATTGAATTACAAACCAGTGGACAAGAACGATTCAAGAAGCTTATAAGCAGGGATTAACTTAGACTTTGCTACCCAATAAAGTGATGAAGCGTAACTCAAACAAAGTCAAGGTGCAGATAGCTGCTTCTGTGTTATTTAAAGCTATATCGACCACTTGTTTAGCTCCGCCCCTTTGTTACTTACAGATCATCCCATTGGACTGAATTTCGAGAGTTCTGTAAAAAGATCGAATTTCAGTGGTCAAAGATGTTTGAATGTTATTTTTTGTGCGGGCTGGGGTGAAGTTCAATATTGGTTTATTTAAAGGTTTAAATGGGGGCACGACGACGGAAAACGTTTGAGATCCACTGCACTATTGTAACGTTTCTACAACACATTCAGAACCATATAGAAATGGTTCAGTTATACATGATTAAAACTGTGAAAACCACACATCTGAATTGAGACAAATGACTCTCAGAGTCACCGGTAAAAATAAATGCCTTATTTGAACACACATTAAACATTAATGTAACATTAATGTAAGTTTTCTGTAACACTTTGAAAAGTTGTTTTTCACAATTCCGTTGGGTGATACAAGTAACACGTAAATTGCACACTTTACCTTTAATGCCTGGTTCAGATTACACGATTTTAGCCCAATTTTGGCACAATCCGTTTGACGTAGGGTGTCGTGGGGATTCGTAAACGACAACGGGCGTCGGGACGCATGATTCGATCGTATCATCTCGTATACTGTGTCATAGTGGGCGACAACCTACATCACGACATCACGACAAAAAGACTAGCATGTTTAATTTTTTTAACGGTCGTCCACGACTGGTCCATCACATCTATGAGGTTGACCAATTGGAGCACAAGCTTTACCGTATACAACTTTCAAAAAAGACAAAACAAAAGAGAGACGATGGTGCTAACGTTAAAACTAGAAGTAAAAATATATAAGAAAACAATATTTTACCTCAAGTTCTCTGTGGAGGATTGACAGCCCATACTGTCCTCTTCGAGCAGGGTTCTCGAGTCTCACGCAATGGCCGTGAGACACACGCAATTCAACCAGTTCACACGCCACACCGTGTATTTCTCACGCTGAAAAGGCAATGCCGAGCAATCCAGGAAGTCACTCGCTACGAGTTTCGCCTTCTCGATGACATCACGCACGCCGTTAAACATGGCATGCGATGACTGGTCAGGAAGTAACGTGTAGTCTGATGTGTCTTGTCCACGACACGACAAGATTTTAGGAGCCAAATTCGCGTAATCTGACACAGTGACTATTAGGGCTGGGTATTGAGACAAATTTCACAATTCAATTCGATTTCGATTCACAAGCTTGCAATTCGATTCGATTTCGATTCGATTCAATATCGATTATTTGGGATATCAGTTACAATAAATTGTTTCATATCAATAGCAACAATATCAAATGTTTCATATCAATAGTAACAAAGGACAAAGATTATTGCGATTTTTTTGGATGCGCGCAGCCGCGATACAATGTCCCATTCATTCAAATGAAACAGGATGACTAATCGATTCTCGAGATTTAAGAATCGATATCGGTTCTTAAAAATGATAATCGATTAATATCGAGAAATCGATATTTATTACCCAGCCCTAGTGACTATCGTAACAGACCCAAAAAAATCGTGTAATCTGAACCAGGCATAAGAAAGCAAATAGGGTCATATTTCGAGTGTTGTTTTATTAAGAAAGTTTCATAAAGGAAAAGCCAATTTGCATGAACTCCTGGGAGTTTGAATGTTTGTCTCAGACTATGTACGTTGAAGATCCAGCGTGTAGAGGCAGTTTTAAAAGGATCTGTCACCAGTAACCTAGATGGCACTACCTCCTACAGCGCGCTCTGGCAGGATCCCGCCTCTCTATCCTCTGTATCTGTCTGACACACAAGAAAACAAATGTTCCCTTTGTTCGCCCGGATCAATTTTCACCTTTTAATAGCCTAGCGAGCAGATAGTTTCATTAGCTGGCTAGGAGCCGTTTAGCGCGCCGCGGCATTGTTGGCGGTCGTCAAACCCTCTTACCTGCGGTTCCTGGCACTTGTTGGAAGTAAACATAAAAGCAGGTTTACTTAGAGAGTTAATAATAACTTGTTTTATCTTAAAGGGATACTCCACTTTTTTTGGAAATAGTCTCATTTTAACACTTCCCCAGAGTTAAACAGTTGAGTTTGTCCGTTTTCGAATCCATCCAGCCGATTTTCTGATATTTAGAAGAATATCAGTAACCAGACAGTTTCTGGTCTCATTGACTTCCATAGTATATTTTTTTCCTACTATGGAAGTCAATGAGACAGAATCAACGCTAGGATCTTTTATTCAGTCCTCCGAGCCAGAGCAAATTTTTGATTTCAAGTGACAATGTATTGAGCCCAAGTGACCTGTACTCTGCGGATGGGATCGAACTTTCTTTATGTCCTCTTTCAATGCCTCACCTCAACAAAACAGAAAAGCTTTACAAAGGCTGAAAGATGTTTCCGGCACTCTTAAGACACAGCCTCTACTTCAGCTAATGCACTTCCATGCATTTTTCAAAAGTCACACAAAGCGCCTCCATACTCACGTATCTGTGCGAGCCATCGTAATCACACCTCTCGATGTGCCCGAGACTGCCGTCGGAAAAATACAGCTTTTCAGCTTTGTGGTCGATGGTGAGTCCATTAGGGGTGCTGACATCCACGCTAACAATGACTCGGATGTTCCGGCCGGTTAAGGTCGACCTCATGATGCTCGGCCTTTGCTCATTCCAGTTAGTCCAAAACATCAGGCTAAGGGAAGTGCAAACACACTGTTAGCCGAACCATAAAAATAAAATTGTGAACTTAAAGTACTTGCCCACCTAAGTCACTAGTTATCCACCTATTTGTATGAGCACATGTCAAGATGCACATAAATTAAACATATTTACAACAAAAACTCACATGACTTTGCCTCAGCAGATTGGATAACTGGATAAAACAGCAGAAAATTTAATTGCAGAGCATCTAATGTGATCATTTAGAAACATCTGAGCCAAAGTCTGTCATTAGAATCATTTGGTTAATCCTTCCCAGAAAGCGTCTAACAAACACCAGGTATCCGAATGCAAGATAACATGCCAGGATTGATTCCGTTTCACCCTCACGCTTTGAGAAGTAACATTTATGACGTGGGAAAAAGAGCCACGGTGGCTTCTTACTTTTTTGTTACAGGAATTTTGTTCAAATTTCCCAGGAAGTGACGTTTTTGTTCTCTTGAACACATGAAAATGGATGCGCTGCTTTATTCGCAAATATTTCATGTAATATTCCAATTTTAAATCTAAATGCCATTACATTAGATGTCAAACCTAATTTATGCTAGCACTTTTCTCGGGACTAACTTCTCTGAGTAGTTAGTTCTTCAAAATTGTCAAATTTCCGACACAGCCTAAATGCTAGCTTTGAATGCCGCAATAAAATAACATTTCACATTACAAAACAGAAAAGCACATTATACACAAGTATGATCAATAGAATTATGTATGGATTATTTTTATAATTCATTTTAGTAAATTAACATGCTAAACTGACAGAGGGTTGTCTAAATACATGATCCACAATAGAATGTACACCCTTGATGTACACCTAGCATGATTTGTTAGCAGATGCCACAAAGTTTGACAGTATTAAATGTAATGACATTTAGACGTATTAAATGGTGACTTAGCTACTACCCAATTGATAATAGATGTACAAAAATGCCTGGTTCTGTCATATATAAGTAGGGCTGTCACTTTAACAGATCCCATCAAACTTAACAGCATGCTAACAAATAATGCTAGTGCTACATCACTTTTCTGAGGCAATACATCTTCAAATTTGTTGCATTTCAGACTTGTTTTCTTTAAATGTCATCTTAAAATTTCCTTTAAAAAACAGAGGTTCCTCTAAAAATAGAATGTACACCCTTGATGCTACGCTATGGTAATAGCCTCATTAAAAATGTATTAATCTGCAATTATAATCAAGAAGGCTACAGCCTAATAGCATCAGCCCTTTTCCTTTAATGTGGCAGAAAAAGACTAGTCCCTCGAAGGACGAAGCATGTCCTTATGTTTTAGACGAGTGTGCTAGCCTGGCATGTGACGGCACCGTGCAGTGTCAGCCGCTAGTGCCGGCGTGTGACTCCTAGTTGTGATCTTTTGCAGCTTTTGGGTTGGTGGGACTTCTTGCTGACAGCAGCAGTCACTTATTGCTATGCTAATGCGCTAACAGGCTAATGTGTTGACTGCTACAGTCCAACAAGTGTTGTCAAGGTATACAATGTCGAGAACAAACAGCTGTGTTCCTGCTATGGATGAAAGATAGCTTACTGTGCTTTAAATCATTGAGAAGTGGCGGTTCGCAGAAACCAACTTCCTACTTGGAATAGTGAAGAGAGCACATGTATAATCCTGTTTGACTAACAATTATATGTAAAACACAGTAAATTATCCTGTTTATCATACAACTGAAGAACACAAGCTAACGTCAGCTTAGCATTGTTTACCCTTAGCAATTTGACCTAAGCTATTTTTTTTGTATCTATATAAATAAGTTTTTCAACATCAGGCAATGGAAACTATAAAAGGCTGACATAAACAGGAATATCTCACATCTGACTTTGAATATAATTTAACATAAGGAGGTGGGGAATGCTAAAGTTAATTTAAATGTAGATTGAGGCATAATCACATAATCTCCTTCACATAACCTCGATTAGTCTCAAAATATCTTATGATTCACAACCAAAGGTTCCCAAATGCTGTTTAACATATAGTTACTCTGTAATAAATTATCGTGTTTATTAGGGCTGGGGTAAACAATTATTAACTAAACGATTAGTTGGGCAATTATTTTATCGAATAGCTAGTCGACTTATCTAACGACTAATTGGACGACGTATATAAAGAATATTTTTCTGCTGCTTGATTAATAAAAAAACATACTGTATCTCAAATACAATACTAGCGTAGTGAATAACGATACTATAAGCTGGCTAACGTTAGTCTAATGTTATGTATTTGAACACTGTCATTATAACTCTACAACTGCCAAAATATTTTTTTACAAACATTATTTATCATAGAGATTGTATAAATACTAATATCAGCTAAGTTACGAAGGAAACGGAGGCGGAGTTAGTGGTGCGATTGGAGGCTGCTAATGCTGGAGATGATTCGGGAGAGGTCTGTCGGTACACGATCCGTTCCACCTGCACAATCCGTTCTACGCATGCGCGTAATTACGTAGACGTAAACGTCACAGGTTTCCTACACTATCGGTACCACGCATGTGTGAATGAAACACGCTACGGCTAGGCGGCACAATTTGCGGCAGATATATGTTACGTTAGTTTTATTGTGTTTAACATTTCATAGCGGGTCTATTTTGATGTTTTTAAATGTAACTTACTTACGCTATGTATTACGTGTTTACGTTTACGCCAATCCAACAAATAAAGGTGTTGTGATTTATGAACATACATGATCAGTTTCCTTCATACTATCCATTGTGATTCTGGTATTTGGCTTAATTTACTGTGTTTTGGTCTTCGTTTTTTTTAATTAAAAACTGCTATTAGTTAACTTTTAAGTTGAGAAATTTTATATTAGTAGGGGTATACACACACACATATATATATACATACATAATACATATATTAGGGCTGTCAAACGATTGCATCCAAAATAAAAGTTTGTGTTTACATAATATATGTGGGTGCACAGTGTATAATTATATATATATATATATATATATATATATATATATATATATATGAATACACACACATGCATGTATATTTAAGAATTTTTTTTATTTATATATAAAATATTTATATTTATGTATAATTTAAATTATATATAAATCTATATACAGTATATACATAAAAATATTTCTTAAATATATACAAGCATGTGTGTGTATTTATATATAAAATAATTATACACAGTGTACCCACATATATTATACCAACACAAACTTTAATTTTGGATGCGATTAATCGCGATTAATCATTTGACAGCCCTAATATATATATATATATATATATATATACACACACAGTTGTGGCCAGAATTAATCATACCCCTGGTAAATATGATAAAAAATGGCTGTAAAAAAAATCTGTATCGTTTATCCTTTTGATATTTCTTTCAAAAAAATTGGGAAAATCTTTTTTCCATATTTACCAGGGGTATGATTAATTCTGGGCACAACTGTATATAATCTAAATGAGGAAAATAATTCATTCAAAGTTGTTTACAGAAGACACAATATGCATTTATGCCTAGACTATCTGCAGTTACATGAAGAAAGAACTACAAACAAGTCTGGGGAAACGTCAGAGTATTTCAAACTGACTTGAAACAAGCATGTGTGCACACAGAAGTGACATAAGATCAGCGGTGGACAGTTTTGAGTATCTTTATTTAAGAGTAAAAAGTCACAATCTCTCTCTCTTTCACACACACACACACACACACACAAACAGGAACACTCTTTCAGCTGTAACAGCTCTCAGTCCACTTCAGACGAACACTCTTTCCGCTGTAACACACACAGGAACACTCTTGCGCTGTAACAGCTCTCAGTCCACTTCAGATGAACACTCTTTCAGCTGTAACACACACAGGAACACTCTTTTCGTTGTAACAGCTCTCAGTCCACTTCAGACGAACACTCTTTCCACTGTAACACACACAGGAACACTCTTTCGCTGAGAGTGAGAGCTGTTACAGCGAAAGAGTGTTCCTGTGTGTTACAGTGGAAAGAGTGTTCGTCTGAAGTGGACTGAGAGCTGTTACAGCTGAAAGAGTGTTCCTGTTTGTGTGTGTGTGTGTGTGTGTGTGTGAAAGAGAGAGAGATTGTGACTTTTTACTCTTAAATAAAGATACTCAAAACTGTCCACCGCTGATCTTATGTCACTTCTGTGTGCACACATGCTTGTTTCAAGTCAGTTTGAAATACTCTGACGTTTCCCCAGACTTGTTTGTAGTTCTTTCTTCATGTAACTGCAGATAGTCTAGGCATAAATGCATATTGTGTCTTCTGTAAACAACTTTGAATGAATTATTTTCCTCATTTAGATTATATACAGTTGTGCCCAGAATTAATCATACCCCTGGTAAATATGGAAAAAAGATTTTCCCAATTTTTTTGAAAGAAATATCAAAAGGATAAACGATACAGATTTTTTTACAGCCATTTTTTTATCATATTTACCAGGGGTATGATTAATTCTGGCCACAACTGTGTGTGTGTGTGTATATATATATATATATATATATATATTAGCGCTGTCAAATGATTAATCGCGATTAATCGCATCCAAAATTAAAGTTTGTGTTGGTATAATATATGTGGGTACACTGTGTATAATTATTTTATATATAAATACACACACATGCTTGTATATATTTAAGAAATATTTTTATGTATATACTGTATATAGATTTATATATAATTTAAATTATACATAAATATAAATATTTTATATATAAATAAAAAAAATTCTTAAATATACATGCATGTGTGTGTATTCATATATATATATATATATATATATATATATATATATATATAATTATACACTGTGCACCCACATATATTATGTAAACACAAACTTTTATTTTGGATGCAATCGTTTGACAGCCCTAATATATGTATTATGTATGTATATATATATGTGTGTGTGTATACCCCTACTAATATAAAATTTCTCAACTTAAAAGTTAACTAATAGCAGTTTTTAATTAAAAAAAACGAAGACCAAAACACAGTAAATTAAGCCAAATACCAGAATCACAATGGATAGTATGAAGGAAACTGATCATGTATGTTCATAAATCACAACACCTTTATTTGTTGGATTGGCGTAAACGTAAACACGTAATACATAGCGTAAGTAAGTTACATTTAAAAACATCAAAATAGACCCGCTATGAAATGTTAAACACAATAAAACTAACGTAACATACATCTGCCGCAAATTGTGCCGCCTAGCCGTAGCGTGTTTCATTCACACATGCGTGGTACCGATAGTGTAGGAAACCTGTGACGTTTACGTCTACGTAATTACGCGCATGCGTAGAACGGATTGTGCAGGTGGAACGGATCGTGTACCGACATGGTCTGTGGACCATTACCGATCAGAAAACCCGCTGACATGGAGTAAAGCCTTGTTTACATGACGCGTCCGCAAGTGTCGACGCAAAAATATGACGTCGACGTAATTTTTTTGACGTTGCAGCGTCGACATCTTCGACGCGCCACAACAGCATTAAATCACACACCTGCGGAACAGGTGTTATTGCTAACGTTAACATAGCATTGTTTACTCAACAGTTTGGCTAAATGCTAATGGAGCTAAAAAGCTAATGCGCGTTCACGCTCGCCTGGCAATGTCTGGCAGGTTTGTGTATTCGCCGCCATTTTCCATATCAGCGAAGACAACTCGAGCGACAAAACTTTAGTCAACTTTCGACAAATGTAGAAGATGGATTCAAAGAGACCGACTAGTTCATTCCAAACCCCAACGCCAACTCATAAGAGAAAGGAAATAAAACTTTTGTCTAGTGAAAGAAAATTTAGAGACTAAAGAAAATTTAGAGACACTTTTAAAAGTTATGTGCATTCAGTCAAACTTTGCCGTTTTGCTTTTATTTTTTGTATAAATATGAACAATTTTATAATACATTATAAATACAACCTAATACATTTTCATTAATATACATTTGATTTCACGTTTGTACGGGTCACACTTGACTTAAGAATCACTGTGCTAAGCAAAGTTCAGCAAGGCAGCAATTTGTGCAAGTAGAATGAATAAATAAATGCATATGTGCAACTTAATTAATGTTTTCTAATTTGAAAATGAAAGGAAATGGCAAATTGAGATCAAGTTTGAAGATTAATACCACATTTGCCGTGAAGCTCTGAAGCACAGGTCACACTGTTTTCACATCTGAATCTTTAAAAAGCTCATAACTCACTGATGTAAAATGAATGCACTGTATGTGGTCTGGCGCTTAATTACTATGAAATAATTAGAGGATCCCTCCCTTCATCGACCTTTTGGAAAGACAGCCATCAAAGCAAATTTATAAGCGTGGGTTATTTTGAGGAGAGGTGGAGTCAGTCCAGACACATTTTGACACTTGAGATTTATTTTACTTTAATGAAAAGTACATCGGCCTACCTTTAGACTTGAAAAAATATATATACAAACATTTTAATCACTGAAAAAAATATTGATTTAATTTCACAAGCAACCAGTTATGAAAATCACAATAGCGGTGGTAATGGCGCAGTGGATAAGACACATGCCTTTGGTGTGAGAGACCCCAATTCGAATCCACTATGAGACACCAATGTGTCCTTGAGCAGGACACTTAACCCCTAGTTGTTCCAGAGGGGTGCGACCTCTGACATATATAGCAATTGTAAGTCGCTTTGGATAAAAGCGTCAGCTAAATGAATAAATGTATATCAAACTGGCTTAATTTTGGTAAAAAATGGAGGAGCATAAAAAAATAATAAAATTATTTCCCTTTAAAATTAGTCCCTTTCGAAATTTCAAACTTCAAACTCTTGACTTACTTCTGACATTCGTCCAGAGTGAGGACGTGCGGATGGTCCTCTTCAGATAGAGAGACCACCGTGTCTCTGTTGAAGGCGTTTGGTCTGGTCTGGTCAACGTTGTGGCGAGTGACGGTGGCCGTGGTTGAGCTTGTCCAGTAGAGAACGTCCCAGCCTCGATGGTACGCCAGTCCCTCCACAGACCCGACATCTACAGAAGGGGACGCCATGTCAAGTTTTCAAAAGGAACGTGCAGACGGTGACCTACACCTTTCCATTTTTCAAGGTTCTACACACACTTTAAACATACTACACTTCAAAGTCTGAAAAGGATTTCAAACCTTGTCTCAATCATAAAAGATAGCCCAGTCAAGTCCGCACAAATGCAACCGGTTAACCTGAAAGCAATAAATCTGGATGGCAGGCAACAAACTCCACAGGTTCTTTCAGAAGTGATTCAGAAAGAAGAAAAAACGGACAGATGGTCGATGTGAAAAACAGTTAGGTGTCAGCAAAGGCCAAGATGTGAAGTGGATATCTAATCAACACATTTTTTTAGCTCTTGAAAACACTGGGAAGGGCTTGACTGTGCATGTTTCTATCAGCGCAGTCTCATCCCAAGTCGATGTACAACTGAGGCTTTTGACCATACGTCAACATCCGGCATTTTAGGGTACCCTTAAACGTCGGTTAGATGACGTTATCTAATCCTAACCCTACCCCAGACCTAAACCTACCCCGTCACCTAACTGACGCTAAAGGTAAAGCGTCAGTTGGATGATGCCCTAGAATCGTCATCTAACCGACGTTTAAGGGTACCCTAAAATGGCGGATGTGGAAGTATGGTCAAAAGCGTCAGTTGTATGACATCTTGGGATGAGGGTGTCCCAGACAGCAAACTGACATTGAATCAACGTGGAAACGACGTCTCTCTTGACATCGAAACAACGTTGATTTTGCTCAACGAATTAAAGTTGAACCAACGTCAGACGCGGCATTCTTCAAAGCTAAATGAAAATCGGAAATTGGTTTGCTTTCCTAACGTTGATTTCAAGTTGATTTTTCCGTTAGTTTTGAAGAATGACGTTCCCACAACAACAACCCCTTCCCACAACAACAATTAAAATAGAGTAAAGTCAAAGTTTCGAGAATAAATGTGTAACAGTATCATCAAAGTCATATTTTGAGAATAAAATAATATTTCTAATGAAGAACAAAGATTGTATTGGCTGTACAGAAACTCATCGTCCAGCGGTTGTAAAAAGTAATATCAGAAGTGATACGCGAAACAATTTAGCGAATTCATTCACATGATTAAAAGCGTTTGTCACTCCTTAACTTTGCAGTAAACTTTAATGTTATGTTCTCAACAAAACTTTTTCGTCAAATTGTTAATGGATTATAAGGAAAGCAAGGAAAGTGCGCTCCTTTATATCACGACTGACTGAGCTCCCTCACGTGAAAACTCATATTATAACCAATGAATCTGACTACACACGGCACAACGGATCTCTTATTTACATTGTCTCTATGATTTGGTGTTATAATGAGAGGATTTTGCAGTTGAATAAACAGTCATCTCATGTATTAGCATTAGCAATATGCAACCAAATCATGTACGACCCAGCGCATGGTACAGTGCATTTTTATGACCTGCTTGGGCCTTTTTGTGAAAAACAAAATCATGCATTGATCAAACGAACTTTCAGTCTTTTTGATGTTACAATTGCATAACTTGCTCAAGTTTATCACACTGCAACCCAAGTAGCATCTTTTAAGTAGCTCTGCAGACGTATTACACATATTTCAGGATGCAGATCCTTATCCTCCACCCGTAAAGCCTGACGGTTAAAGTGATTGGCATCGAAAAGGATGCAGGGGCTGTGATCACTTGCAGTGAACATAACAATGACTTATTAAGCGTAAAGGAGGACGCCGACTGTGCTGAAGAAGGATAATACGACACAATAAATTGCTTTAGAGCATTTGCCATTGTCTGTTGAAGAAAATAATAAATAGGAAATACGGTCACTATCATAAAATATGTTTCTTCAAGACAACAATGACATGAAATGAAGAGCAAATGGACACTTAAATATCCTGCTTTTCTGAAGAAAAGAGCCCTGTAATAGCACATGAGTCTCCTCTAGAGCTTCACAAGGGATCTCAACAAACTGTTACAAAATGCAGGTTTGCTAAAGTCTGCAATCTGTCAAAATGGGTAAACAATCTCAAACACTTCAAGTCAATGACTATGTTTAGCTACATGCAGCCAATAACCCGTTCAAAACCGGGACATTAGCAATAACCCGGTCGCTAGAGCCAGACCGATATATCCGCAGACCGATATTATCGGCCGATATTAGGCATTTTCCAAACTATCGGTATCGGCAGTTATAATGGTCGATAAAAGAATATTTCAAAAATAAAATAAAACGGACGAAACACGCTTGAACCATGGTGTTGGAGTTGTATAGTTTGTCCACCAGAGGGCACTCTACACCGTTCCTGTTGGCAACACTCGTTGAGTTGGTCACGATACATACATTGCTTGAATAACAATCAAAAGAACATCCCCATCAGTTCTCTTAACTCAAATAAGCATGACAAAATTAGTGACCATCATGTCCAGTTTTGCTGCTGTTAAATAAGTTGTATAACGTTACGGAAATCTGTAAATGTTTTGTTGCACGTTACTGACATAAAAGAAAAAAAATATCGGCCGATATATTGGAATATCGGATTTTAAAACCAAGAAATATTTGTATCGGTATCGGCCTTCAAAATCCTTTATCGGTCGGGCTCTACCGGTCGCTAACAAAAACACAAATATGCTCATATCCCGGATTTTAAAAACCGGATATTATACCTAGGGTACCTCTTTTCTAGAGAGTAAACTTGACTTTAAACAGCAATAACTTGGTATTTGTTCATCACAGCGTATCAGGAACAAACCCTCCAGATGAAAATATTAGAAATGACTTGATTTAGGAATGAAGGTGACATGACATTTGCACGCCAAGGCATACGTGTTGCCTTGGGAACGTTTACTGTATTATGTGCGTGTCAAGAGATTAGATCCTGTCTGCGATCCATCACCTTCCTCTGGCTAACAAAGACAGACGATCCCCCCGTGGAGACGCAGCATTGGCATTGCTGTCTCGGTCTTTCTCGAAAGGTCTGAAGGCTGATCATGTGGCATCGAACCCCTATGGCACTGTTCACTCTCGCTGTCTTTCTAACGTCTCTCTCGCCAAGCCAATACACTCTCAGAAACACTCTTTCACCTCTGACCGCAATTGATTTTCCTCACACATGAATAAAAAGCCTTCAAGGACTCGACGCCTTGTGCGCTTGTGGAGTGTTGACTAAGTAAAACCTTTAATTCTCTCTAATAGTCTCTCACAGATTCAAGCTGAATTACAATGTCTATTCTCTTAATTCGTAAACCAGACATGTCTCTGATGACTAATACTTTAGTGTTGCTCTTTTCTCTCTTTTTGTACCTGACTACAATGGAAACTTGTTTAAAAAAGGTCATTACGAATTTTAATCTCACAATTCTGATTTATTCCTCACAATTGCGAGATTATAAATGTTATAAACTCACAAGTAACTGCGAGAAAAACAGTCAGAATTGCGAGTGTATAATGGAGACTCTCTTTGAATTGTGAGAAATGGTCGATTAAAAGTCGCAATTGCCTTTTTTTGCAAGTTTGTATCTCACAAGTCTGGCTTTTCTTCTCAGCATTGCAAGTTTATATCTCCATTTACACTCAAAATAAATCAGCTATTATAAAAGATGATTTTAAAAAGCCGGTTCAACACCCATTTCTTCACGTCTATCAGCTCTCAAACAAGAGGAGGCTACATACTGTAGCGAGAAGCTGTTTATCAGACGAACGCCAATCTGCAATATATCACCATAGATCTATGACAAAGCAGAAAGCTTAGCGTCTAGGGTCAGGTGTAACAATCCACGGCCTCGTTTGACAAATATCACAATTCCTCTCAGGCAAGCTATCGTTCAGCACGGCAGCTGTGAAATGACAGCTCTGCAGGTTAATGGCATACTGATTAAATGAGACGTGTGTTAATGTTGACAAGGTTATGGCCTGATAAATCACATGAGGTATGAATTCCAATGCCGGCTACTGGGCTGCTGCTTTATCAGAGTAATTGGCTGTACCCTGTACAGATCATTTATTTACATTTCACCACAGTTAATCGGCCATGATGCCACTACAAATATGGGCTGCATTGCAAATAATGTAAACGTGTTATGAAAGTACTATGGACACCGTCAGGCTTGATGTTTAAATAGAAGGGATGGGGAAAAATGTCCAAAGGTTTTGAAAAACAACCGTGACATGACATATGTCTTAAATATGAAGTAAGGTTTATGGATGTTTATGACAACTGTCATTAAGTGTCTTTCACTCAATAATGACATTTTGAATGCAAATATGACATTGTTTAAGATGTCTTTATGACATCTTGACATAAACCAATACATCATAACCTGTCAGTGTCTTTGTCATGACAATTTGACATAAAATGAAGTTAAACTGTCATGTGGTCGGCTTTGACATAGGCTGTCATGAGGCCATTATAACTGTCATGAATATTTTTCGTGACCTCATCTACAGTGGTACTAATTGAATTTGTCATTAAAAAGTGATAATGGCTTCATGACAGCCAATGTCAAAACCAACCACCTGACAGTTTAATGTAATGTTAACCAATAAAGCTAGGTGGTTTCTTAAGTTTGAAAAATATGTCAATTAAGTCATGTTTATGACAGGTTGTGTTGTCTTAATAATGTCAAGTTGTCATGACAAAGACACTGACAGGTTATGATGTATTGATTTATGTCAAGGTGTCATAATAAAGACATCTCAAACAATGTCATATTTGCATTCAAAATGTCATAACTGAGCAAATGAGACTTAATGACAGTTGCCACACACATGCATAAAACTTTCATGTCATGTCATGATTATGAAGGTGTCATGTTAGTCGCATGCACACCCCTTCAAGTAAAGTGTTACCCAATATTCAATTTGTTTAAATGCTTAAAAATACATCACCATCACATACGCGATAAAAACTAAAAGGTCAAGGATGTCTGAAAACCATTCATCAGCACAATTTGAAAATAATTTGTTTTCTATACAACATTTGTTCCATCAAACCAGCCCGTTCTCATCCTTTTCACGCTTTTGACCATACGTCAACATCCGACGTTTTAGGGTACCCTTTAACGTCAGTTAGATGACGCTATCTAATCCTAACCCTACCCCAAACCTAAACCTACCCACATCTTCTAACTAACGCTAAAGGTAAAGAGTCCTAGGATCGTCATCTAACTGATGTTAAAGAGTACCGTAAAACGTTGGATGTTGACGTATGGTCAAAAGCGTCATTTAGATGACGACTTGGGATGAGAATGTGTTGATCAAACATTGTCATTTCAATTTCAGTGTGAATACATGAAAAGTTTAGCAATACAACAACAAAAGAACTAAAAAACAATTCGTTTCAAAATGCACAATTGATAAGGTCATAGCCAAGTAAAAAACGCATCAAAGTAATTAGATACAATTACTTACTCTCAGCAATGATGCGTCGTCCTGTCCAGTCGTCATTGATAACTTGTATATTCCCATAATGAACATCGCTGAAGAAAATCCGATTTGTTCCTTGCGTTTTCTGCCGATGATCAAAGGCCAAAGCTATAACGTTCTTAAAATAAGTCGGGTTCTCATACGCCCAGATGGGGGAGTTGAGGTTATTCTCGTCTGAGAGATGAATACTCCTCAAGACGGTCCTCTCGGAGTAGAGCAGGTAACCCTCGTACCTGTTGCACCTGAGTCCATCTTGAGCAAGATATCCATGGGCGCAAGCACAGGTCTTCTGGTTATTCCCCAAGTAAAAACAAAGTTGCTGGCATCCTCCGTTGTCTCTGCTGCAAGCGTTCGTACCTGGGTAAGTCGAAAAATCAGAGATCAGGCTCCCAAAGAAGTGCCGAATGATATCACCAAACAATCGCTTCGAGACTGCTTCAACATACAAACAAAATACAGGTTTGGTAAGGTGTGAGGATTTCATGTTAGGGGGAACTATTTCCTCATTGAAATGCTCAGAAAACTAAAACTTTCTCACAGATTCATTGACAGCAAGGCTAATTGATCAATTTTACATGCGTGCAAGCAGGTGTTCATCTGCAATCCTGCTCCTGAAGGGTCACTTTTCTATCGAGTTTAGCTCTATTCTTCCTTAAACACACCTAAAGCAGCAAATCAAGGCCTTCATGGTTGCTATAAAATTGTGTTGAAACCAAGATTGGTTTCAAAAATTGGTTGGACCAAGAAAAAATTGGTTGGAACAAGAAAAATTGGTTGGACCAAGGTGGCCTTCCAGGAGTGAGATTGGGCAAAAAAATGTATGAAAGTACTTGTCTGCATTGGTGAAATGTTCAAAGAACAGGAAAACTGCCATTAAGTGAAACCTCAACCTTTCTCCCGATCCTGGTTAAAGACCTTCACATCTTTCAGACTGACGCCCAAGCCGCTCCTGATAGTGACCACGTCCACAGCATCTTTCTTGGAAGCGCGGCGGATGGATCCATTGGCGTAGGCTCTACCAGCATTGGGGCACAAGACCAAAAGTTTGACACTTGATAATCAATGGCCCTCGACTAATTAAAACCAAAGAACTCATTAAAATACAGTACACAGCTGGTCTAACAGAAGGTGAGGTAACCCATCCTTGGAATGACATTGAACTGCGGGAGATTCTGATATAATCAAATGTGTCTTCTTGCGCTAGCATTGTGACCTTGCAGGGGAAAGTGGGACGGTTTCTGCTTTCTTGGGCCATTCGTAGAGACTGTAACATTTATGGAAAAATAAATTACCTGTCAGACCAGAAGAGGTAAGCTCCGAAGACTGCTATGGAAAACATATCCACCCCACTCGATGAGAACACAATCTCCCTCTGCTCCCCCCGCTCAAGGTTGATTCTTTCGATCTTGTTGTTGCGGGCGTCGCACCAGTATAATTTATTTTCCTACAATGCAGTCGGAAGACAAACTTCATGCATCTATTGTATTAAGAATGATGGGTTATGTGTCCTCAGTGCCCTAAAGCTGCTAGTTAAGCCATGAAATCAACATATACTGCCGCCGCCTAAAACTTAAGCACTTTAGACAAGTAGGGGAAGCAGACCTGGTAGTCTATGGAGACACCGTTAGGCTTTGCTAGTCCGGTGCTAACAAGCACGGATTGCTCTGAACCATCGAGACGTGACCTGGAGATTGTAGGACTCTGGCCCCACTCTGTCCAGAAAAGAAACCTGCATGAATTCAAAGGGAAATCCCATTAGTCTTCCTGAGGAATTTTGACCTTTGCACAGCTTGAATTCCAAGATTTATCTTCAGTTACAATGAAAACAAGCATGCTGTATTCAAGCTCTTCTGAGAAGCACAGAAATGCTAATTAGAAAGTGGTTTCCCACCCCATTTCTAAGTGAAATCCATACAGTCAAATGCAAACATTTGTACCTTTTGGCTACAACAGCTCGACACTGGATCAATTCATTTAATATTTACATTTACATTTATGCATTTGGCAGACGCTTTTATCCAAAGCGACTAACACTGCATTTCAAGGTACACATTTCCATTCTTATCAGTTCTAGCTTTCCATGGGAATCGAACCCATGACCTTGGCATCGCAAGCGCCAACGCTCTACTGTTTGAGCTAAAGAAAAGCTCAAACAAGGCACAACTTACATCAAATCCTAAAATTACATAAATTGTACCTCAGAGTAGTAAAATGTATCCCCAAGGTACTACTATGAATGTTTTAGGGGTAAATAAGGTACAAAGATGTCCCTTTAAGGTTATTGCCCCAGTGACAAGCTCTTGTACACTTAAAGGTAAAACATTTTTGACTAGATGACATGACTAGATTGTATCCATCAGGGACTGAGTGGATCATTAAAAGTAGTCCCCATATGATAGACTTTAAAGGGTAGAAGTTTAAAATCAAGTCCTTGGTCTTACGGAGAAACGTAATTTCAGGTGACACTAATTATTTTGATGAGAGATTGTAGGGCCAATTTTTCTCTGGAATAACATGCACCAGTGAATATTTCACAAGAATGTGTAAGTAAAGTCACTTCCAATGTCATATTGGTTTTAAAACTGCAACAGGAATCTTTAACTTCGTTCAGGGCTAATCTGAGTCTAATTAGCTCACCAAGAAAAAATTCTACCAAATGTCACTGACCAATTTCTGAGTAAGATAGGACCCCGAAATAGATGAAGCCACATTGATATTAGGGATCGGAAATATGTTGAAGCTTAACGTTTATACTCCAACCTACAACAGTACAAAGCTTTATTTAATGAGATAACTCATTACAAACACGAGGTCAAGATTATGATGGGCAACTCATATTAGAATACATGCTAACGAAATTATAATGCCTTTAAGGAGGACGTACATCAGCAGTTAACAAGCTTTGAAGTGCTAATCGCACATGCTAACTGTTCTCTAGACGACCATAGGTCATTTCGGGTGAAATTGAAGCTTAGCAGTAGAGGAAAATAAACCACAGTGCAATACATACCCTTTCATTGGGTGTACCGCAATGGCCCTGGGTTGATCAAGTCCGTCAGATATCACCACGGCACGGTACATACCGTTCAACCGAGCAACCTCGATGAGATTTAAGCCATGGTCCGTCCAGTAAATGTTACCTTTGGATGCAAAGCAACAAAGACCCTGAATCAACAGAGAAACAATAAGCCCGACAACATCAAGGCTACTTGGAAACGCATAGAAATGCTAAGAGGATAGAAACGGACTCACCTGCGATCCAGTCCACTGCAAGTCCTTCAACGCGTCCAAGGCCGTTTGTGACGATGTCCTCTCTCCAGGTCTGATCTCGACTGGATCTAGAGATTCTGTTGGAGCCCATGTCTGTCCAGTACAATGTGTCATTTCCTAAAAACCCATAAATGAAATGTTTGGATGGTTAACACAGACTAGTTAGACCCTACATTATATAATTACCTTATAATGGGGGCAAAGACTATATTTATTCATGGGTGCACAATATATCGGTTCCATGTTGGAATATCAACTATCGGTCGATATTGTATAGTTAATTTTACATGCTAATTTCGCTTATTTTTACATTTAGATTACATTTTACCTTTGCTTTCATTCCACTAATACTGTATTTGTATAAGTAATATGTATTATTTTCATTTTTTGTAATTGTCTTATGTGCTTTTGTCATTTTTGCAATCATTGTTTTTTTAAGCATGTCTATATTTGTAATTAATTATATTTCAGCTTTAGTTTTAGTTCTTTTAGTACATCACTTCAACTTGTAGTTTTGTCTCATTTCAATTAACCTTTTTATGTTTTTTTATGGTTTTAGTTTTTGTCTGCTATAATAACCTTGATGTATACTAAATAAATGTTTTAAAGGGATACTTCGCTTTGAAATTAATTCTTCATATGTTTTAGCTTACCTCAAGGGCACTTGGACGTGACTGTGATTACAAGAGGTAAAAAGGATATAAATACTGTTCGTTTTCTCACACAAACCGCTCATTTCGTGTCTTAGGCCATCAATGTGTACTTACATTTACGAGTCATTAAATCATGTTTAATTTGGACTTCTCTGTGCATGCTCTTTGAGGTGATGACCATAGACCTCCATTATATGACTGACAGACAAGAACGGTTTGACCTAAAAATATCAAAATTGAAAATACTGCGGAAACAAAGACACCTACAACTTGGATGCCCTTGAAGTAAGCTAAAACGTATCAAAAATTAATTTCAAAGTGAACTATCCCTTTAAATAAAACATTCCTAGAAGGATAAAATGGATTTTTAGTTTTTGTCTTTTACGTCACAGCGGATTAGGACTGTGCACATACTTGTGTTGATGGCCAATTTGGAATAAACAAAACTCCATTTTATTTATTTATTTATTTTTTGAAGAGCAGTCAAGCTTTACCTAAAAAAAATAGGTTTGCTCCAGCTGGCTGAAATGTCTTTGCCCTTTTTGATCTCAATCAAACCTGTCTCTCCTCCAAAACAATAGAGGCAAAAAAAAGTACTCGTGATTGTCCTGGCTCCCATGGTCTGTCCTCTTCAAAACGTTTTTATGGAAATTGCTTTGACTTGGCTGCACGGTTTTATCCGGAGCTTTGTGCATCACCAGCTCTTCGCCTATTCAAAAATTTACATTATACTGTATCCCTTTTGACAAAAACTCCAATGAAAGCCCATTCACATCGTTACATAGGCTCATCTGTCCAGCTAATCTGTTTCGATTATCTTCCATCTGTCATAACAGCATATCTCCACCCTTCACCTCATCTCACATTGGAAAAAAATATATACACATGCAATGCAATGCCAATATTTGCTCTATCATGCAAATGGCAAGCTGTAAACTGTCTGTCGCTGATGCAAAGAGTGGCATTTCTGTCTCAGTGCGGAGACAGCTGTCCAATTACTGCACTAGATAAATCTGTACGAATTACTGGCAGATTCCCTGCAAATGAAAGTTTTCTCCATGTCAAGGGGTGATGTATTGTTGTACACATGGCAATGCCAAATTGCTTTGGTTATTAAGTACAATTCAAAGGTTAATGAAAAAAAAACATTAACAGCTAATTTTACAAGAACAATTACAGATCATTTTAGACAGTAGTACGTGAATGTTCATCAATTCAAATTAATTTTACTCTCTTCATTGAGGGTAAAAACCTTTTAATGAGGAAAACAAAATGGTACATAAGTACGTCTGTGTGCATTTTCTTTTTTTTTTTTACAAAGTAACTTTAAAACCAATTTTTAACCATTATACCAGTGAAGTTATATCAAAACCACCATTATTTATGACTTTTGACCCCTACTCATTCTATAAGACTAAAATAAAGACTCTAAAAATAAAAAAAATTGAAATAAAGCTGACATGAAATAAAATATGAATATTAGATGCCTAACAAAATGATTTTAATGCAAACAATACATTTTACATTGAAACTCTAAAATTGCTAAAACAGAAAGGAAGTAAATAAAAACGACAAAACCACAAAACAAAATCACAAAAAAAATTTAATTAAAAAGAAATAACACTTAGCATAATTAATTGATAATAAAATAAAATATTACATGAAAAACTAAAACATATTAGTAACAAACATGTTAGTATAAAATGCTGCAATGGTGAATAACTGAAACAAATGTTTTAATTGAAATACTAAAATTACTAAAACTGAAATTTAAATGAAAACTAATTCAAAATATAATATATATATATATATATATATATATATATATTTTATTATAATATATATATATATATATATATATATAAAAATATAAATATAACAAAATATAATATATATATATATATATATATATATATATAGTAAAAAAAATATTGTTGGTTTAACTTAAAAATTAAGTAACCTGGTTGCCTTATAATTTTAAGTTGATTGAAATGAAAAAAGTGAGTTAATACAATGAAGGAGATTGGTTTAATCCTCAGAAACTCAAAATAATAAGTTATCTGAACTAAATTAATTATTTAAGTTGATTTGACAAAAAGAAAAAATGTTGTGATAACAAATCTTGAAAATATTTTTTTACAGTGTATAATACTAAAACAACATATACTCTATATGTCAGGTAAAAAAATATTAAAATACATTTTTTTCTTAGTGTTTTATTCATTTTCAATCTATTTTTTCTCCTCTTAGATTTTTTCCCCTTTTCTTTTAGAATCAAAGAAAACAGATAAAAGTGCACTTACCGGCATGATAGTCCAGACCCACAGTGAACAGAGTGCCCGTTAACGGCATCAAAACCTCAGAGTTATCGCTTGGATCAAGAGACAGTCCTCGTATCCCTTCATTAACGGAGTACATCAGGAAAGACTGAAGACCTACCAAAGAGTCAACCAAAAAAAAAAAAAAAATCAAATGAACCCGGCTCTTAAAAATAGCTCGGAGATCCAAAAGTTAATTACATTCGTACGCTCAGGTCAGAATTTATGGTTGTACCTTCACAGGTGGACCGGTCCGGACGAAGGTTGTAGCCCGTGGTACAAGAACACGTCCGAGTGGATTCAGAGGTGGGCAGGCACAGCTGGGAACACCCGCCGTTGCTCGGTACGCAAGGATTTCGACCTACGAAGAGAATTACTAATTAACCCACTAACTTACTAATCATTCGTGAAGGCGAACAGGTGTATCTAATGCAAATCTGTCAAAACCTTCAAGCTTGTGTACTTTCTTAAACTAATTTCAGGACCATCACAAACACAAAAAGAGAGAAAAAAAAAAAAAACAGTGGCGCTTTTACTTAGTTCCTCGGACACCTTGTCAGAAACACCCCAGTTAGCTCATTTGAAGTGGCGTAATGAGACGGGCCTTCGCTCCCATGAGGTCCGTGTCAGAGAGATAAATGAGCGAGCTAATTGGTATGAGGAGATTGGAGAAGGAAGCAAAAAGATTTACCTTAAAGAGCCTCTAATTGGCAGTTTTTTTCTAATCCTAATAGAGCATTGAGAGGATCAAGCACTCCTCCGCTAATAGACCTGTCAGTGATATGAATGTCCCACACCATAATTCATAAAGAGCGAAGGGATTTCACAATGTGTGGGATGTAGAAACATAACCGCTGTCCAAGTCATGTGCAACCTAACCTTGTAGGAATGACAAGGATTTTTTCTTTTCTAATATAAAAAAATTATATATATATATATACATACAGTACATACATACACACACATATACTACTAAATTAAATACTTAACTTATAAAATAATTATTATCCATTACGACTGGACAATATTACCAAAATCTTATATCACGATACGAGTAATTTTACTAATATATATATATATATATATATATATATATATATATATAAATGCTGGGTTGTTTTAACCCAACTTTGGGTCATATATGGACAAACCCAGCCATTGGGTTACATTTTTTAATTACATTTTTAACCCAATGTTTGGGTTTGTCCATATTTGACCCAAAGTTGGGTTAAAACAACCCAGCATTTATATATATATATATATATATATATATACACCAAAATAAAAGTTTGTGTTTACATCATATATGTAGGTGTAGTGTGTAAAACTTATTTTGTGTATATATAAATACACACACATGCAAGCTAATATTTCTTAAACATATATGTCTATACTGTATATATATATATATATATATATATATTTATATTAAATATAAATATTAATATTTTGTATATTAATAACACCTTTTTCTTAAATATAGACATGCACGTGTGTGATTTTTTATGTACAAAATAATTATACACACTACACCCACATATATTATGTAAACACAAACTTTTATTTCGCATATATATATATATATATATAATTAAAAAAATACCTTTTCCTAATTTTCCCAAGTTTATAATATATATATATATATATATATATATATATAATTTTTTTTTACTAATATCATTTTACTATATATATATATATATATATATATATATTACTAATAAATATATAAATGCAATAAATATATAATACTATAAACAATAGGCCTAGTTATTTCTGCCTCAAAAAAGGTGATTAACACACGAATTAAAACCCCTTAAAATCAATAAAGGGAATTCAGTGACCAAAAGTTTTGATTTTAGTGCCTCTTGTGAAGTTGATGTATTTGGAGATATGTTTCTTTTTACCTCTCTGACTGTCTTTGTCATACACTTTGATGTGGACCACGCCTGTGGTCTTATTCCGAAGAACCGTCAGGTTTTTTCCGTCCCTCTTGTTAACGGTCCCAAGCTGAGCGAGAACATCGTCCGCCCACCATAACTTCCCACCTAGAAAGAAAAATATCAGTTTGAAAAACACCAAAATTTCTACTTAACAAGTAACACATTAACTTTTTTCCAACATCAAGATTTCAGGTTAAAATTGACAGTATGTCACCATTTTGTTTTTCCACAAATATTTCGGTATTTCTTTTGCCTCCCCTAATCCAATTAAAATATTTAAGATTAACATGACTTTGGTTAAACCAATCTTTCTGTCAAACAAATGGAGGACAAAAGGAAACAAACCAAACAAGGTATTTCTGAATGAACATTTTTACTTTGTTTTAACAAAATAAAATGATAAAATGAATGCAATTACATAGTAACATTGTATTACTTTTTATAATAAAATGTTATTATTAAATTACTATTATTAGTAATATTTATTATTTAGATACTTATGAATACATAGTAATTCAAATAAATGTGTTCAAATAAATATTTAATCAATATTTTTGACCTAAAAACCTGCATTTTAATTATAAAACAATTAGAAAATGCTGTTTCAATAGTTGGTTATGGCTGCATGGAATATAGTACTTCTTGGCATTTATTACATAAATACACATCCTTCTCTCTGAAACTGAACTGGGCTGAAATTGAACTTTCCTGATGTGTTTTTTCATCCATGCTGTATTTCTTTGCTGCGGACAGCACACTGCAAATCCACTAAGCCCTATAGCGTGTCAACTCAGCCTTTAAGAATTGACACAAAACCGAGAAAAAACATCCAGGACTCAGTGCGAACACATCGGCTCTGATTACACATCATAAAAACGGCTGCAAGTGTGCCACAGTCTCCCAACATCCCTTTCCCCGGTGACCCGAACCGCTCACGACGAGCTACACATTCCCATGCTCGTATTACTTGCCAGTCGTGTCTTAGATTGAAGGAGACGACGTCCCTTGGTGCCCAACCACACCACTGTACCTCTGTTTTACCCACCCTCTCAGCACTTACGAATCCCATAGGTGCGAGCGGCGGCATCTTAGTCCCCTGGTAGTCCTGAATGGATTACATACAGATGCCGAAAGCAAGCAGGACTATTCTTAGAGCTCGGCCTGAGTTAAAGCTATCAGCCGTTGGCAGGCACAAAACCCAGGGAAATGAATTACGGAGATCAGTCTTAGTGTATACTTCACGTAGGGCACAGCGGAGGATTGTTTAGGTGCTCCATGGTGGAGAAAGTTCCTGAATGGAGTTAGAGTACATATTTAATTTCATGCAAATGAAATGGGGATTTACATACACCATTTTTTGTTTTATTTGTAACATATTAGAGCATACAGTTGAACAGATTACATTTCAAATGTACATTTTGTAAAGATTTGCACAGCTCAAGTAAGCCGTTTCGTGTGTGTGAAAATGTAAGTACACCCCTACATATTTAAAATTAGACTTAAAGCTACACTGTGTGATTTTTACCCCCATCTAGCTGTGAAAAAGTGTAAGACCATCCAGTGAATATTAGTTTCTGTTCCTCTCAATTCCGATTTCGTTTGAACTCCTACGGTGGCCAATGTAGTCCAAGATTAACATGGCTTCCAGTTCGACCTCGTCCATGAGTGTTTACTCAAACGTAAACGCGAAAGGCGAAGCTTGAATTAACGGGTATGTCCCTCTTCGGCTAATGTACTTTCAAGATGGAGGGGCAACATGGCGACCGACATTAGAACCCCTTACCCGTATGTATTTTCAATGGCATATTATACACTCACGAGAATACTTTATTAAATGAGCGAAGTAAATAAACATTAATGAGCAGAAATATTTTTGAAATAAGTGTTTTTAGCTAAGAATAAGCTAAAAGAGTTACACAGTGTAGCTTTAAGTGCAAATTAGCAGAATATCAGTAGTGGTAAATAGGTTGCACTTTATTTAAAGCTCCGTGAACAGTTTGGTCAAGAATATACCATCATATTCTTGATAAAAAACAAACTAAACTAAACTAAACTAAAGCCCGACCGATAAAGGATTTTGAAGGCCGATACCGATACAAATATTTGTTGGTTTTAAAATCCGATGTTCCGATATATCGGCCGATATTATTATTAATTTTTTTTATTTCAGAAACGCGCAACAAAATATTAACAGATTTCACTAACATTAGTTACTTGTAGTTAATTATGAGTTTTAACTCAAAATAATATGATAATGCATAACTGGTTCTCTCTGCCCGACTCTGGCTGGATCAGCAGGTTCCAGGATGTGTGGCGCGTTATACATAAGTGTTGCCAACAGGAACGGTGTAGAGTGCCCTCTGGTGGACAACCTATACAACTCCAACACTAATGACATGGTTGAATATTAATTTATCGGCCATTATAACTGCCGATACCGATATTTTAGAAAATGCCCAACATCGGCTGATAATATCGGCCTGCCGATATATCGGTCTGGCTCTAAACGAAACTAAACTAAATTAAACTAAACTGTAAAGACTGCTGTAGCTATTTAACTGCACTTACTGTACTTTTTCTAGATAAGACAATTACATTTCTCAAGATATGTTGAATGAAAGATTCCAAAGTCATTGCTCAAATGGTTCAAATTAAGTTCTAGTTTCAATAAATCCATGCCAGCGAGAAAAAAAATAATAATAATAATAATGTGGTGCACTTACCTTTTCACAGCACTGTACTGACATGGGCTTATTTGAGCAAACATAGCTATATTGTGATTTTTATCGCATAAAAATGACATCAAATCAAGTTTAATGAAGCCTGAAGTCTTTTTGTCCACTGAGACTTAGTCGACTATCATCGAACATAAAAGTAAAGTCATTGAACAAACGGTCATTCTATCCTTCATAGCCTCATCTGAACTAAATGTTCAAATAAAAACATTAAATATAAGACTGCGCTTTCTTTTTCCACAGAAGACAATTGAATGTCATAGATATTTGTGTTGTGTACACTTCTAATGGGATGAATATATGGTATGGATATAGGGGCTAATTTGATTCATGAACGACCTGCAAAAAAAAAGCTATATTGTGATTAAAATAACAAAGTCCTGTTTTACATACAATCCACTCAATAGTTGCCGACTTTCAGCGTACATAAAAGTAAACTTACTTTTATCCCTCATTTTCATTCAACACATTAAACATTTCCCGAATAAGGTCCAAAACTGGAAGAACGGACATTCTATGTCATGTAAAGACAACAATGACAAAGAAAATGAAAATGGAAGCGAAGGAATTAATAATTCATTATCTCGTTACTTGTTTCCTTACTCCCGGGACAGCTGCTAAAAAAACGGGGTTAATTAGACATTAATATTAAACAAACGATTGTAATCATCAAACGGCCATGAGACGAGAACCCAGAATGTATAGAATGAGGTTGAGTCGTGTAATCTGTCAGAACAGAAAGGAAAAAGAAAGTTGGAAATAAAGTGAGAGACCGAAAAACAATGAGTCTTAAAATGAGTCAGTCTGTGTTTCACACGAATCTCTCAGTGTTTCCATCTTGTTTGATTCAATAACTTGTAAATAAGCCTCTACATAACAAGGGTGTTATATAGTGCGGCTCCACATAACTGAGGGGAATAAACAATGTCCGGTGTGGCTAATCAGAGAAAACACTTCTCAACCCTCACTCCATTACCAGCTCGTAGCTGCTGTTTGCTGGTATAGTGTTCAGTCTGATTGTGTTAGAAGTTGCCAACGTCAGTATCTGATTGTGAGAGACTATGAGAAGATGATATAGTAGAAGCGAGAATAGGTTTAATCGAATAATGTTTGGGATTCCAATTGCATTTTATTACGGTTGGCGGTGGACTTGGCTGGGTATATGATTTATCTGTTACACAGTCCTCAAGATGCAAGATCTTTTACCTCAGGTTCGTTGTACAAAATATTACACAGCCTCGACTGAGAAACAGGCGGGGGCGGAATAAGCTAAATTAAATGAGTAATACTTTCTATGGCTTTAAAATTACATTTCACAAAATAGTTCCTGGAAATGTAATACAAATTATTAATATTTTACAAGATGTAGTGATGCCTATGGTTGGATGATAAACTGTAGTCAAAAATACTTGCATGCACAAATGTATAATATTTACATATTGTATATTTAAATATAAAAAAAACAGTTTGGATGAGATACATTTCAAGCCACTGTTTTAAAATAACATAAAAATCATAATCAACTAAATAAGTTATTAATGCACCTTTTTTGTAAAAGTAAATATACTGCATATACTGTATATGATGTAAAAAATATATATATAGTAATTAATTGTGAGGATTACATTTGTATATTTAAATACTCTAAATTAATTAACAAAGTTATGTAATCAATTGAAATTTTCATTAATGTGCTGTTGTGATTTTTATCGTTTAAAATAACGCGAAACATTCCTGAAACCCCAATGATAGCCTCTATCCAAATACAGCTGAATTTCTATTCCTACACAGTCCATACCTATCAGGAAACTCAATAATGATAACTTGGGCCTAATTAAAATGCTTCCAGATCTTCTCTCCCTTGGAAGTCAGGACGTTTTATCTCCTGAAAGCTGAAGGTTAGATATTTCAAACAGCAGAATTGATGTCTTTAGCTGATGATCCTCTGGTTTTGAACCAGCTGTTTCAGTCCTAAACAGATTAACGTCAATCCACAAATGATGAAAAATGGGCATGTGCACCCAGAACACTTTTCAACAGCGTTACGCTGCACCAGGTCAGAAGAAATTAAATTATGAAAACAAGAGGGGCAAACGGGCAAGTGCTTCCCTGAGTTCTTTATGTGAGAGATAGAGTTGAAACTATCAAAAAAGAAGAAAAGGCACAGCAAAACAAAAGTAAATCAAAGCAAAGAAGAAAAAAAAAGAAAAAGGCAAAGCAAAACAAAAGTAAATCAAAGCAAAAAAACAAAACAAAATCAAAGTAAAAAAAACAACTATCTCTGTAATCAAATCAAAGCAATAAATAAATAAAAATAAACAAAGCAAAAAAAAAACGAAAGAAAAGGCAAAGCAAAACAAAAGTAAATCAAAGCAAAAAAGGCAAAGCAAAACAAAAGTAAATCAAAGCAAAAAAGAAAAAAAAAGAAAAGGCAAAGCAAAACAAAAGTAAATCAAAGCAAAAAAGGAAAACAAAGCAAAATAAAACAAAAGCAAAGAAAAAAACAACTCTCAGTAATCAAATCAAAGCAATAAATAAATAAAAATAAACAAAGCAAAAAAAAAGAAAAGGCAAAGCAAAACAAAAGTAAATCAAAGCAAAAAAAAACAAACAAACAAAAAGTAAAACAAAGCAAAAAAAAAGCAAAGAAAAAACAACTGTCTCTGTAATCAGCAAATTGAAAAGAGAATCTTGAAACTAGTATATAAATACATATTCTTAAATGCATTGCCCACAGATTGACCAATCAGGTATTCCAGAATCATCACAAAATATCACTTCCCAACATATCTTCACTTTTTGTAATTCAAAATCAAGATTCAAATCAAGTCCCTTCTCCATTATTTGCGCCTGAATTTTCTGTTCATTCAGTGATGTAGGAATAAGCCACATTATGAGTTGAATACCAATTTACATTTGCTCATTTAGCAGACATTTTTATTCAGAAAAAAAAATCAAAAATCTTTATTGTCAATACTTTTCATTCACACCTGCTAAATAAGTAAATGTAAAAGTCATAATGAATCTTTTTGATTTGTACTGAAACCCAGCCGTGAGTTAGAAGGCACACATAAGATGACAGAACAAATTAAAATCTGTCTTTGGCCATGTCTCAAAACACAGCTGTGAGTGACATCAAAAGATGTGAGTCATCAATGTAAGAAAAAAAGCCATGTCAGAACAGATTAGAGTTGCGATTCAAACACTTTGGAAACAATAATCTCCCTCTATTGATTTGTAATTACAGTGTATTAAAACAGCTCCACAATTAAGCTTAAACAAAAACCCTAGAGCCCACATTCAGCATAA
>CM075887.1:6930397-7175397 GCA_038021265.1 Cyprinella venusta
GCCAATTATATATTTTTTAAATTTACATTTATTTTATTATATTTAATTTTAATGTTTTATTTAATTTAATGTTTATATGTAATATTTTATGCCTTATACACTTACACAATATTAGTCTCAAAACCAGATCATTTGCTCTTAAAAATGCTATGCCTGATCTCCAAGGAAATGATTACTAGCATACATGTAAAGCATCTGCAGGGTTTGAGAAAGATATTAGTCAAAAATATCTGTACGTGCATCAATAGCTATATAACAAAGGGACTTGGACTATTAAGCAAAGTAAAACACAATTTGGTTTAACTCACACATTAAACTTTTAAACCACAACTAATTGCACAAATTCATTGCATTACTTGCGTTATGAGACAATAATACAATCCTGTGTACATCACTTGGATGACTCAGACACATCAAGACAATTGTTTTCCATAAACAATATAGGAAAATTCAACTCCATCGCTTGAGGTTGACTAAATCCTTCTCATTAAATCTTTTGCAATGAGCTTTGCAAAGCTAGTCAATCCCCAAGAGACACTGATGCAACATCTCCAGACGTAAGGAATGGGATGAATTGTGCTTTGCCGAAATAATATCGCTGCTTTTCAACGGGGGAGGATTCGGGCAACGTTTCAAAACCATCTGTAGACCTCACACAGAAAATAAGTGCAACCTGAGACCATCAGACTGCCAAAACACTTCAGTGTTGACTGCCAGCAAACAAGCGTCAACAGCAGGAAAGTTGTCGTAATGGATTCAGGCCTCACACCCGTGTCACGTTCAGCCACACTTGAGCTCTAGATGCCGTTTCAGGTCCCATCACTAGAGGTTTATTGAAATTAATGGAATATTTCATTTATTTCTAAGTCAAATGCTGACTTTCCAAATTGATATCCAAGATGGCATGAAGAAACATCTAATGTAAAAACACACAACAATGGCTTTGGGAAAACGGCCAAGAGCTTGGTCCCAAAGAACGGTCTATTCAAATCTCTTACGGCAGAAAACAATGGGATTCCTTCGGAGCTACATGGGAATCATGGGGTGTAAATTTTAAGCTGAGTAGGTCAGAACTAAAAGCAGCGATTCCATTCGTCTGTGATCTAAATAAGTTCTTTTGTCAGAGCTGTTGGAATTCCATTGTTGCAGCTGTGAAGCACCTGTCTGCTCCTGAAGTCCACAGGGAATGAATTCCTCAGACACACATCCTCTGATATACAACTGGACATTTTAATAATCAAGCAGGTGCTTGTGCCGTATGCAGTAAATGTTTTGGCACAGGGTTTAATTGGGGTCTCATGGCTGAAATTAGATGCTGACAGATTTAAGAAGAGTCCTCAGTTACACTCGTCAACGGACGGTCTCAAACACTACCAAATGGTTTTCCTTAACGCTGAGAGGGGAAAATAAGAAGGACGATAAAGAATACAGACCTTGCACTCTCAGCAATTCTTCGGTTTGGAAGAGTGCACTCTTAGAAGAAATGGTTCTATTTAGAACCAGAAATGGTTCCATCCCCCGCTTCATATATGGAACTCCAAAATGGTTCTATATAGAACCATTTTTTCGGTAAAAGGTTCTATTGGCCAAGTATGGAACCCCAGGGTTCTATATAGAACCCAGAGGAACCCTTTTTTTAAGAGTGTATAGAACCTTTTAGGGGTTCCAAATTGTAGCGCTGATAGAACCTTTTCTTCTAAGAGTGTGAATCTAAAGAATGGAACAGGGAGAAGTAGAGTTGAATTGTAGAATTGTTAAATGTTATAGTGATAATATAACTTGTTCTCCATTTACTTTCTCAACGAACATTGTTTTAAATTATTCACCAGTGAATGTTGTTAGTGTTTGATCTAGAAAGCAGAGCGGCTGATATTCAAAAACAATTTTCAAAAGAAAAGTTGTCCAGTATAGGTTTACAAAAATAAAGGGGATTGTACCTTTGGTTGAACAAACAGTCTCGCATAGTGTTGAACTTTCAGACTGTTATTGGCTTATTTTCTAATGCTAAATCCTTTCTGCATCACTTCTTTTAGCGTATAAATGAAAGAAAAAGGATAAACATAGCATTTGGGTGTTTAAAGATGTCGGGGCGCTGACTTTATTAGCAGCTGGGTGCACTTTCCACCAGCCTCCTTATTCCACAAGGTGTAATTAGCTTAATAAAAGAAGGCTTCTGCTCTACAGAGGCATTTTTAGTGAGCGCTGTCTCCAGCCTGTCTGAATGCCTTCTTAGGGAAGCGGTACAATGTTAAAGCTAGTCTGAAGGCCCATGACGGAGGGAGATGTTATCAACGCGTCGGGGGTGGACAAAAAGAAAAGGGGGGTTGCATTTATACCTGCAGTAGTTGCTGGGGTAATTAACCAGGTCAAACTCTTGCTAATCTCCATTAGGATTCTTTGAAGAACCACATAAACCTAATTTATCTGCCAAGGTTAAGGGGGGAGTCATGGATCGTAGACTCCAGCGACCCCGCACCTGACCGCCAACAAGCTTTCAGTTCACTTACAAATCATTTCTCCTCCAAATCTCTGAGTCTCCAAGTGCTAAAAGACAAGCCAGCATTTTGGGTTCTTGAAATATGATAGACCAGAACTGGAGCCCTGAACCGGTTGACTCTAAAAGAACGTCCAATTGACTCAACCTATTTTCGTCCCTTAAACGCTCACACTGTAAAAAAATATTGTTGGTTTAACTTAAAAAAGTAAGTAACCTGGTTGCCTTAAAATTTTAAGTTGATGGAACTGGAAAAAGTGAGTTTATACAATGAAGGAGATTAATTTAATCATCAGAAACTCAAAATAATAAGTTATCTCAACTAAATAAATTATTTAAGTTGATTTGACAAAAGAAAAAATGTTGTGATAACAAATCTTGAAAATATTTTTTGTGCCTTTAGGAGGACAACAGTTTGTCATTAACGCAGTATCCTTAAAAAGGACACGTTTGTACCTTATCTACTCCAAAAAATTGCATTTCAGCACCTTAGAGTAGTACTACGCACCCTTAAAGGGTTAGTTCACCCAAAAATGTCGTTTCAAGCCCACAAGTCCGTTCATTTTAGATTTAGTCCGAGAGTTTTCTGTCCCTCCATTGAAAATGTGTCTGGTATACTGTCCTTGTCCAGAAAGGTAATAAAGACATCATCAAAGTAGTCCATGTGACATCAGTGGGTTAGTTACAATGTTTTGAAGCATCGAAAATACATTTTGGTTCAAAAATAACAAAAACTACGACTTTATTCAGCATTGTGTTCTCTTTCGGTTCTGCTGATACCGATATGATGGCTGATGTGCAATGATCTCTATCTATTTTTTACAGTCTATGATCTCTACTTAAGGTACTACTATGAATTCTTTAGGCCGTGTGTCCACCAAAGCGTTTTTCCACGCGCCTGGCGTATGTGTTCGATTGTTTTCAATGGGAGCGCCACGTTTTTTTAAACGCGATGAGCATAACGATGCGCTGAGCGTTTTTTTTCCACGCTGAAGCTCTGAGCGCCCGGCGTTTTTTACTGGTCGCCGAGAGTTGAAAAATGTTCAACTTTGGATAAAACGCAGCGCTCATCACGGTCACTTTTACCCAGCCGTCCAATCACAGTGGAGGAGGGGCGGGACTAAACCACACTGACCAACTGTCACAACATTCAAACTGTGCTGCGGATATTCTGTATCATAGCAACGAAACGTTTCAACGGAAAAAACGCTGCGCTGCCAAAACGCTCTCAAGCGCCCAAAGCACGGCTTCTTCAGCAGAGCGTCTGGCGTTTTCAGCTGGCTAAAAACGCTTTGGTGGACACACGGCCTTAGGGGTAAATAAGGCGCAAAGATGTGTTTTAAGGGCACTGCCCCAGTGCCGAGCTGCCGGACCCAAAAAAAAGTAACATTTTTGCAATTTTTTCCTGAGTGCACAGTAGCTAAAACCTTGTGAAACAGCTGTCAACATGTCCAGGGAAATCAACCAAAACCAAATACCCAAACTCCTGTGATTCACCCTCCTGACCTTCATTTTCCTGTAACAACTCAATTCTGGTCAACGTTTTGGCCGTTTTTGTGCGGAAAACCGGCTTACTAGAGTTTCACCGTACCTTATTAAGTTACTCCAGTCGACATGCTGACAGTGCGGCCGGAATGTCAGGTCAGGCTCCAGACTCTCTCGCGTACCGTAGCAACCGTCTGTCGGCGTCTCCGCCTCCACCTTCCCAACCGTAGTCATCATACGTGCGGTTTAACTTGGCCTGCCTTTGCTGCCGTGTGAACCTCCAAGCTAAATATTTTCCCCTCCGCAGGTTTTCAGTGGGAGCCTGTGGGAAACTGCCGGAGCTTACAGCAGCAGGAATGCGCTGCCTGCTCTCTCGTCTTTCTTCAGTTTATTGTCTTAACCTGAACATGCAACAATAACCCATCTCCTTCTCTGTTCTCCCCAGGCCTTAGCATTAGCATTCAAATCCTGCTCACCCTAGCCGCTGACGGGCCAAGATCTACAGGGGCAGAAATGGAGAAGCTTGGGGAATTTTTCTTCCCCATCAGCAAAACATTGCCTTGTGAGTGCAGGTGGGCATCAGGAGAGGCTCCAAGGTAGATACCGACCCCCAGGTTCTGTCGCTGATCTCGCTAATCATAACCACATTGCGGAGCAAACGGGGCCGCGTGATCGATCGGCAGACCTTAAAGGAAGTAGCTCATGTATATGCGAATGTAGTTGGCACAGATCGTTGGACCGGCAAGGAAAGGAGGTTCTCACACGCTAGCTAACATCATTTTCATCTCTCGTAACACGTTTCCCACAGTTATCAAGGCACTCGAAAGGTATAACAACCACTGCTGACCACATGAAAAGGAAACTGACTTTTTAGCACCTTCAGCCCCTGCTCTACAAATATCACAAAACCAATACTCTTTTATGTGCGATTACAAATGATAATAGTCATAATTACGCTATTTTACTACATGTACACCCTTGCACAAATGCTCAAAGACAGGTGTTTGAACTTTGCGCTATTGCTGAGACGTCTTTGATGCCTCTGAATGTGCTTTTCGTGCACATTTCCCCAACTGTAATTGCTAATTGCTTCAACCTAAGTTTGTTTTTTTATTCTTAACAACTCCGGTGTACTTTCTCCGATGTTCATTCGAGACCAAACCAGGGGCACGTCGTGCATGGGATCACTGTGTTCCCATGCAACTAAACTTCCCCTCAGGGTAAATTTTCAGTCAATATGATTATTACCGGTGCTCAACACACTGAAGGAACAAGTTGTGTGTTTATTAGCAACAGAACAGGTTGTCATATATCAGCTTGATTTAAAACTTTTTATAAACACAAACGAATTTGGTTAAACTAAACTATTGGTTATACTATATTGGTTGAGATTTTGTGTACTGGGTCAGGCGCCTTAGTTGTCCTCATTCCCATGAAACTCAACCCCTTCCAACAGTGTTGTCACATTCATAATCCTGGAGTTTTCTTTTACTGCTACATGAGAACTCCCTAACAAAAGAAAAAAATGGCTGAGACGCTACTAAAATCAAGGCAAAACAAATAGTTTCTTAGCTATGCCTTTAAAATGCAGGGTTTCTTTTCCAAGTAATGCTTTTTTTTTATAGTATATTGGTCATAAAATATTGACGCCTAATATTTGTTCACCCAAACCATGAAAAAACCAGGTTCATGGATGAATACTGAGGTTTATTGAAAGCATAGTATTAGCAGGAGATTTAGAAACTACATTAAGACAAATCGACAAATGCTTGGAGATAAAATACGTACCATGTGCATGAATGACGTCGACCTTGTCTGAATGCATTATCCTTATGAAATCCGACTTGTATTAAAGCAATATCAGCAACATTGTGTAAAACCACCTAAAGTTACTTAACACAACTTCATGAGAGACTTGATGTTTTCCAAGACTACGATGATTGACAGATTTGCACCTTTTTGTGGTTATTTAAGCATTTATTCAGCACATCTATTTTTATTGGACTGTAAATCTGACGAAAGATTGCACACTATTCAAAATATTTGACAAAAGTCATCTAATCATGGCGTATTGTCTACCTGGTCTTTGTTCCTGTCAGATGACTGACTGTTTTACCCCGGGTCAAGTTGCTTTTTCAACCCCTCTCGCAGATGCAAACGGTAAAAGCACTAACAGCTTCTGAACGTCCATTTCAACTCTGAAAATTGGGCCTGTATTAAAGGCCTGAATGAAGCACATAATTATGCGTCTACACCTGACTTGAAAGAGAAACAGAGGACGGTGTGTGTGTGTTTGCATGCGTGCGTGCGTGCGCTTCAGGAGCCCACCAAAGTCGCGGCTGAAAGTAACAAGTCGAACTGACAGAGAATGCACCGCAACAGATCAATTGAATGGAAATGTTTGCTTAGTGCTCAGTTCTGAGATCAAAACATCTTCGGGTTAGACATAACAGTCGTGATTATGCGCTTGGTGATCTTTTGAACTTTACCTTCACGAATAAGATGTTCAGCTATGCGAAAAGGAAGGCCTGAAAACAACAAAATGGCAAGCACTACCTCTGATGAGAAAAAAAAAGTCTACAAATGAAGAGTTCAGATGCAAAAGCCTCTAAGTGCCATTTGAAATTTTCTTCTAAAATGATCATTTTTATCAAGCTTGTATATTTAAGTTCAGTAATTTCACTTAAATGGCAATGAGGATTACCTATTAATTGTCATTTAAGTGAAATTACTGAACTTAAATATACAAGTTTGATAAAAACGGTCATTTTAGAAGAAAATTTCAAATGGCATTTAGAGGCTTTTGCATCTGAACTCTTCAAATACTTACAGCTCACTTTGCGCTTCTTCTGACTTGGCTGATTGTCGTTTTAATATATTTTAAAGGGATAACTCACCTAAAATTTCTGTTATCATTTACTTACATGTTGTACCAAACCTGTATGTCTTACATTCTTAAAACAAAACACCTTTAAATTGTCTGGCTTTAGTACTTTATTGTATGCATAAAAGTGCTATAAATATGGCCAATTTTTATTACATTTTTGCATGCTTGGAGCTTTAAAGACTCCATTCATTGTAATTGCATGGAAAAGAGCAGCCGGAACATTCTTCAAAATATTTTCTTTTCCATTTCACACAAGAAAGTAAGTCAAACAGGTTTGGAACGACATGAGTTTTCCTTTTTTGCTCATCAGTCCTTTCAATTAAACAACACAACATGTAGTTTGCACAAATACAGTCTCAGAAAAAAGGTCCAAAAGTGGTCACTAGGACTGTACCTTTTCAAAAGGTAAACTTCTGTCCATTTTAGGTGCCAATGTACATTTAGGTTCTAATATGTACATTTTAGGTGCTACTATGTACATTTTAGATGCTAATATGGACATTTATTTGCTAATATGTATATTTTAGGTGGTAATATGGACATTTAGGTTCTAATATGGACAGTTTAGGTGCTAATATGTACCATTAAGGTACTAATATGCACCCTTTAGGTACAAAAGCGTACCTTTTGAAAAGGTACAGCCCCAGTGACAGCTTTTGGACCTTTTTCTCTGAGAGTGTACTTGTGCAGTGAACTTTCTTGACACACTTTTCATCGAGTGGTCGTGAAACTGTATTTAGCTGAGCCACATTTGCTCGATGCAATATCTTTCTCAAATGACCAAGGCAAACAAAGGAGGGTAAACAAACCAAGCTCCGTATCTAACAAAGTGTTGGATCTCTTTTTTGACATTTCAATAATCTTGTTTACACACAGGTGGCCTCTAACACATTTACACGTTTACTCTACCTGGGCCGAGTGTGAAAAAGGCGCTATTAGCGAAACTCAATGAGATTGTCAGAACAAGCAGATGGAAGAAGATCAATCTTCTTCGCGAGTTTCTGCGTTTTCTTTTATGAAGCGATCAAAACACCAACTGCAACATCCACGGCTGAGCGTTTCTACAGAACGTTAAACCCTTAAGTGCGGTTAAGCGTGGTAGGATGATTAAAGCAAAGGGGTTTACCAGAATTTGAAGACTTGTCATGTGTGTCTGAGGGGGGGAAATCTAGTAAAGTCCTGGTGGTCTAAAGTATCTAAAAGCACTGGAACTTGAAATCGAATAGGTTTAAATGTGAAGCATTTGGACTTACACACCATTCAAACCTCGTTAGACGCATTTGCAACTGCATCTCCGTATCGTATATCAGCACCGTAATCCACTTCCAGCTCAATCACTCATTCGGGGATCTAAAAATGTTTCACAGAGCATTAAATTATTTACACAGCAAACACAAGTCTACGACGTTCTTTGAATTCAAAGTCTTGGAAGAACCGAGAGCCATATTTTACAGCTAAACCCCATAAAATGCTTAACAGCGTTCTTTTATGGGAAAATTAACTGCAACTTTAGGCTAATTTCCAATCATTTTCTTTTCATCCTGTGGGCTATCAAATTTACAGGTACATCACAGTTTTTCCACGGCTCCCAAAAGCGCTAATAAACTGCCAGGGACAAAGTTGGTTTTTATAAGTAGATGGTTGAAACTCGTTCGGGGGCTTAAACAAAGATTAACTGCGGGGTTGCACTCCGGAGACACTCAAAGGCTTCTTCCATAAATATTCGACTACTATGCGCCCCAGACATTCGTCTAGGTGATAAGACCTCATACGTCACCCATTCAGTTGATCTACTATCACTTTATCTGTGCCCAACTTGAGTCAAAACAGGTAACTCACAATCGACACATGGGCACTGTGCACACGGACGGACCATTTACTGATGTATTATGACAATGTAAACACATTCATTCCATTAGTGCTTTTAGAAGGCTTTCGCCGGGTGCTTATAAATATAACCACCTACGAAAACAGTCGTGAGATTTAGGGGGAGGGGATCAGATAAACAAAGACGTGAGGGAAAAAGAATAAGTCCGAACACACCCTGGGTCCATGTTAATGCGCAAAAGGAATAAGCGTTTCGGCTCCAACACAATAAACCTAGCTGCGTCTTACGTTTTATGGCCTGTAACTATACCTCAAAGACTTTGCGTAGCAAAATTGTTGACTTGGCATAGCCATAACACTGTAATTTAAGGCAAAAACAGCGTTTACAGTTGATGACGGCTGTAGTCAGACAAAAGTCTATCCTTTGCACACTCCATTAAACTAGCATGCACGGTTAAGCTCGCTATGGTTGCCTTTTGTTGTTGATGAGTAGGTAAACACGTGCGGCCCATCGGGCTCCTACCCTCGCAATGACCTTCACACATCCGCCAGGTCCCGTCTCGGTTAAACACAAAGACCCCAAATGCCATTTCCAACGCACATAAGTTATTCCTAAACTTGTGACAATGAATCCCAGGGACATTTGACAGCAAAGAATGTTGTTTTTCACCTCGAGGCGTTAGTGAGAACGACTGGGAGTCTTCGCATGCAAGCTTGTGCAGGGATCGAAAAATCTGAGACCAAGTGGAAATGCTTTACAGTGATAACAGGAAATGATTCAACGATGCAAACAGCTGTACAGCAGCTCATTGTCCCGCTGAAGTCATTTCAGTGTTGATTTAGTTGCGTTGTAAAAGATCTTCAATTATTTAATGAGTTAATTTCATCTATAAAGCAGTTCTGCAGAAAAAAAGTGATGTCATCTTCCAGCTCAGTTCAGTTCTCAACCAATAGTGTAAGTGCATATTCAAATATTAGATATTAGTGGATGAATGCATATAATTTACATCTAAATCACAAATGTCTATGTGTCCATAGAAATAGTGCAAATATTTCATGTGCATTTTCCACCATAAACTTATTTCCCTCCTGCCATCAGGTCAGCATATTAAAAAAAAACGGCCACTCTGTTTGTGCAAAGGTTCCTGCTGGGCTTCCTGTTCAGCCGGTCACTCGCACTGTTGTCATTATGAGACCTTTTACAAATATGTACTCACACCGCAAATGACTCATTCAGCAAACACTTGCAAGTAAGAGCTTCTTTTTTCTCCCAGTGAGTGGTTCTCATCAAACGATCTGAAGGAATGCGGCAGGGATGGTGAAATACATTTCCAAGCTCAAAGCTCGCAGTCCATTGCTCCTTTCTTTCCCTTATTGATTGTGCTTCAGATCAAAACCCAAACAAATACGTGGTTGCCATGCAGCCGGTTAGATATTAAGAACTCGATATGGCTTTGGCAGCATTGATTGAGTTTTGATCGTTTTATTGTCCGACGTGGTCTTTAATCACGATCAAGTCATACTGTAGTTGTCGGACTAGTTACAGACTAGACACCTCATACTTTCAAGGAACTCAGAGAGAATCTTCACGTGGAGCAGTCACAAGCGCCCCAGGCACATAACACAGATCAGCCAATTACACGTTATTAGAACAAACAGTTCAAAGCACGGATACATTCTGATCCTATAAGAAGACTCGAAGAGTTCTTGGCACTGCACTCACCAAACCTGTCCTAACATAGAGTACAGTATGTCTTATTTAGGTCGGGTTATTTGAGGTCTGCAGACCCAAGATATGTGATGTAAACAGGCCAAAAAGACTGGCGACGCTGGAAAATGTCAATGATTAAAATAATAAAGGTCCTTAGGTTAAAAAAAACTACTTAGGTTCTTGAAATTAATGGTTCTTCATTGGCATTGATGGGTCAGTGAAGAACCTTTAATATCTATGGAAACTTTCCATTGTGCAAAAGCTTCTTGTAAAAACTGAAGTTCGTTGGAGGACCAAAATGGCTTCTGTACCCTTTCAGATACATTTTTTAAATTGAGTGTATGCTGGATTTGTACTATTTGTTCTGTACTGGATATCCTGTACTTTGTGATAACCTGGAATTTATAGAACTACATTCTCCAAAACGGTGTACACTCTAATGTACAGTACAGTGTGTCTTTAGGGTATTTGAGGTTGAAAGATATATTCTGATCTTATATGCCGACATGAACTGGAATGCCATCATTCATCAAACCTGTCCTAATGTGCAGTACAGTATGTCTTATTGCAACATGACATCATGATTTTTGTTTCAACATACACACCACTTTCAAGTCAAATGGGGTTATCTATACGCATTTTGAGCTGTCCGCGTGTATGTCTACGCTGTTAAATGTCCAAGCGAAACGAAGCAAAATGTAGATCGTTTATATATATATATATATATATATATATATATATAATTGATTGCATTTAAATATTCTTCACACTTAGAAAAACTATTTTTTTAAGATTTGGTTTGTTTCTAAATTCCCAAATAATTTTCCTACCAGATGATCGGCCAATATCACAATATCAAATTGTGATCCCGTAGATTATCAAGAATTCTTAGACCTAAATTCTCCAAACCTGTGCTAATGTACAATACAGTGTGTCTTTAGGCTATTTAAGGGTTAAAAATGTCAATGTTTTTGAACACAAAGATCCAAAAGGTATCTTAAAACCACTTAAGATCAATTTCAACTCATAGTTGATCTTGACAGCTGGTCTGGTTGGCTGGTTTAATACTTTATTTTTAGCATAATGGACATACATTGAAGAAAGTGGCATGGGTTTTTGGACTGACAATGCTCCAAAACATAAAAATTTTGAGATCAAACACTCATAAAAATAATTGATACCTTCTTATCCTATCCTCTGTAATTACCTGGGATGCCTGGAAGTGCATTCACCAAGCTTGTTTGAATGTTCAGTACAGTGTGTCTTATTTAGGTTAAGTTGTTTGAGATCTAAAGATGCAAGATGTTCACAGGATAAATGGACTGACAATGTTGTACAATGTCAATGTTTTTTAATAAAGGTCAAAAAGTAGCTTAAACGGATAGTTCACTTTGAAATTTGGTTTAAGAAGAGGTTTGGTTGGCATTGGCAAGGGGATTTGGGCAAAAGCTAAGACCAGAAAACCAGATTGTAAGATTCTGCACAATGAAAAAAGATTGATGGGAATGGAGAAATCGATGGCATGAGAGTGGGACAGGACAATTCGTTGGACTGACAATGCTCCAAAACATTGTATTTTTTACAATTTTTAAAATAAAAGTCTTAGAAGATGGTAAAGCTAGATGGTTAGCTTAGAGTAACATAAGCCACAGATACATTCTGATCCTGCACACACGCTGTGATTATCTGAAATTCCTACTACATTGTCCAAACCTGTCTTAATGTACAAGTACAGTATGTCTTCAGGTTGAAAGATGCATATTTTTTTTCTTAGAATAATAGAGGAAGTGGAGAAACCAGTGGTAAGAGTTTGGGACAGGACAAACTGTTGGAATAACAATGCTCCAACATTCTAAGAATAACTGTAAACAAAATAATTACTACATTCTAGAACTGTACTCTGTGTTTACCTGGAATGCCTTGAAGTGCATTCACCAAACCGGTCCTAAGGTACACTACAGGATGTCTTATATAGTTTAGGTTATTTAAGGACTAAAGTTGCGAAACAGATTACGTAACAGGCTAGATAGACTGGCAATGCTGTAAAATGTATATATATTTTTAGCATTAGGGACAGCAAATTCGTTTATGTTACAATTGTTTTCCGTTTCAAATTCAAGCAATCCTGAAAAAAGGTATCATGGTTTCCACACAAATATAAGCAGTGCAACTGCTTCCCAAAATTGACAATAGTAAGAAATGTTTCTTGCGCACCAAATCAGAATTCAAAATACAGTTATTGTAAATGGTAATATTTTCCAATATTCCGTTTGATCAAATACTGTAAACGTAGCTTTGGTGAGTATAAGAGACTCCTTTTAGAAAACACTAAAGAAAATATCCTACTATCCCCAACCTCAAACTTTAGCCATTTAGCAGGACACAACTACGGTAAACACAACTCTTTTCTTCTACAGTCATTAATCTTAACAAATAACTGTAAAGCTGTAGGTAAAGGTGCAAGAAAAGCTCTGAAGCTTTTGTTTTTGACACAAAGGACTCTTTTATGGGCACATGTACCCGTCCAAAGTGCCTTTATGTAGTGTGGGTCAACAGTACAGGTATGTTTACAATAAAGCAATCCTTCCTTCTCAAAGGCCTATTTCGATTCTTCACTTACCATCTGTCACTTTTAGTAGCGGTGTGGGTTTGTGTACTAGTGCCATCAAAGGTTAATTTGCACATGGATGCCACAGTTACGGCCAATTATATGATATTCCACCACGTAAGCTCTCTAGAAAACCAAGTATTGTACCGCAAGCCAAAGTTAGCCATGATGTCAATGCTCAGTCTCGGTTTCAATGCAACAAACATCAAACGTGCTGCTGTGCTGAGGATATTACCTCACCGCCCGAGTTCAATGAACACTCGACACAATGTGAGAACGTCAAGCCAATCAGCCATTGTTTGAGAAAACAGAAAAGGCCTCTGTGTGTGATTCCTGTGAACATGATAAAAAAGGAAGGCCTATTGTGCTTAACGTAGCTTTTTCGGGAATGCTCTGCCGTCTTCAATGACTAACGCTAATTTGGCTTCATATCAGAACAGTTCTTGGCACACAAAGAAGACACGTCATTGCTTCACGCAATCCCACGTCAAACTCATATTCGCCTCATTTGCAGGTAAAGTTGATACAACACACAAACTGCTGCATAAATATCATGCATTCATGTAGTCATTTTTGAAGCCATTAGCACATTGCATACATGCTTAGGATACAAGTGATAGTTGTGTGTGAAACTATGTACGTATGTGTGTGTGTGTTCATTTTAGAAACACAACAAAAATATTTCTCAAGCCTGAAAAGCTTTTGAGTTTGATGAGTTGTTCAACAGTCATAAATGAGTCATAAATGAATCATTAATAGCATTAATAAAAACTCTTTTTTGCTGCCATCATAGACAGGATAAACAAGAGATGTATAACTGATGACAGGCCGATGAAATTTTGAAAATGAATTATGTGCGCTTTTTAGTTGAAGGGTCGTTCCATATTGTAGGGAATATTTTAACCCCTTATGGCCAATTTATACTTCTGCGTAGGGTGCGCGCAGTAGGTACGGCGTAGCAAACGCACAGACGCGTACTATACGGCGTAACCTTCGGCGCAGCCTGACACGCACCTTCTCAAAAATGTAACTACACGTCGCGACGGCGCAGACCTCAAGATCTGTGAGTGGTCGGCTTGGTAGCATCACATTTCCTCATATGCATTTCCGCGAGTACCATCTCACGCATTTCCGCACGTACCATCTCCTCCGACGTCTTCTCTCATTTCTGCCTTATAGTTTTTTGCCTTATAGTAATTTCTTTAAAATGAACTGTTTTCCCACCTTAATAAGCTCCAACATGATCCGCTCTCTTTCAGGCGCCATTGCTTGTAGTAACCTAGACGCGAGGAATCTAAACACAGTGGAACATTAAAACCCTCCGCCGCCAACTAGCGTTTCGGAGCAGTACTGCAGAGCAACCAAGACCTGAACGCAGAAGTATAAATGCTCACGACGGCGTCGCCTACTTGCGTAGTCTCGACACAGAAGTATAAATAGGCCTTTAGCCCTCGCAATTCTGTTTTAAGGGCCAAGGGGTACACTCGAAAATAAGGGGTAGGGCCAATGGGTGAATTGGGATTGAGCCTAACTCTCCTTTGAGTGTTAGTTGAATACTAGTAGACTTGTAGGGTTAGGGTTAGAAGTTGACATGCACTTGCAAAGTTATGTCAGTTGGAGGACCATCAGAATAAAGTGTCAGCAGAAATTAAGTAAACGGTTAACTTATACTCCAATGAAAGTTAGTTGACATGTTGCAAAGTTGCTTAAAGTCAATAGAATGTGCAAAAAGGACCATTAAAATAAAGTGTTACTGAAATAAAAATCAACAGCTCAGAACTGTCAACCAATGTTTACAATTAAACAAATATAATGTGCTTTTTTAACAAAAAATAAATATTAGGGGCAGTGGCCATTGTAATGTTTACTAATATTAAATAACCAGTTCAACAGGCTTGTCGCGAGCCTATAAATCCTCAAACTTGCTTAATACATCCAGTGAACAAGGCCACCCAGTTGACCATGCATTTCAGCATGTGTGAAGTGCACTTTATAAGTGGCAGTTCCCCTTTAAAGTGCTGTGAAAGTTGCATTGCTGGCTTTAGCCATTCATTTTGTCTGTTTTAAGAACAAGGAAATGCAATGTTTTCACAGCGGAGAACTTTCCCCAAGAGATCCGTCTCAGGATACTACTCTGTTTCCTGAATCCTGGACGTCTTGTGCTTGGCTCTGGATGACTTTGAAAAAGCTGAGTGTAGATCGCTACCCAATGGGACGCTGTCAAACTAGAAAACCAATTTCGAAATCAATCCCTTTTGAAGACCTTGGATCAACAACCCTAAGCTTCCAAACACTTTAATTTCTAGGTAATAAATGGATGTTAACGCACAAAATTTACAAAAACGTCACGAATGAAACCATCAAATTTGAACCCTTAATTGGAGACTCTTTGGAAAATTTGAGCAAGTTTGGGAATCAAGATCCAACAAATAAATTAATCAAACTCTCCATTGTATACAACCACACGCTGTTTAGTCCTTGTAATCATTTGCTAATGCATTACTAGCTCAAATAGAAAAGACCTTGATGTATCATTAGTGTCATAGCGAGCCATTGGGAAGCCAGCGTAGACACATGTGCTTACAGTCAAGGCACCTCATCAGCGCGTGTGTTTACACTCGGACCAAAACATTGGCTCTCACGCAGCTGACGGAGCCATGTGTTCCTGCACACGGCACACTGCTATCACCAACAGTGTTTCTACAGACCTCACAAAGGTCAGCAAAACACGACCAATGTCTTGTCCCTTGGCGCCTGGCTATCAACAGGAAACATCTTTCGCAGAACAGGAAGTGCTACTCTCTAATTGGTCCAAAGTGATTCAGTGAGAACGTGTTTTTCCACCAATGAGGGCGCAGCTATTTTGGGGGAAGCTATATAAGCAGACTTGCTTAGAGTCAATGCGGCAGAGTTTGGATGAGGTAGTTGGTAGTAGAAGTTCCCTGGTAAAGTGGGAACTGAGTAATGCAAAGGGATTTTGCAAAAGGCTTACAGGTGACAAATCAGTCACAGAGTTGGTGTTGCACAAGACCTTTCATTGCTTTCATTGCAAAAGATGTGAAGGAGAACTACTAGTATACCATCCAAACCTTTTCAACACATTCTGTTGACTTTAAGTAACGTTGCACCTATTCGAGTGTTTGTAGAGTATTAGTAGACTGGAAGGGTTAGGATTAGAATAAGTTAATGTACTTGCAAAGTTACTTATAGTCAGTATAATGGATGTTAGAGGACCAACACAAAGCAGATACTAAGCAGACAGTTTACTAATACTCTAATGAGAGTTAGTTGACTTCTAGTTGCAAAGCAACTCAGTCAACAGAACATTCAAAAGGGGCCTTTAAAATAAAGTGTTAGCGAATTAGGAAAATGAAATCAACAGTTCAGAAGTGTCAACCAATGTTTATTTAAACAAATATAATCTGCGTTAAGTGTTACCGCATGTTATTACTTTAATGGTGCATATAAATTACTAATATGCACCATTTTAGAGGTACACAAGGGTACTTTTTACGGTACTGGCCCCAAACAGGTAAAAATATTAACTTTTTTTCCTGAAAGTCTTATATAGTCTTACAATATGGATAACTAGTCTAAAAAATTAACCTGTATGATAAAGACCATAATGTCTGTGATATAAGTACCTTAGTTGTACATAGGTACTATGTATCTTTAAAGGGATACTCCACTTTTTTTTGGATAATAGTATTTTTTTTGGTCTGGTTACTGATATTCTTCTAAATATCAGAAAAACGGTAAAATCCAACTGTTTAACTCTGGGGGAGTTGTAAAATGAGCCTATTTACAAAAAAAGTGGAGTATTAGGTACTAAGGTACTAATATTAGGAAGATAAATATAGTTTTTGCTAACAGTGATTTCATACATAACATTAGCCCATTCCGTGTACTTTGTCGACCAAATTAGCACGTGTTTTCATCAAATGGCACCACAAATGTTTTTGTTCGGAAGTAGAGAGTGAGGAAGACTTTTGGTATCAATCAAAGAGCGCTTAAAAAAAGCTCAAGGCGTCACAGTGAGATGTGTATACACCGGGCTTTTCAACAAGAGAGTGATTGTAAATACAACACCAGCAATGAGCTTTGAAATCCCTTCATTAGCAAGCTACTAAGAGTCACGATTACGCCTGGAATGCTTTATCAGTACTGGGAAATCCAGCGCTTGTCTTATCGGGGTTGTCTTAAAACACTTATACAAATATAGATCGTGAGAAATCAGGAGCACACAAGCAGCTTTTATTGAAAATGCACGTTACAATTACTTGGCGCCTGTTGCTGCAAACGGCGTGCCTACAACAACAACTATCAACGTTTCCGTAATCAAAACATGGCTACTGGCGCTACTTTGCCAATTCCTACCCAGGCTAAATACAAACACCAACAGTTGAAGTTACTTTAGTTCATAAAGCTATTTGATTTATGTAGTACATTTTATGCTTCTCTATAAACCATGAAGTCTATGAAATCCACTGGGCGTGTTAGCAACAGTTTTTCTGCGTGGAAAATGTCTTTCTTCACAATGACGATCAAATGATTGCTGGACATATGGATATCTTTCCATGAGCTACTATTATTTTGTCACATTGAGCAGTCACAGAATTTTGTAAGTGTTGTGGTTACTGATAGGAATGACATACAGCATTTGTCATCGGCTACTGTGACACCTGTTTCTGCGGCTCAACGCTGAAAAGTTACAGTGTTGTCTGAGAGAGTTGTGTGAGTCATGGTTACTGGTGAGAGTGACGGTTGGTTTGCCGTAGTGGAAAAGCAGTGGTGGAAAATAGGCTTTGCCCTTTTACTTTATTGCTGCACACCTGCACCCAGGAATTTTTACTAGCCTGGCTAAGCTTAAACCTAGCTTAGCCTGTCGAGAAGGGTAGCTAAAGCTTTGTGACATGGTAGTAAAACAAAAATGATTTTTGTATGCTTAAATTTCCAGGCAAATACTAAACGAATAAATGTTTATTTTATGTGCCCTTTCTGCACTACAAACTAAGTATAAGAGTGGGCTAGTGACCAATAATTGCCACAAACCCAAATAACAGTGCAAAACGAAACTTCCCAAAGAAAATGTGTGTTTGCTTACCTTCAAACGAGTCCAGGTAAAATTGCCATGGCTTTGGGATCTCAAGATTTGGCTCCAGCCCCTCATTCAAGGAGGTTTATAAGATTTCTGCACGTTTTATCATCTGTCAGACAAAGATAGTAAGAATGTAAAAAAGGATAGCACTCCCTAATAATGCATTAAGCCACATTCAAGTAAGTATTCATATTTGTAGCACAAATATACCGTTTTGAAATACTTCAAATCCCTTATAGTTACACAAAATTGTTTCAACCACTGCCAGGGCTACACTGTAAAAAATGATATATGATCAATACGTTATGACAACATATGTTTTAACTACTGCTGTCAAACGATTAAAATATTTAATCGCGATTAATTGCATTAATGTCATAGTTAACTCGCGATTAATCGCATTAATGCCATAGTTAACTCGTGATTAATCGCATTAATGCCATAGTTAACTTGCGATTAATGGCATTAATGTCATAGTTAACTCGCGATTAATGGCATTAATGTCATAGTTGAATCGCGATTAATCCCATTAATATCATAGTTTACTCACGATTAATCACATTAATGTAATAGTTGACTCACGATTAATCGCATTAATGTCATAGTTGACTCGCGATTAATCGCATTAATATCATAGTTGACTCGCGATTAATCGCATTAATGTCATAGTTGACTCGCGATTAATCACATTAATGTCATAGTTAACTCTCGATTAATCGCATTAATGTCATAGTTTACTCGCGATTAATCGCACTAATGTCATAGTTAACTTGAGATTAATCGCATTAATGTCATAGTTAACTCATGATTAATTGCATTAATGTCATAGTTAACTCGCGATTAATCGCATTAGTGCCATAGTTAACTCGCGATTAATCAAATTAATGTCATAGTTAACTCACGATTACTCGCATTAATGTCATAGTTAAATAATTTATTCAATCACATTATTGTTGACAGGCCTTTGGAAGCGTGCAAAGTATCCAGAATAAATCCTCAGATTGTGGCTATGCGTCAGCTTTTCCATAGCAAAGACACATCAAAAGGGGTGTTTGGAAGAATAAATAAAGATAATACTGATGTGGGATATGCAGGCAAGAGACTCATGGGAACTAGATCCACTCGTTCATGGACTCCCATCAAAGTAGTTCCTGTGATTTGATCAGTTTGTGGTCTGGGAGCTCACCAGTTTGTGGATCTGATGAGGCAATTCTACTCTTAAAATCTGTTTACACCAGTTCCCAATTCTTTCCTCTTGTGTCATAGCTGTCCACCTGCTTAACACTGTGTGGTATGTTCCACCTGTTTTGTTGCCTTTTACAAGTGGGGGGGGGGGGAGCTGTGTGAAAGCTTTATGAGGTATTTCACACCTGTCTTTTTAAAGGTGTCTCATCTGTGGTTGCATCACCATATTCCAGAAGTCGTCGTATACTACATTCTTTCCTTTGCATCAATTTATTGTTTTTTCAACTTCAATAAACTAGAATATTTATATTCTAAATCTGTGTTAAATGCCATTTCTGTTGTTACGTACATGTTATTGTAAAGTCCTATGCCTATTTCTTAACTTTTCACTTTCTAGAAAACCAGAACTGCAGATATTGCTTTAAATCATGCTAAAACAAGCATTGGGTGTCCAAACATCAATGAGTAGCCGTTTTTAAGAGCAGCAAAAAACATGGCGGAACTTTAAGCTTTAATTGCTCTGAAAGTAACGTTTTGGTCACACTTAAAGGAGTAGTTCACTTTTTAAAAAAACTTTGCTGATAATTTACTCACCCTCATGTCATCCAAGATGTCCACGTCTTTCTTTCTTCAGTAGAAAAGAAATTAAGGTTTTTGATAAAAACATTCCAGGATTTTCTCCATATAATGGACTTCAATGGGAACCAAACGGTTCAAGATCCAAATGAGAGTTTCAGAGCAGCTTCAAAGGGCTTTAAACGACACCAGACAATGAATAAGGGTCTTATCTAGCAAAACGATCGTCATTTAAAAAAATTATTAAAAAAGTTTAAGTTTTATTAGCACAAATGCTTGCCTTGCTCTGTTCTGTGATGAGCGTTTGTGACTCCTGTTCGAACTCGTTCATCAAAATGAACAAATCTTTTTTCGAGTCATGACTCGAAGAGTCCTAGATAAGACCCTCATTCATCGTCTGGTGTCGATTAAAGGTCTTTGAAGCTGCACTAAAACTCTCATTTGGACCTTGAACCGTTTGGTTCCCAATGAAGTCCATTATATGGAGAAAATCCTGGAATGTTTTCATCAAAAACCTTAATTTCTTTTCGACTGAAGAAGGAAAGACATGGACATCTTGGATGACATGGGGGTGAGTCAATTATCAGCAAAAGTTTTTTTAAAAGTGAACTAAAAGAGAATTGCACTAAAGTGTTACCAACAGTTCTTATTCAAAGCATTTCTAACATGTAAAACGTACGTGCACCACATGCGCTAAAATGACATTCCTAAAAATATAACGAGGTGTACCTCAAGGCAACACAGTAAAAAGGTCAGGGCCACATGAAGTAACTGATTTAATTGTAAAGAATGTAATGAAAACTATTTCCTTCTGGGTTTTTGAGGTGGTTGGTTTGGGGGAATGTAGAATTGGACGGCGTCAACGCACAAGGCTTGAAATTCTGTCTGAAACCATCATCAGATTCACATTCTGCAACTTTCCACCAAGCAGGAACTCTCAGAGTTTCTTGGAAGGGGAAGTTTGTCATGCGAAGAGTATCTGTCCTCAAAGTTGAATGAAAGGACAAAGGGCTATTTCCCACTTGAGCAATCCTAAAACAACATCTAGAAAGTTTTATTATCAAACTGTTGCACTCAAGATGTCCACGGACCACGGGTTACCCTCCGAAACTGAGCTGGTTAAGTTCCACACCCTAATTCAGGGTAAAGTGTACCAATGTTTGGCTACTTCCAGACCACATATATGCACAGATGCGCACTTGTTCTTTTGTTTTACAAGGGGTTACCACAACATTAGCACTTGAGTTAGCACTTCTGCTAAAACCGCAACGGTGCATGCAGCTAACACTGACCTGATTCTTTGTAAGCAGTGGCAGGTGTGTGATACCAAAGTGGTATGCAGCTGCATGAACCTTCTGACTTGGGTAGAAGCACCTTTCACACACTTGTTACTCATTGTGCATCTAGTCAAACCACAGGAATCAAGATGTTTTTGGGTGTTACACATGCTAAGGTTACATCCACGTTAATCGGAGAGTTTCGTCCACTAATGTATTTAACTATTTTCCACAAATTGGTCATCCACACTGAAACTTCTGAAAATGCTTACATCACCTCGCCTCGCATGCGTAAAACGTAATAAAAGCTCACAAAGAACCCAGACATAATATTCTCATGCTATTTCTTTCTGCCATGACCATTTTATTAGCAAAAAATCCCATGCCACTCACTCAAAATTACCATTGTATGTATGGTCAAAACCATCACTGTCGACGTGTTTCGTCACATTTCCTAGTTAAAATGCTGTCATCTTTTCTGGAAAATGATCAGAAGATTGCATGAATCAACATTTATCTTATGAAAGTGACTAGTAGGCAATCATCCCCAGTACAAGCAAAGATATTTATGGGTACAATATGAGTCACATGACTCAACATGCATCCTTCTTTACAAATACCTAGAGTTCACACTACAACATGAAAACAGCGTTTTCAAATTGAACTACTTTCATTGGAAAAAAATGCTGTCTCAGTGTGGACGAAAGGCCCAAACATAGAGAAAAATATGTTTTCAAACTTATCCTGTTTAATGTGGAGATTTAGCATAAATGTCCTTGCAATTTCCAAATCCCAATTAGTGAGGGTTAAACGTTTTTAAAGGAGTAGTTCACTTTTTAAAAAAACTTTTGCTGATAATTTACTCACCCCCATGTCATCCAAGATGTCCACGTCTTTCTTTCTTCGGTCGAAAAGAAAGGTTTTTGATGAAAACATTCCAGGATTTTCTCCATATAATGGACTTCATTGGGAACCAAACGATTCAAGGTCCAAATGAGAGTTTCAGTGCAGCTTGAAAAGGCTTTAAACGACACCAGACGATGAATAAGGGTCTTATCTAGGATTCAAAAAAAGATTTGTTCATTTTAATGAACAAATTCGAACAGGATAGTCACAAACGCTCATCACAGAACACAGCAAGGCGAGCATTTGTGCTTATAACACTTAAACTTTTTATTTATTTTTTAAATGGCCGATCGTTTCACTAGATAAGACCCTTATTCATCGTCTGGTGTCGTTTAAAGCCCTTTGAAGCTGCATTGAAACTCATTTGGACCTTGAATCGTTTGGTTCCCATTGAAGTCCATTATATGGAGAAAATCCTGGATGGTTTTCATCATAAACCTCGAATAAAGAAAGACATGGACATCTTTGACGACATGACATGTACTTACTATAGGGTTAGGGTATGATTAGGATTTGGTTGAGGGTTAACTTAGTTGCATGTAATAACGCATAATTTACTGTAACATATGGAACAAGGACACTGTAAAACAAAGTGTTACCGGTTATTCATAGTAGCACAACAGAAACCGAACAATCAAAACAGAGCGGGTCTGCCCGAGGACGCAATGGGAGATGGACACCAACCAGAGGAAGATAAAGTGCTGGAATCCACATGATGTAACACTAAGGCATGAAGAGAGGGGGCCCAGATGCTTTTGCGAGGCGCCTGATTTTCGTGTTTGCAGGGAAACCATGGCAACAGAGGGGGAAACCCACCCAGCTGTAGGGCTGAGTTGGGCTCTGAGCCCCGGAGTCGACAGAGCGCCGGTGCTCCAATCACAGGCTTTCCCCCTGCGAGCCAAAGCTGGGTTTCATCACCGAAGAGTCCAGGCCTTAATGCACAGCAGATGTGTGGCCAACAGGAGTTGGCAGCTCTTTGACAGCGCTGGATGGAGCAATTCCCCTCCCCTCCTCCCCTCACTTCTACATCTCCCCCTTAGGAGAATGCTGTGTGCGGGCTAATGTTCGGATCCTCTCAGCATTCTTGGGAACTCGCGATGCGCTCTGTTATAAGAAAACATTCGAGAAAGATTCGACTTTCAGTGCGCGACATGCCGCTTTATCAAACTCCTGGCAGGGGCTTGCGAACACTCCCGCTCGGACACATTCTTCCGCTATCGATCGTGTAGTTCCAACGCATGAACGTTTAATAAAACGTGACATGGAGGTACAGATACACAGCACACGACTCAACCCAATCAGAACTTGGTTTGGCTGAGGTCAAAAAGCACGCTATCTTTGCATATGGAATGTCTCAAGACAAATGATTCAACCAGGGACTGCCAAATCAGTCAGAGTTAGTACCAGCTAGTGGTAGACTCCTATTGCAAAACCTCCAGCTGTTACCCATAATAATCCATGCTTGTACTTGTGCAAAGGTAATAATGCAGTTGCTAAATGTAGTTGGATTACAAAAATGCAAAACGAACTATGACAATATTTCCATAAGTTCATTTACATTTAAGCAGTAATTCGCTTTTTTAGATTTAGTCCGGCTGAAATCATACTATTTCTGTTACTTAGGGTGCTTTCATACTTGCATTATTGGTGCACACCTGGGTTGGATTGACATCAGAGTTCGGTTTGATTGGATGACGTGAACGCTGTTTTCCGAACTCCTCACCCTTTCCGAACCGTACCCGAGTCTGAATAAAAAGGGTGGTCTGGTGTACGTGGTCTGGTGTGAATTCTTTTCACAATTCATGTGAATTGTGGAAGTGATGTATGATTTGATAAATCTGTGTTTGTGTGTTCTCACTCCCTATTCTGGCAAACGTGACTGACGCACTGCAAGCAGAGAGAAGAAATGGACTCCCACATTCTTTCGAAAATTTACTGTATATTCGTGGCAGATGGATGCAAGTGGCGTAATCAAAAAACAAAATATAAAAGTGAGGTGAAACAAACTTTGAAAGCAGGGTTTACATTCTTATGTGAAATTAACCTACAAATGGCTTACTGATAGTATACTTTACCATATATACTATGGCGTTAAAGGGATACTCCACTTTATTTGGAAATATGCTCAAATGACAACTCCCCCAGAGTTAAACAGAGGAGTTTTACATTTTCGAACCCATTCAGCCGATTTTCTGATATTTAGAAGAATATCAGTAACCAGACAGTTTCTTGTCTCATTGACTTCCATAGTAGGAAAAAATATACTATGGAAGTCAATGAGACCTTAAACTGTCTAGTTACTGATATTCTTCTAAATATCAAAAAATCATCTCAATACATTCGAAAACGGTGAAACTCAACTGTTTAACTGTTGGGGAGTGGTAAAATGAGCCTATTTCCAAAAAAAAAAGTGGAGTATCCCTTTAAACAGAGTGAGATCAGCTCCAACAATAATGTACACTTTGTCATATTCTCATTTTCTCCTGCTCAGCTCCCTCTAGTCCGAGAATACGGCATAATTGAGGGTCTAAACTGCATGAACTTCTACTTCACTGGAACATCACAGAAAACAGCAGGTGCTGCTGACTGAATGAAACCACTAATCAGCACTTTGCAATAAAGTCTTGTTTCATTTCTGCAGCACTCACATCGACTCATTGAAAAGGCCTAACCTCTCAACACAAGTCTTAGACCAGCCCTGAATGTGTGTATAGTGCGTACAAAACCTTTCCAATGTTTATCAATCCTGAGGAAAATGATTGCTGAGGATCGCTATGCTGATGGACTAGAACGTAGTAAAAATGTGTGACGTGGTAAAGCAAAAGGGAAAAATGGAGGTTGAGCTCTTAGTGAATTGGGTTTTAGTCAGAACTGCGTTGAGAAACGCTTGTTTTTCTGCATGACTGTGGATTGAGATCTTACCACAGAGGAGATTCACAGTGTCCCCAACATCTGTCAGGCCCACTTCCTTCCAAAATAATCCATCCACACAGACACAAGCCACCAAAACAAACGCTCTAAAGAAAACAAAAGAGATTGCATTTCATTTCATCCAATCGTGCATGCAGATGAACACTGATAAACATTTAGCATCTCATATTGCTGCTTCAAAGCTAAAAGAACAAGTCATAAAATCACAATGAAACAACAGCTTTCATGATCAAGCTATACAAAACATGCCTTTATCTTCAAGCTAAATCATGTTTCCCCTCACACACTACTTCCAATGGAAAGAGTCTGACACTTCTGTCCTTTGAAGCTACAGTGTGTAACTCTTTTAGTTTATTCTTAGCTAAAAACACTTAGTTCTTTCAAAAATATATTTGCTCATTAATGTATATTTACTTCGTTCAAGTAATAAAGTATTCTTGTGAGTGTATAATATGCCACTGAAAATACATACGGGTAAGGGGTTCTAATGTCGGTCGCCATGTTGCCCCTCCATCTTGAAGTACATTAGCCAAAAAGGGACATACCCGTTAATTCAAGCTTCGCCTTTCGCGTTTACGTTTGAGTTAACGCTCATGGACGAGGTCGAACCGGAAGCCATGTTAATCTTGGACTACACTGGCCACCGTAGGAGTTAAAACGAAGTCGGAATTGAGAGGAACAGAAACTAATATTCGCTGGATGGTCATATACCTTTTCACCACTAGATGGGGGTAAAAATCACACAGTGTAGCTTTAAGGCCCTGTTTACAGCTGGTATTAAAGCTGCAGTGAGCGATTTCTGAAAAACGATATTGATATTGAATATTTGAACATTGATATTTGAAATCACCAAAACATATACGCCCCTTTCTAAAAGGATCACACCCCTATCTTAATAGCTCCGCCCACAAATGCACTACCACTACTATACTATGCACTACTATTAAGGCCTGTTTACGTTTGTTTTTGTCTGGTTTTCGCCTGGAAGGCTCTTTAGAAATCTGGCACCCTATTGTACGAAGTTTAACAGAGAGCGTGCATTCATAGACACCAGAATGAACACGTTCACAGTAACATTCATCAAGCAGTAATACAGTACGTTCAGTTTAAGTTTGCCCAAAATACGTTCGTGAACGTTTTCAGGCACAAAACTGGTTTACACATTAGGTCAGTAGGTGGAGAATAGTCTTTTTTGGCTTTTCTAACAGAGTCGACCACAAGTGTCTACACTACAAAAGCAATCCGATTAAATGCGTTTTCGACTATCTCAGGTAGTGGCAGAAAGTGGACAAGATCAAAACGTTTAAGTCCTGTTTAGACCTGCATTTAGCGTCTTGTGACCCACTTGTGATTAAATTGACCAGTGACCCAATAGTGAACCAAGTGAAACCACTGTTCTGTGCGTTCACACTGTCCCTCGACCCTTTTTGGAACCTAGTAATAGATTTCCGTCTCAATATCTCCCCTTGCTCCTTAAGGCTGAAGCGGTCCAAATTAAACCACCTGGCCTTTATTTTATAAGAAAACAGAAGAGCTTTAAGGTAAGTGTTTGTAATTGACAATCATTTTTCATTATATCAATCTTCTCATTCCTAATCTGGTGAAATGTTGTCAATAGATTTGAATAGGTGTTTTTGCAGCAGGAAAAAACTAATGACTGAAAATAAAGCGGATGCAATGGAAGAAAACCACAATAATTTTAAGCATGTGACATAGTATGTACTACTCTGAGATCACGGAAACAAAGTATACAAGTGCTTTATCACTCTTTTGCCATTTCAGATTTAATTTTGATTAATTGTGCAGCCCTATTTAAAAGTGACGATGGGAATGAGTGTTATTTTACACGTGCACTTGCTCTGTTAGAGGCCCTATTGACAGGAATGGGTGTTTCCGTACGTACGTTAGATCCGCTGTTGGTTGAAATGGGTGTAAGAGACGTTCAGAAGAAGAACGGACTTCAGATATCTGCAAACGCAAAGTGAAAGGGAAGTGGTTACAATTCAAAAGGAAAACACACATACACACCTGCTTTCACTTACATTTTGAAGGAAAACAAGCCTTATCATTGGTTGAAATCTGAAGCTTGACAGCCGAGTCGTAAGATTTCGCTAAATCTCGAGCCAGGGCAAATATAAACAAAAAAAGGCTGAGTAAAAACAGGAAGCACTCAACGTATTGGTTATGCACATTATAGGACAACTAAATTCACTATTTAATAAAGACAAAAATACAAAATGCACTTTTCTTAAAGATGAATATATGTTTGTTGGATGGTGAGGTTGATATCTTCACATTAAACAAAATGGCCAAAGTTGATGGATCAGATAATTGACATTTGTAAAATTGTCCACTTCACTGGACCTCATCTCGATGATCCAGTTTTACGAGCTTCGAGTTTCTGCCAGATGTTCTCTCTGAGATAAGGCGACCACAGTGACCATGGAGGAATTCATCTTGGCTTAAGTTCAACTTGTGCATGAGTTCGTTCAGCAGAAACAAGCTCCACTGTAATCTCACTGCACTGACACAAGGCTAAAAACATGCATTTTCTTGACGCAACAAACCCAACATCAGCCTATAAACATCTGGTGTTGCTAAGCAACTACATCATAAATCGAAAAACATTCCAAGCTCACATGGGCAACTTATTACTATGTTGGATGCTGACATAATTACCAAGCGAATGAAAGACATAAGCTCTCTCCCTGATGTAAGAGAAAAGCACAATCCAACATAAACAGTCCGAGACAAACATTTTGAAAGCGTTACATCAACGTTAGCACAAGCAGAAATGCCTGCCGATTTTAAGCACGAGGTTTAAAAACACAAAGGGGGTTTCCACAATGAAGAACCAACACAAATCTAAAGAACCGTTATCCACAATAAAGAACTTTGTGTAATGGGATGTTAAAGTTTCTTCATTAACCTTTACTTTTGATATGAATAATATCAAGCTTGCGTTTTCTACCTACCTTCTACTAACAGTTAAAAAGGAAGCAATTACCGCTTCTGAAAGTCACCACGCTTCCGAGGGAGTAAAAAAGGGCCACATCTGTGCACGTTTCATTAGTGCAGTGAGCAATTTCTGTTGCCGAATCATCTTATTGTGTGATATTGTGAGTCATTTAGTCACAGCTTTCAGTTACTTGAATGCCTTGGTGACTTCTCACCGATTTTCTTTGCGGAAACATCTTCATCTTCTGATCTTCTGCAGAGAATATCAAAAAAATACACTTTGCGTTCTGTTTGATGTCCCATCATGCAGACGCTTAATTACGGTGTAATCACAGATCAGGGGACAGTCGGCTCGGGGCAGGAAGGCACTGATAAGTGGGACCTGCGTATTCAAAGCTCAAACCCCTTGAGAGAGGCTATGCTAGTGGTTTGAGGCCATTATATCGAGACGTTGATCTGAGCTGTAATAAGTGGCTGCAAGTGCCTTGAGGTCCCGACCGACCCCCCATCTAGCTGACGTGTAATTACTGCTCTAATAAAACAGCTATTGGGTTTAAAGACACATGGCCGCCTGGTGCTTGCACGTGGAACACCCAGCTAGACCCTCTGCCGCTTTAGCCTTCACATCAACCCCTGTAACTTGTAGGCCATTAGTGGTTTTGCCGAACAAATGGACGCATACAGTTGTGACACACCGACACTGTAAAAATTGAGTTTGCATATGGCTTTTGAAGTTGGATTTTGTTAAATGTCGTGACTGAAGATAAGGTCAAGCTGCAGTGACTTAAAAACTGACTACATTGCAAAAATGATCTATTAAGATTAATTTTAAAAAAATTAATACTACAAAAAAAGTTTAGATAATAAAAATAAAATACAATATAAGAAAAATAGGATAGAATAAATTAGATAAATGAGATACAAAAAAATAAAAATACAAAAAATAAATAGAAATAATAATATATTAAATCTTAAAAAAATAAAATACAAAATAGTACAAAATAAAATGAGAAAAAAAATAAAAAATAAAATAAAAAAATTATATAATATTAAAAAAATGTAATATTAAAAGTAAAAATATTCCATAAATTAAAATAAAATCCAATAAAAAATACAGGAAAAAATAAGACATAAATATGATAAAAAATTATATATATATATATATATATATATATATATATAAACAAGATAATACAACAATACAATAAAATTAAATAAATTAAAGAATTTCAAAAAAAAAAAGTTCTGAGAACACACAAACCTCAACACTAACCACACGATTGGCAACAACCAACTAATATGTTCTTTTTTATGATCGACCTGACATCAGAAGACAATATGTTCCTTACAAAACATAATGACAACAAAGTCAACAACAGTGTGAATAAAACTAGCAAACATTCAATAGGGCCATTAATTATTAATTCCCTAGTGCATGATGGGAAGCGAGTGAAGGGGACTGAACCGCAACCTTTTTTTCAGTGCTAACAAGCATTAAAGGAGTAGTTCACTCAAAAAAAAAATCTTTTGCTGATAATTTACTCACCGCCATGTCATCCAAGATGTCCATGTCTTTCTTTCTTTCTTCAGTCGAAAAGAAATTAAGGTTTTTGATGAAAACATTCCAGGATTTTAACCATATAATGCACTTCACTGGGAACCAAACGGTTCAAGGTCCAAATGAGAGTTTCAGTGCAAACCGCAAACTGTTCAAAGGGCTTTAAACGATTCCAGGCGATGAATAAGGTTCTTATCAAGTGAAACGATCACTCATGTAATAAATAAATAACAAAGTTTAAGTTTTATAAGCTCAAATGCTCGCCTTGCTCTGTTCTGTGTGACTGATCCTGTTCGAACTCGTTCATCAAATTTAACTAATCTTTTTCCAAGTCAATTCTTTCATTTCGTTCGTTGAATGAATCAAATGACTCGAAAAAAGATTCATTCATTTTGATAAACAAGTTCGAACTGGAGAGTCACGAAAGCGCATCACAGAACAGAGCAAGGCGAGGCGACCATTTGAGCTACAAAAACTTAAACCTTTTTATTTATTTTTTAAATAAGCGATCGTTTCGCTTGATAAGACCCTTATTCATCATCTGGAATCGTTTAAAGCCCTTTGAAAAGTTTGCAGTTTGCACTGAAACTCTCATTTGGACCTTGACCCAGACCGCCTGGTATCACGGTTGATCCACGGAAGGTTCATTATTTTAAATATTACAGGCAACCCCATTATACATTATGCTCCTCAGATGAAGTGAGATAGAAGTTCAAAGAATAGAAAAGCGCATCAGGCCTTTAAGCAAACCACAGAGGAAGTGTTTATCGTTTTACTCCTCCGTGTTATTTATCATACTTTTATTTCCTTCACATTCAAAGTATGATCTTGGAGAATGGAAGTGTTTTGCAGCAAATCCCTCACAGAAACCCAAACCAGATGAGTTCTCCGGCACAAGAAGAAGACAAAAAGCATGATCATGTTTCCATTGTCTTACAAAGGTGACAACCATTGACATTAGCATCACGCTGAGAGTGTGCAGCTTTGGGTGTGGGGCACATGGTTGCTACGAGAGCTGGTCTGCACTGAAACTGAGGTGCGGTTTAACAGACCACACATCCTGTAGATGCACAAGCTGAAAACCCTCGCTCACACACACACACTACACAGCGAGTGCACCAGGCTGAAGTGTGTACCAATGGTACAGGGAGGCCTAGTCTATCTGATCAAGCATTGTGCAAAACCACAAATGGTATACCTGGCTCACACTAAAAATGAAAAACACAGCTTTACAAGAGCTCGATCTGTTTACTACACCTCGTCTGCATGTCGACAGAATCAAACCGTCACACATGATCCAACTGATTCCAAAAAACATGAGTCAGAATATGTAAAAAGGTAATAACTGTTAACCGCCATCTGATGTGATGAAGTTTTTTCCTTCAATTGTCATGATTTGGTTTCCTTTCAATGCTTGCAATTCAAGACGTGATAGAGAAATCTCAAAGACGCATAACAATGCACAAAAACAGCTTTGAGATTGTGCAAATGCCCTGTGTGTTTGAAATTAAGTTGGAAATCACCTCAATAGATGTTAGAGTGCATTGCAACAACTTTTGGTGGTCGAATTGAGGTCGTCACTTTCGCAAAGCATCACACCGTTCAGCATCGTCCTTGAAATGCACCATTCTCACATTGCAAAAATGCCACATCTAAAAATCCTTAAAGGGATACTCCATTTTTTTTTTTTGAAATAGGCTCATTTTACCACTCCGCCAGAGTTAAACAGTTGGGTTTTACCGTTTTCGAATGTATTTTCAGGTCCCATTGACTTCCATTGTATATATTTTTTCCCACTATGGAAGTCAATGAGACCAGAAACTGTCTGGTTACTGATATTCTTCTAAATATCTGAGAATCGGCCGAATGGATTCAAAAACAGTAAAACTCAACTGTTTATTTCCCCAAAAAAGTGGAGTATCCCTTTAAAACAAGATACATTTGCAAAGCAACACTGCATAAGTTATTAAGACTTGTTGCATACTTTATTTAGTTTGGACGATGTTATAAAAGGTTTTTTGGTAGATTGAGGTCATCACTTTTCTGAAGCGTTATGTTAATCGTCTACATCCTTGAAACGCACCACACCCACAATGCATAAAAATATAGAAAAATCCTTAAAATGCAGAAAAGCAGAACAGTGGAATGCAAAAATGGCCCCTTAAGGGTGTTTATGCAGTAAATAGCTGAACACTGGATGGTAATAAATTCAGACAGTTTATAAGGTGTGGAAAAGCACTATGTTTGAAGTGGCGAATACCATTTTGGAATTTCAAAAGCACAATTTGACCCACTTTTGGAGAACCTGATTTCACCACGTACAACATCTTTGTTGGTCCTGGAACAACATCCCAATCAACCAATCCGATTTATTGGACAAGTTTACAGTTAATGTCAAGTTTAGGCTTACAGCAAGGGTTAGGTGCTTCTACATCAGTGTTATTCTGCGACAAACTTTAGTCGCCGGATTGACCTTCACTTTTGCGAAGTCTTGCGTCGTTTCCATAAGTATTTTTTAATTTTTTTTTTTTTTAATATTTTTTAAAAATTATTTTTTAAATATTTCCAGTTTAACATTCGAATAAAATTATCTTTTAATTTAAAAAAAGCAACACTGTGTAAACTTTGTTTAAAACTAGTAAAAAAAAAAAAAGACTCATTTTGCGTTTAGTGCTTCAATGGTTCCTTGCAGTAATGTTAATTTCGTTTACAAAGCTATGATTTTTTTTTTCTGTGACTAAGACGAGACGAATACGAGAAGGTCATACGATCACCGATAACTGTGACTATATCAACAAGCAATATCGTTGAGGAAAAAAGTCTAGATTAGGTATAAAAAAAAACTTAACCAAAAAAAAGAGAAGACAAAATATTACAGCCTCTTCAAAGCTAATTTCAAGAGATAAAATCCAACAGAGCTTTTCTGTTAAAAGGATACATTTGCATCCTGGAAAATGGCAGGTGCATCTGCCCCATGTTTTACTTATTCCTTGCAATCCGGCAACTCTCTGCACTGCAGAAATGCATCCGAATATCTGAAAACACAGACAAAATCTTCTTAATTTAAACACGCAGAATGTTGGAAATGTGAAAAAATGTTCTTGAACAGAACGCCTGGATGTTAAGTCAACTAAAACTTGACAAAAAAAAAACACAAAGTTGATTAAATTAGACAAGACTAAGAACAAAATGGCTGACAAAATTAACAGACGAAGCCTTGCAGCACTTTCCTTCAAGAACCTATTTTCCCCTAATAAAGAATCATTTTCACTAAAGTTCAACATTTAAGTTGCCTTTTTGCAGACCAAAAACATTCTTTGTTTCATTATAGGTTCTTCAGATGGTTGTATGTATCATTTGATGGTCTTCTGCAGTGGTTTTCAATCCTGGTCTTGGAGAACCAAAAGGCCAGACTTATATCATCAGCTCTTTAGTAGAGTCTCAAAGACCTGAACGTGCATGTCAGGTAAGGTAAGATATCCAAAAATGCATTGCTCAGTAAGAACAGGGACTTTTAAGTTTAAATAATATCTTTACATTGTTGAAAATGTTCGATAAGGGATCCACATTGGTACATGCCCATTAGATATTGAATAAGTCCAAAAAAGTCAGTCAATGAAGAGAATATATAAAAACACAAGCCTTGGCATGTCTTCTTTCAAACATGGCATGCCTCAACAATAATCCTGGAAAATCATCAGGAATGGCCTGGGAGAAAAACCGCAGAACTTGCTGTTCCCCAGCGCACGATTGTGCACGAAGAGTTTATGTTGCCTGAGAGCTATAATTCATGAGGCGAATGTGTGTCACTACGTGATGGGAGGGAAAGACATACCACACTGCATTCCTACATAGGACATAGAAACTCAGAAAGACGGTAAACACGAGTGGTGGCACATGATGTACACATTAATTGAACTTAATAAACGGCTTGCAAGCCGCCAGAGGCCTGGAGTTTGGGCACATAACGTTCATATTTCACTCGTAACACGATGAAAACATTGATATTTATGTACCTTAGTACCTTCAGTACTAGTAACCTTTGAGGACTCAGGAATGTCTGGCGAATTTGTGGTTTGGGCCTTCCATTTTAGGTGTATACATGACATTACAGTCACAACATAGACGAACGGAGTTCAAAGCCGGAATAGAAAGGGACCTGTGTGTGACTGCAGGCTGGTGTATTTACGCAGCTGGCAAGATTTAAGGAAACGCGGACACGTTTGTGGTCAGGCTGGCGTATATAAAAACTCGCCTGGTTTTAGAGACTCAACTCTCTATTGTAACTCCCTCGCTTTCTTTGTCCATAATTCCTACTCCTGCATAAAAAGGAACTGGATTTTGGCAGCCCACCATGGCAATTCCTGTGGCTTTAAGACTTATAACAGTGAAACAGGGAGATGTTGAAATTACACGAACGCTGCCAGGTTCGACTGCAAAACATTTCAACCCAAGCTTATAATTTCCCAATCCGCCGTCTCTGGATTCATCACTCACAACACAATTCTGTAATGTTCTCATGGTATCACTTCGACAAGGAGTTAAAGAAAAGTTGCTTGGAGATTAATTGAAATCGCACATGACTTCAATTTACGTTTTGGTCAAGCTACAGCTGAAGTATGAGATTGGACGTAGTCCGTTTTCTCCAAGGGCCAACACCATATCAAACCCTGTAAACATTTTGAGGCCGTAAAATAACAAAAATTACGAACATGCTATCCAGAAGCCACTGATAGGTTTGTCGTTACATTTCCACAGCCAAAATGGACCGCTTAGGAGGACGTCTGGACACTATGAGGGAGAAGAAAAAAAGGGTTTCTTGATTAATCGCTGTAAACATCTTCACTGCAAACATATTTCACAGCCAGCTTCGCAAATTGCGCTCATAACGCACGACCTGCATGATGTCAAGTGTTAACAGGCTATAAATTGGCCGCCTCTCAGGAGAATTACCAAACCAATTAAATCCACATGAACCGACCGAAAACAAGAAGAAAAAAAACAGAATTGGAAAAACTCCCCCCACGGAATACGATCTATCTTGCGCTGTCAACTCCTCCTCCGTCCTAGAGGAGATGAATGCTACGACGAGATGTTTATGAAACTCCTTGTTGATGTTGACCTGAGAATATACAGACATGCATTTCTGAGTGTCGTCGGTAAACAAAGTGGTTTTGAAAGTGTTTTAGCGGCAGTCTACACCAGGGTGGTACTTAACATCAATGTGAATTTGTTTGCGAACTCATAATGTGGAGGATTTCCAAATGGAAATGAGAAGGGGGGGAAAGACACTGTATTGCGGGACTTGAAAGTGATAGGATGGTGAAATTGGACAGAGAAATAAGAGCATTAAGAGGAAGTCAGATCGAATGTTAATAGCCATTTAGTAAACTATTCTTAAAGGGATACTCCACTTTTTTTGGAAATAGGCTTTTTAGCCTAATAGGCATTTTACCACTCCCCAAGAGTTAAACAGTTGAGTTTTACCGTTTTCAAATCCATTCATCCGATTTTCTGATATTTAGAAGAATATTAGTAACAAGTTTCTGGTCTCTTTGACTTCCGTAGTAGGAAAAAAATATACTATGGAAGTCAATGAGACCAGAAACTGTCTGGTTACTGATATTCTTCTAAATATCAAAAAATCGGATGAATACATTCAAAAACGGTAAAACTCAACTGTTTAACTCTGGGGGAGTGGTAAAAAGTGGAGTATCCCTTTAAGTAATGGGACATATCCGTTATTGTACATTTGGATATATGCTGCAGCAGGCCAATATATATACATAGGCTCTTACTTATGGGAGGTACATTAGACAAATATATTGGGAAACACTGGCTGATTCAGTAGAAATAAATACTGTTAGTGGCAGCACGACACACAAATGTTTTCAGTTTGAGAATGAATCTAGAAAGCTCGAAAAACATGAGCTAGATGTCAAACTCCCTCTCAGACGACCACTGAAATCTAATCACACAAATATGTGGCATGATTTTAAATCTTTTTCCTTTTGAGTCAGTGCCTGGTCATCACAACGCTATCCTTCCCTGATTGGCCCTGAAGAGCCCGGCGTGAAGGCAGGAAGCCGAGCCAGGCTTGCTTCCTGAGCGTCCGAGAGAGGAAGCCCTGTGATAGGCGAGAGGGAGTGGGGTTAAAAATAGTTGCGTATATAAAGGCCTGCTCAGAATCCCATTCCGTCTCAAACTCTCACTCGCGCACTTTCTGGCAGGACTCTCGGTTTCCTTCTCTCTCGAAAGCGGGGCCTAGGGCAGCCACAACGCCGTCCCGCTGTGAAGAAAGAGCAGGTGTTTCCCAGGGTTTGACTCAAGCAGCAAAATATGCATTACACTGGATAACCAAAGCAAGAAAACTTTTTCCAAATAAATGCTTGTTGCCGAGCGGGTTACTTCAGCTCGGTTCACACGCAAAGCATAATGTCTTTTCCAAAACTACATATCGTGTTAAAGGAAAAGTGAATGGTTATCCATTGGCAGTCACATCAAGTCTATAAACTGATAAACATCAAAGATACCAACACAGATAGGAACGGGATACAACACATAAAAGGCAGTAGGTACAGTATTTCTCTATGGCTGTGTCCGAAATCTCCCACTACTCACTATATAGTGGACTGTATAGTGAGCTCGCCATTTTGTACACTCTTAGAAGAAAAGGTTCTATATAGAACCTTAAAAGGTTCTATCAGTGCTACGTATTTGGAACCCCTAAAAGGTTCTATAAACTCTTAAAAAAGGGTTCCTCTGGGTTCTATATAGAATCCTGGTGTTCCATACTTGTCCAATAGAACCTTTTACCAAAAATGGGGAGTATATGAAGCGGGGAATGGAACCATTTCTGGTTCTAAATAGAACCATTTCTTCTAAGAGTGCTGTCCGAATGTATAGTGATGATTATTATACCCTATGTAGTCCATTCAATGTATCCCAGAATGCATTTTGAAAAGTAGCGTACAACCAATGGTCACTAACCCAAGCCCTACATACCATCATGCATTGCGCTGATCGTAAAAACGGCGGACGGACGACAAGGGGAACAGCGCGACAATACAAATTTGTCGTACAAATGTAAGTTATGTTCGGTCTCGTTTAACTTATGATATGTAGTAGTTTTACATTTTTGTCAGACATATATAAAGTGTTTGTAAGCACGCACACGTTTAAATAGTTCGACATCAATGACGTAATCAACGGCAGTTTGAACAGTTTGCACTGAAACTGTCTTTTGGACCTTGAACCGTTTGGTTCCCATTGAGGTGCATTTTATGGAGAAAAATGCTGGAATGTTTTTTAAAAAAAACTTAATTTCTTTTCGACTGAAGAAAGAATGACATGGACATCTTGGATGACATGGGGGTGAGTAAATTATCAGCAAATGTTTTTTTTTTTTTAAAAGTGTACTACTCCTTTAATGTTTCCATGAAGAACTTTTAACATGGAACCTTTCCATTGCACAAAACCTCCAAAAAGGTTCTTTGGATTTTTAACATTTTCTCTTCACATTTCTTTTAAGAACTGTTGACTGAAAGGTTCTTTGGGGAACCTAAAATGGTTCTTTACTGCGAAACACCACTTTTGGAACCTTTGTTTTTAAATCAAAGATGCCAGTAAAGGCCCTTTATTTTTTAGAGTGAGGGTCTTCGTTGAACCATAGATGCCAATAAAGAAGCTTCAGTTTTAAGAGTCTACCTGTACAGGTGGTGTGTGTGAGGGTGTGTCGGAAACCTCCTACAGGCACGATCACAGCAATGTTAGAAACCAACATATTAATGTATGATCCAGGCTGCCCTGAGGGGAGAACTAGTCGTACAGTACAATAAAACTACGCCCTTTTCTGACATTCTTCTGACTCTCTCTGTGCCCAAATCACATACTGTACTCTTAAATTGCCTCATAACAATTGATTTCTAGAATAATAAAACGGTACACTCAGTCAAAACACGTGTTGGTATGTTTAGGGAATGGCATTCGTTTCTACTTTGAATGGTTCGCGTCGCACACCTCATTTGGACTCTCATGCAGAACGTTCTCACCATTTGAGTGTTATTTTTGACGCACAAAAATAGAGAAGTGATGTAATTTCGCACAAACCACCATTTAATGTTTTCTTTTGCACTGGATTGTGGGTGACTGGACATTGCAATTTGCTGGAAGCTAAAAATATCTGTTCGTAGACTAGCACAAGTAATTTGCCTGATACCTGCTATTTGGGGGGGAGATTCCCAGCCTACTCAGCTCTATTTGCAAATGAAAGGGGTTTTAAGAGCTTAATGGAAAGTGTCTTGTTTAGAGCTTGATACTACAGATACATTTGGAGCCCAAAAGGGTGTTAAAAAGCAGAGAGTCGTGTTGTTGGTAATATTTCGGTCCAATGATATGCAAATCCAATAAAGTTGTGGCTAAGGCTGCAGGTGCAAGGAGTAACATCATAGATATACATCATAGTTCTTACACAGCATCACTTTAAGATTGGCTTTTTATAAGCAGTACATCTAATTTGTGAATAAGATGGGGTTTAAAAATAGTTGATGTAAAATAGTCATGAGAAAATAGGTTTAATTCTGGTTCGCCCTACTGGAAGATGTTTGAGTCAAATCTCCATAAAGCCACTACTGTTTTGTTGTACATATTTAAAGTTTCTTCTAATAATGACTTTGTATATACTCACAGGTAAATAATTATCACAATACTGGTTTAAATATGTCAGTGGTTACATATGTTAGCAGAAAATAAAGAGCCCGGTTTTGAATAAGTAACTGATTGGTTTACAACATCAAACAGCAGATTTCATAGTTAGATGAAAGTAAAATATAAATGGCTTTATGATGTCATAAAACATACTAAATTAATCCAACAATTGCTTGTTAAAAATGGTACAAAACTGAGCTGTCTAACGTAAAAAACAACATTATTTTACCATCTTCTTTAAAACTTAATATGTTTTATTTAAGAAAAGGACGGATTAAAATAATTGCGTGTTAACTTATCTGATGCATAAGTTCAATCTAATTTTATTAGCTCTACAGCCAGCAAATTTTACATTATTAAAATGCAATAATGCCCGAGGTCATAATCCCCTTTGTTTTATCTCTACGTGTCTCGGGGGCTTACAGTTGCGCGCGCAATTGGTATCGACACTTTTCATCTTTAAACAACGTGTTAATGATGTGTATTTTTCTCCCATTCTGCTCTTTTTCTCCCCAAAGGCAAGAGAGGCAGAGAAGAGAAGAGGAGGGATCTTTTGCATCATGTTGTACTCGTTTAACTCGTTTTTACCGAGGGGGCGTGGAGTGACTCCGGTGATTTAAAGAAGGAGCCCGTGCGCTCTCACCATCCAAGACGAAAGGCGCACGAGCCGGAGAGCAGCAGCTATATAGCGCGACTAAAATTAGGGACGGATAGTGCGTATTTCCTCCGCTTCGTACAATTGGTCCAGCTTCTACTGCCGTGATATTTATAAGATAAGGTCTTCCACCACTCATACTTGCTGCATGAGTGTGAAACAGAGTGTTTAAGAGCAGAAACCGAGTTGTAGTGCGCTACAACCAAAGTTTCTTGGAGGGATTGCAACTGGTCCCCGATTTTTAAAGCTTTTTAATTTTACTGGGACGACTGGAAATGGCTTTGACTGGAACAATTTTACCGTCCATTTCCACATTTTCAGCACAGAAGGAAAAATGCTGGGAAAACGTGAGTATTTCTTTTTATTTCACATCATTATTTTGATTATCATGTAGTTCTTTATTCGTATATGTGGTTCTTTTTACATACACGTATATGTTGGCATTTTAACAGCGTTTTCAAACAATTTCACGAACTACAAAAGTTAATCAGTGCGCTAAACGTACAGTATATCCTCGCAAAAATAAATCGCGTTCGCCTGAGGACGTAACCATAGCAACAGCTGCTCGATTGTACATCGACTATATATATTTTAATTTGTGACATTATGTATCGCGTTAAATTAGATTTAGACATCACAATTTACAATAAAAGCTTTGGTGTTCTGTTTAAAGCGTCTTTAAGATAGTTGTATTAGTAGTAGCCTAAGACTTGTGTTTTCAAACGCATTGAAAATTATTAACAGAAATTCCTGACCCTCTTACTATATTCTTGATTTGTACTATAACTTTTTTTTGTGCATTCTTGCTCTTAAAATCTCAAAGTAAGTTTAATCTATCTGTTCCATTGCAGAGGTGGAAGGATGAACTGGACAGGTCCATGCATCTCAGCTGCATAGCTGACATAACAAACATGGACAACCTCAGCAGAGCAATAGACGACGAAGATCTTGATAAATATCTGGATCTGGAGTTTATTCTGGCCAACACTGCGGGTTCTGATAATCTCGGACTCGGTATGGGAAACGATTACAGAATGCAAGAATCCAGAAACATGTACAACCCCACTGCATACTCGGTGCCCGAGATCAACCCGTCACCTCCGCCGTATACTACCAGCCTCATGGCAGAGCTTCTGCAATCCGACGTAGACACCTACTGCCAGCCATCTCTGCCCAACAACACCCAGGGAAGATTCCTGGTCAGGTCCATCTTCCCCAATCAGGACATTTCGGACTGTATCAAAGTGGAGCCCTGCATGGACAGTTATGGACCCGCAAGAGGAATGGTTCCTAAAGTCAAACAGGAGGGCAACGGTGCTTGCATGAGGTCATATGAGCAGCCAAGACTGGCCAACTCACCCCAGGGGGCAGGCAGCATGACTCCACCGCAGAGCCCCACGGAGCTCATCAACACAGACTGTCAGTCACAGATGTGCCACGCGATGACGTTCAAGCAGGCTTACCAAGGCAACACGGGGTTTCCCCATGCCGCGCCCCCACAGATGCACCTGTCTTACCCAAACGCGCATCACTTCAGCGTGTGCGACGACGGGCTTGGAATGCCCAACACCAACCAAAGAGTACTTCTGACACCACCATCATCTCCTCTGGAGATGGACGCCAAACCAAAAAGGGGACGTCGCACCTGGCCGAGGAAACGGACAGCGTCTCACACTTGCACTTTTTCTGGATGCGGCAAAACCTACACAAAAAGTTCCCACTTGAAGGCGCATCACAGAACGCATACAGGTAAATAAACGTGATCATTTACATCACAATTGACTGCTCTTTTAGAAATTGAAACATCATGACTATAATCGATTGCTGACATTAACATTGTTTTTCCTTCTCTTTCGCTAGGTGAGAAGCCCTACCACTGCAGCTGGGATGGTTGCGGATGGAAGTTTGCCCGTTCTGATGAGCTGACCCGTCACTTCCGCAAGCACACCGGACACCGACCCTTCCAGTGCCATCTGTGCGAGCGCGCCTTCTCCCGGTCCGACCATCTCGCCCTCCATATGAAACGCCATATGTAGGAACTGCCTTTGAAAATGTGGACTAAACGCACTGAACAATGAACATCACGGATGTCAAAGCAAGCATTTTGTCTGTACCCTTTATTTAAAGTATGACAAAAGAGGAAAAATGAACTGACTTGACCTATTGCTGAATCCCAAACAGTCTTTTGCATTGTAGCTGGTTCTACACTTCATTTCTTTACAGATTTTTTTTTAAAGAAACAAAATATATTTTCCTTTTCCAAAGAGCTTGACAAATGCCAAACAAGTTCAACTCATGTTAGGCTGGACCTAAACCTCAAGACGGAACTGGAATCAGACAGTTAAATGTGTTTAAGTTAACATGATGTACTATGGACATGACAACAGTGCCTTTTAATTCATGTATACATCTCACGAGTGCCATAAATACTCTTGGCATTTAAATAAAATTGTATGCTATTGTTTCAAGAAACTAAATAAGCTTTGTAAGACAATGTTTTCTTCTTTCAAAACTGCCTTAAAAGTTAACAAACGGGCGTTAACTGTTAACTGAATGTTTTTAAGTAATTGAAGTAATTTGTGCATTTATCGACATAAACATTTAAAAATCAGGGTCTTATGGTTTTTTTCGTTTCTTTTTTTTCTAACGTATTCTCACAAATTTGTATGTTGTTAACGTGAATTGCAGACTGTCCCATGTTCGGATGACATGATAAGGGCTATGTGAGTTGTTCTGGACCAAACATTTTATGTACATAATTTATACACTGTAAATATTGTACTTAATGTACATATTAAACTTAATTGGGATATAAACCTGTGTCTGTCGATGTGTGTCCAGTGTGTTAGCACATCAATTAATCTTTTCGAATCCTTCAGACAAAATCTCGGTGGTTTCGCCTAAGGGTAGATGTTACAAGCCTTGAGGGAGATTGCAATCTTTCCCAGCTGCAACTTTGCCATGCCAGAGAGCTGTGGCTAGACCTATAAATACAAACATTACATTTACATAATTGTTGAGACTGAATATAGCCCTGTCTGGGCAGAGGGCTACACCACAGATGAAGAGGGAGATGCTTTGGAAAAACAACGGAAGAAGTGGGTGAACTTTCTGCTTCGAATTACTTTTTTACAGTTGGGGTGAGGATTCAAACTTTACAGGCGCTGTTAAGTCAATCAGATGAAAATACATTTCAAGAGCTTGAGGGTATCTAGCACCAAAGTCTTTAAGTCTAAACAGAGCACTAAATGTTCTTTAATAAACAAAAGACTGTCCTTTGGGTGCTTGATACCATTTGGTACAGTGTATTCAGGTCACGCCGCAGAAATCACATCCAATAACGCATCTTATGGTGACACTAGTCTAAAAAACAAAGCTCATCTCTGTATTGTATGATATCAATATTAATACTCTGTTGTGTTCTCATGGGCCCTGGAAATATTATACCGTTCACTTGTTTGAGAGGTATTCACTGCATGGTTATTTTGAGGAATGAGGAACTAAAACTGTGTCAATGGATGGCTTACTTTGTGAAGTAAGAAAAACATTTTCATATCACTTTCAGGTTGGTCTCAGATCACTTTTCAGAGTTGATAAATCAGCCAGGTTAATGTGTGCCCGTTTCAGCTTACAATTCCCTAATCCTCCAATGATCTGCAAGGGTCTGCTACAAAGGTCACATCCCTTGAGATAGCCGAGACTTGACACTATTCACCTAGGAAATGGTTTTTAACCTACATAAGAAACTGATAATGACACCAATGATGTATTTAGGATTATGTTAATTGCCTGGCTTCAAACCAGAATGCTCCTCGGGTTTCCTGCAAAAAGATAAAAACAAGACATTTTTGTAAGAGTGAGAGATGAAGCCTTGAGGGTATTCCTTATGCCAGCAGTAAAACGTTTTAAAATGGAAGCAATAAATTACCTTAGACGAATTCTCTTCAAAAATGTACCCACCAAACAGGGATACTAGTATAACTCCACTTCCTGACTTGGGAACAATCATAGCTGCACCTGGAGAGATACATTTGTTTTTAAAAACATGCTTTATTCAAACTTAATGTACAAAAAATAATGAGGTTGTAATGGAAAAATGTATTGGAAGTTTGTTATAGCACTCAGTCCATGGATCTGCTTTGGTTTCACGTCTTCTTTTTTGTGCGTAATCCTTTGGAAAGCTTGGGAATGTCATGGGAAGAGTTTGCCACCTGCTGGACTTGCATGGGAATCATCTTAACTTGTCAAAACACTACACTCTTTACAGTCTTTTTGTAGTGATACTTCCCATGGAGCACAATGTCAGGGACGTGATGTTTCGTACGTCATTTGCGCCAACTTCGGACAAACCATCAAAATCCAGGCGAATAACTGCATTGGGAGGCAATAACATTATATGTCAGTTCCTCAAAATCACCTCAGCACCAACAAAACAAAGACAGAAAAATGATAATCCCAATGGTTGAAGAAAAACCACATTTGTGTGACAACATAATGGAAAGTGGCCATCTGGCTTACATTTCCCAACATACCTCTGCCTGGTCCTGGTGGAGTGAGGAAGAGTGTCCGTCAGTGCACCGCAGCATCCCCAGGGAAGCATTACTCGGTGGAGAGCCCTTGTTTCCTGGCCCAGACCCAGCTGATTAAATACACAAAATCCAGCTTGGGTCTGGAGCTCTTCACGAGCAGATCGAGGTCCGATTAGTCAACGCGCTGATTTAAATCAATACCCGTTCCGAGCAATTTCTGGCGCAGGAGCGGGCCAACATTTCCCAGCCAGCTGTCAATACGCTCAAGTCCGTGAAAGGGTCCCCTCGAATCCAATCAACCAAGTGAGAGCACACTGAGGATCTTGTTACCATGATGACCCCATCCAGACCTTCAACATGTACATGTGTGTCGCATTTAACATACTCACCTTGCTCTGGTAAAACACAAGAGAATTATAGGCACACCTGGATCGTCTCACTTGACATAGCCATTATTCCCAGAAACTCCCTGCTTATGCTAGCAAGATACGCACTTACCAGGGTCAAAGATGTTTTTCGTACACAAGTTATTAGAAATGTCAAGCATTCCCAACCAAACTAAAATAACTAATGAGGCATGTGGAATGAACATCGTGAGTCAATTCTGGGAGGAATTTTTTGAAACTCAAAAGTTCACTAGCACACAAACTAAGCCAATACCAGTCTGGGAATTTCCTGTTACAGTTAACATTCTGTGTGCAGGTTCTCGTGTTCCAGGATAGTTTCCACTGGGATACAAGGAAGTCTTAAAGAAACGAGAAGCTTCACAAGTATGACTCAGTCTCAGATTCCTGATTTTAGTAGCTACAATAATGCAATTTAATATGCAGTATTATACAAGAATTTGCCCTACCGTTGCACCCTGGGCCTACCGAGAAAGAACTATTTAACCCAAAAATAATGATCCCACCATGTTTTCTTTTAAAGACACGGTCAATTTGTATGAAAGACACTAACATAAAATATCAAATCAAGTGGCATCGGCAAACAAATGATGCTAGACCTTTTCTTACAACATTTTTCCAAGTGATTTTCATTACAATTTTATCTGGTCTGGAGTGTGAAGACAGTTCCCTTCAAGTTCACGGAGGACTAGTTTTACATGAAGGAACAATATGCAGGATTTTTGCAGCAAAATATCCTAAAACTACTAGACCAATGTTATATATTTTTAGTTGATTACTTACAATATCCCAAATGTTTCCAACTATTTGTAAATCGTGAGAAAATTGCGATTTTAACCAAGGAAACGGGGCGTGTGAGCAGGGGTGAGGATATGCCAGTCAATGGTGTCATATCCACGTTACCCCCAGTTTCCGCCAGGTTTGACCTTGTAGGCAGTAACCATGGCAACAGACGTGGACAACTGGGTCGGATATTCCTGTTATGCGCGCTCAACAGCGTGAGCGTCCCTAGCAGGGTTTTGTTCAAACATTATGGACTATGGCAAGCAGACTTTGAGACAAAAAGAGGACTAAAACGAAGATCAACATCTTTCGAAATGCTGAGAGCTCCATGCCCGCGACTAACTTCGACTTGACAGAGACGCGAGTGTTGCATGTTACTTGAGCAAACAGGAGAGCAAATGTATATAAAACTAATCAATGCTATGTAGTTCAACATGATGAAAAGTTGTATGATCTGTATGTTATTCTCTAATGTTAATCTAGCTTAGTCTCATTCAGCCAACAAACAACCTAACTAACATTCAACACACAAATGCCGTTTAGTGTGATCGTGAAACTGTTAAAACAAGTGAAGCAGCGCTGCGTTACCTCAAGTTTAATTCCTCTTATAAACTGACCTGTGTGAGTAATTCAGCACTTGCGTTTAGTTCGGCAGAATGAAATGTCCTTATTCCTTTATATCCGCAGTACTCGCGTTGCGTGTGGCGCTGGTATACGTCTAGCAATCGTGCAATGCTTCATACTAGTCATGTTAAAAACATCAATGTATTCACTCAATAATAGAAGATCCATCAGTTTGACAAGATCCATAATTCCACTTAATGCGGAATATACGTCATCAATATACGCCTTTGTTATTGTAAGAGGTTAGCGACCCCTGGTGGTGAAACAATCTTGCATATTGTACCTTTAAGGTGCAGTTACATTTGGCTAAGTATGTGAGATTACTATAAACACAAACAGACAGACAAAAAAATAAAACAGTAAAAAAAAAAAAAAAAAGTTACATTTACACATTTTTTAAGTGTCCAAATACATTTTGGGGTTTCTGGTTAGCCTATATATTACACCATTTGAGACAAACACATGCGAATTAAATAGAGTGATGTATACATGCGTCTGAAATGTTATCTTTTGTTTATTCCGTGAAATCAACGGACAACATACGGAGCATGAACATTTCCAAAGGAATCCAAGCATCACTAATCACTATCAATGCAGTCTGAAATCCTTAAAATGTTTAGAGTTACACATGTGCAGTTACTCATGTTTTATAGGACAAATATAACACATAATATACATGGTTTCTGTATACTCTTATGCATTTCTCTATCGGGTTAATATCGCTCTTATCTGCGCGGGCGAGGGGTTAAAGGCAGGCCAAAAAGGAATGCACTCAGCTCGAGTTTTATGGGACATACGACCCAAAATTATGACAGTCACTAAAAAAATATTCACTTTCATTTTTCTTTAAAAAGAGAAAAAAACATGGATAATAAAACAGGATATGAAAACAAATGAATGTACAGGTATTACAACAAATAAAAATATACAAACTATTGCACAATGGAGGTATAAAGGACAAATACAGCATAAAAGGAGCGCTAACAAAATGTTTGCGATTTGTTTTTTAGTTTGAATTCTGTTATCTTGTTTTGTTGTAACAGGAAAAGGCAATAAAGCCGGGACCAAAGTCCCAGGTATATCAACCCACTTACCTACCTACATTACGTCAAAAAAAAAAACCTTCATATGCCAAAAACTGACGTTATCCGTGTCTGGGACACACTGGTTTTCGATTCCAGTCGTACTGTTTTGTTAACGTACGTAACGTATGTTAAGACGTACGGTTTTGTTAAAAAACGCTCAACTGAATGAACATTGGTGTAGGACTGGAATCAGATAAACCAGGGTTCAAAAACCACCGCACGAGTTTCATAGTGAGCTAGGCTCCATCTAATACATTTTAAATAAGACAAAGTAACACTGTTTAGTGTGACACTAACATGACCAGGGAGTGTCAAGCAGCTATTTGCGGTCAAAACAACACAAGCTAATAGGGAGTAAAGAAAAGAAAAAGAGGAACAGAAAGATGACGTAGCTGAAAGTTAGCAGTGTACTGGGATATGTCACAGTTGTTCGTCTTAACATTACACATTTGTGTCCACAATGTTAGACATGAGCATCAATCACGCATAAAAATTTGACCTGTAATGACCAACCACATTACAGATTCAATGAAAACAGATCATTCACGGTTAAAACATGTTAATAGTACCAGTAAAAGAGTCTACTGTTAAACAACAGCAGATGGTCCATTAAAAAAAAAAAAAACGTTGATATTAGCGCGATAATTAAATCGCGTAAAAACACAGGTTTGAAATGTGTCATGAAGTACCATTACCAAAACGTTCAAGTCAATTCCAATACTGACTAAAAGTTACGGCGAAGCAAGCAGTAAACGACAACAGCAATTGCCCGTTTTTTAAAGGAATCAATTTCGCCTGAATTCACACCGCCACGTTAATTTATCTTGGCTAATTTGTGCTTTTAGCTACCAACAGGGGTTTAGTACTCCAGACATATAGCACATTTAAATTTGTTCGGCAGATTCCCGCATTTAAAGAAAAAAAAATGCGTTTCACACATTCAAGCAAAAAATGATATAACTATGCCACGAATTATGCCGAAACACAATTAGTAACGAACTGAAGATGATCAAAAGAGCAAAATCTACTATTAGTTTCAAGATGGTGGCATCGGTTTTTGTTTTATGCAACCAAATTTGACACCATAGTGCAGAACTCAACAAAAAGGTTGGCTCATTAGATGGCAGTTCAGTTGGCAAGTCACTTGCAGTCCTTTTCCCCAAAAATCTTAGACTTGTTGATTTTGTACGTAGATTTAGATAAAACAATAGAACGATGAACGATGAATGAACAATAGTTGATATATAGAACAGAGTAATCAATAAAGCAATCGATAAAATGATACGACAAACAAATAGACTGATGGAGAGACAGATATTTACAAGATTTTTGTAAAGAAAAGAATGTAACATTAAAAGGAAAATAAAAAAATAACCCTAGTCATGAGGCCCACAAAAAAACCTTACTGTTGAGTCCTGCAGTGGTGTTAACCAGCTAAACCTTTTAACATGGTCAAATAAAAGTATTTAAACAATCAGTGCAGTTGTAGAAGTTTTGCTGATCCTTCTCATCTGAACAGTTATGTGAAAGAAAACAAGCTCACTTCTGAATCAAACTCTTAAACGACACTTGCAAAAATCACACTGTCATTTGTTCAGCTTTCCGTCTCGTCAAGATCTCCATACAGACGTTTAGTCTGCAGGCTCAGCTGTAATTCCAGTGTGTACCATCCTGACTACAGCCAGGGACAGTAAGTTATCATTTAACAGACGCGCTTTATCCAAACCCACTTACAGTATGCTTACAGCGATTGAACTCAGGAAGAAACCTGGAATTAAGTGCCTTGCTCAAGGGCTCATGGGGGGAGGGGGTGTAGCGTCGGTTATTCAAGTTTCTGGTACGAACCAGGATCAAACCGTAACTTTCTTAGCGGTTTTACAGTCCCTTTTTCCCCACCAGTGGAGATAATGATCTGCAGAGACCAATAATGGTCTTTAAATGTCCATGGCTCTGTTGATGCACATTCACACACACACTAATACACTTTAAATAAACTATATACTCCATCTGAGAGGTTAATGCAGTGCACGTAGAATGAGTTAGCTGATTCACAAACCATAGGTCGCCCTCCTGCACATGAACACTAAAGGATAGAGGTTGAAACTGTCAGGTACTGTGTCCCACTCGCAATTATTTTATCTTGGTCCGTCACGCACACACACAATCTTCACTGTAGTGTACAGAAGGGTGGATCTGAGGGGATGGCGGTCAGGCGTTGGACATCTCGGCCTTGCTGAGAGCGATGGCCAGCTCCAGGTCTTCCTGCTCCTGCTGGCGCAGTCTCTTCAGCCGGTCCCGTTCCGCTCTCTCGCTTTCCCGCTTCGCCCACTCCATCTGCTGGGCTTCATTACCAAACTGGGCCGGAAAAACAGGAACACGCCAGATTAAGACCCATCGGTCCCAAATTGGGGATTGCACAGTGGTGTGAAGTTGCGGTCTGAACTGATCGGTACAGTGCTTTAAAAGATCCAGTTTAACTGCACTAAATTGGTGCATAGGTTATGCATATTTGCATTTATACAAACAGCTACACAGATAATTATCTTTTTGTGCCACGTTTTACCAAAAAGTGTTTCAATCTTGATATTGGAAGTCATCAAAAAACATTAAGCATGTCATTTCTGTGCCATTAGCGATGCCAATCCATCTGACGTTGCAACATGGCATCATGACTTTGCGTAAACATACAAGCCACTTTCAAGTCATAATTGAAAATCGACTGTAATCGAATTCAATAATCGTAATCGAATCGAAAAATCAAGACAGATTAACCACCCCTAGTCCACGCCGAAACGAACAGTCATCTTTTGCGTGTATGTCTACGCCGTTAAATGTCCGAGTGATTCCGCGTGTTTGTACACGCCATTAAATGTCCGAGCGAAATGAAGCAAAATGTAGATCTCCATCTGGGGAGCGATATCTTTTTCCTAGGATGGTAGGGGAAGACTCCTAAATGTTATTAACCCCAGTGACGGGTAGGTTTAGGGACGGGGTTGGGGTAGGTCATATATTTATATATATACAGTAATGTAACGTTAAGTCAACGGCATTCATAAACACGATGAAAAGCGATTACGAGTGTTGATAGGACGGCAAAAATGGAAATACGAATTGGCGTGTCATATATACGCCTTTTCATGAGATCAGTGTAGCCATTAGTGACACCAATCCATCTGACGTTGAAACAACCAATTAGGTCAGTTTCGGGTAGGACTCTGTTTGTCCCAACAATGCAAGACCGTTTGAAACTTTTGATTTTTGCAAATCTGTTCGGTGCTGATAATGGTACAGAAATCAATTTGCTCAATATCGGCTGATGACGGATTAAAAATATAATTAAATTACTTCATTAAATCAAATCAAAAGTGCACAGTTTGATCTCACGCAATCATGTACAAATGAAAAATTTAAGCATGCACGACTCATTTCTTTGTCACATTATTCGGTGACCTTCATTTGAAATTGCAAAACAGCAAAAGACAAGAAAGATTCACCACGTCTTCAGACAGATCTTACCTTATTTCGCTCAGTTCCTGCAAGAGAGGAATGGATTTAAAAAACACAAAAGAGATTTACACCAAACTACCACGCAACCATCCACCGAACTGCACACAAATACCGATTGGACACCAACAGAGCACTACCACTGATGACTCATGATCGACCTTTTTTAATTGGTCATTAATAGCGAATGATGTCATGGACAGGAAAATGAACGTGCATTGATCTCATGCAGCAAGAAAATGACAGAAGGAAAAGACATTACAAAGCTTTTTCAAATCGTGTACAGTGATAAAGAAGCGTAATATCATAAGCAACGTAACATGCACACTAAGCTGACTGCAGGTGCATGAGAGCATTGCCAAACCACCCTGGAGTTTTTTTTTTTGTTTTTGTTTTTTAATATCACATACATAAACTAACTACAAATGACATAGTTTGTTTTAAATAAAATAGTTTAATGATGAAAAAATCGTTTTCAATCTTTTGGGGTTGGAAAACATTTCCATTAATCTTGATACAAAGTAATATTACCGCTGATAGTTTATAAAAAGCATCATTTTCATTGTAAACGATGCAATTATCATTCTTCCAGGGAGTTTTTGGTCACATGATGAAATCAGAGATGGTTTAGCAGGGCCATTGCACTGAAGTCATGCGCAGCGATACTAAGGACAGGAGGCAGGGCGGATGAAAATGATGCTACGTCAAACACTAGGATCAAAGCGGATTTGCAGTATGAAGCGCACACTGATCCCATGCGGAGAAAACAACAGCCTGAGAGCTGAGTAGTGATACTGACACTTCCCACGTCATACGATCTCTCCTAATCGATTTTCAAAATTGGACCTCAGTCATTTTGGGGAATACTTTGACATCAATTCTCCTCCGAAAACAACCTTCAAGTGAACTGATAACACATTGGTTGAGATAAGAAAATGATGATTATGCTTGTTCCACTAACTTGTGGAAGTGTGACTTCGTGGCAGATGTGTTAATACAATCTGCCCACACTTAAACCATGAACTGATGGCTGATAAGAAAACGTGAGAACCAAAGCTGGTTCAGGAGGACTTCATTAGAAGGCTGAGTTGCTTGATATAAGAAAGAAAATTAATGTTTCTTTTAGAACTCGATCGGACCGTTCAACTTTGCGGACCATCGGGTGAAAATAGACAGACACATCGGTAAAACAAACACTGATGTTTTGTTCAAATGAACAAACTATCAAGATCTGAGGCAAAAATACTGACATCAAGAACTTTGATCACACTAACACTGACGTTTTTAAGCAAACAAGCTTTTAGGAAGCAAGAAAATTTTGTCTTCTTCGGAGCAATCAGATTTTTCATTTTGCAGACAAAAAAGAAGCGACAACACCGACATCAGACACAACACTATGAACACTGACGTTTTGTTCTAGCTAAAGGAATATGAAAATATCTGATAATTTGCTATGATTTTAAACCAGTTTTGCAAGATACTACATTTTTACGATCAAACTAAAATTCGGCAAAACTATATAGTATCTCATCTTGATTTGAAGTACATTCCGCAAAAAAAACCAAGATTCATTTGCATCAAAGCTAACAAAAAAGTCACAGAAGAACAGCGAGAAGCAACATTAGCTTAGCCGAGGACGCTTGGTTGCACTGAGTGCGACTGCTCCTCTTCCCACAAGCCCGTGCAAGTGCCGAGCAAAACGACATATGACATCATAGCCATGTGCACCACAAACAACTGTATTTGAGTCACTGAAAGAGCGAGAGAGATGTCTGGCTGCTTGATTAGGGCTTATTATCCAAAATTCTGTGCGTTGGTGAGTTAATCACAGATAGATGGACTGCAGACATGGAGGAAAATAAATGAGTAGCCGGGACAAGGCGACAGACTGAGCGGTACAGAAGCCAATGATGCGGTCTGCTCTAGGAAACCTCACTGATGATCGCAAGAAAGCACTTTTTTTTTGGATTGTTGGTTGGGTTTAATTGGATTTTGGAAAGAAACAAGTGGACCGGACAAGAGAAGAGTATCACTAAGCTCAACTTACAGAGCTGAAGTCAGCAAAACCCAATGAAGAGTCTTTAGAGGCTTTACTTGAGGCAGATGGAGCAAATGGGTCTTTGCCGCTAAACGGGTCTCCAACCCCCTTTTTACTCTGAAACGGATCGACGGGGTCGGCACTGAAGGGCTGGAAGGGATCGCTGGTCTTGGCCGAATCTGCGGATCCCGGCACGTTTACAGGAGTGCTTTTACCTGTTGAGAAATAGCCATTTTCATTTAAAAGCTTTACAAAGTGTCTAAACCATCCATTGCCTTTCATTTCCATTGTACAAGGTGAAAATTCATGGGTTTAAAATCCTTGACCGGCTTCATAATAACTGCCAAATAAGCTCTGATTGCTTTATTTACTAAATAATAGTGCTGTCAAACGATTAAAATAGCCAACTCGCGATTAATCGCATTTATGTCATAGTTAACTCGTGATTAATCGCATTGATGTCATAGTTAACTCGTGATTAATCGCATTGATGTCATAGTTAATTCGCGATTAATTGCATTAATGTCGTAGTTGGCTTAGTCGTAGTTTGTGTGTGTAAAGTAAAGTTTCCATTCAGAATCTTGTTGGCATCCATTTCGGCGTCTCGCGCTCGTCATCCACTCAAAACGTAACGTTAACTTACTATTTGGCCGGCTCGCAAGCCCAAACGAGTGTGTGCGTCATGCGTGTTGTTTTGTTTCCGGTCTAGCTATATCCGTTTGTGCTATGGTTGACGAAGCAATAAAACGTCCTCACGCAGCGCAAGCCATTGAAATGAATGGGTTTCATAGCGCTGTGCCACATCCTAATGCAAAAGCATATGAAAGAAAACTACAAAGTTTGCTAGACCAAAAAGACCTTTAATCGCACGATAAAAAAATTTGACACCGTTAAAATGGGTTTGCGTTAACGCCGTTAATAACGCGTTTAACTGACAGTAAAAAAAAAAAAAAAAAAAAACAGATTTACAAAAATTGGTTACCAACTTAGGTCTTTACAGCACAGAGGAAACCAGCATTTAAGTATTATTAAATGTAAAATGCCTAATGACTTTAAGACTTTTTAAATTTCACAAAAGTATAATAAATATACACATAGTAATACAATGACCAAGGACAAATTTATAAATAAATTAAATAAATTTCTCATAAGTGATGGTAAAATCCTTTAAATGTTTCTTTTTATATACATTTCAAATAAATGCTGTTATGAACTTTCCATTCATCAGATTATCATTTCAACATTGATAATAAATGTTTCTTGAGCAGTAAATCAGCATATTAGAATAATTTCTGAAGGATCATGTGACTCTGAAGACTGATGTAATGATGCTGAAAATTGAGCTTTGCATTACAGGAATAAATTACCTCTTGAAAATATAATAAAATAGAAAACAGATATATTTTAAAATAAATATTGCCTTGGTGAGAAGAGACTTCTTTCAAAAAAATATCTTACCGACCCAAAACCTGTGATTGGTAGTATAACTCTTAATAATATTGAATTATTAAATAAATAATAATAAAATTATTGTTATTTGCACATCTTTCCACAAGCTCAACCAAAAAACCCACACTGGTTAAAAAGTGTATGATGCGGTATCTCGATGGAAAACAACACTGAAATGTCGGTTTCTTTCAACACGCCCAACAAGAGCACTAAATATGGCTCAAACGCTGTTATTTCTTTTATAGAAAGAAAGGAAAGCAGAATCTTTGCACAAGCAATTTGCTTATTTTAGAGATTTTCGCAAGAAATGTAATCAACAAACCGGCAAGGATCTTCGGATAAAAAAAAAACTGCTTATGCATAGTTCTTTTTCCCCCCTCTTGCACCATTTGCCGAGACTGGCATTCACTAGCTTGTGAGAACTTCAAACTGGTTGTTGGTTCCTCTAAAGGTGTTAACCGCATGTTCAATAGGGCTGTTTTTATACCAGACCAGCAATCAGTTTCTTTCTGTCAGTAAACGGAATACTAAACCGCAAAATGACTCCACCCTGCTGAGGGGAAAAAGGTCAAAAACAAGCAGTGCTCTTTAAATGATACAGTGCATTAACAGAAATAAAAGAATCTTCAATTTCACAAACACTTCGGTTTGCGTTTTAAAATAAAAAAGTATTTAAAAAAATAGACAAACATGCTTGTCTATTCCATATTTTTGATCTTTCTTTTAATTATTAATTTCATTAAGCATACTACTGCTCAAAACATACTTCATAAATCAACATGTTACGGGATACATACTTTAACGGCACTTCTATGGTTCGAAATACGTTTTAAGAGAGGAGAAAGGTTAAAATGTCACACACTCCAGTGTGAAAAGTTGTGGCAGCTAGGCCACACTACCCACTAGAGTGTGTAAACACTCACACACACAGGAAGTGGGGAGGGTGTGTAGATCAGCGCACAATGCTGGCAGTGCATGCTAACCGCAGATCATCGGAGCATGTTAGCTATACCACCCTGAGCACACCGAACAAACCTCTCTCTCTAACCTCTATACCCAACTTTAAACCTCGGTTACACCAGGAAAGCACTCCCTTGTTTTCTAGGATGAAAAAACAACAACAAAGAAAACATGTTGCTGCAGAAACAAGAGTGAGCAGCACAGATTCGCCTTTTCCTCTAACTGCCGACTGCAGAGAGGAAACAGCGCAGGTTTCGTTTTCTCCAAGTGATAAATTATAGTCCATTCAGGTTTGTTTGTGCACCGTTTTGGAGTTGGGACAGAGATAAGAACTACTGCGCACTGGAAAAATAAAAAAAATAAAAAGCTTAACCAATACATATTAAGGTTGTACCTCAATTTCCTGTTGACAACCAACAGAGGAAGAGCGAGGATGGCTTAGATATCATTATTGACAGGTGAAATTCAGTTTTGCCTGAAGTTGCGAGACTTCTGAAACGTGAAAGTGTGTGAGCAGACGTCAACAACTTTCAGTTCAAAGCTGTTTTACTCTCACTGTTAACAAACAACTAGTTAAAAGACATCTTACTGCTGCACTTTAAAGATTTCACGTCTTTAAAAGAGTAGAATGATCCACCCAAACATCATTCGACAGGTCTTTCATGTTGCTTGTTTAGATTGCTTGTTTTGTCTACATTTTGTTTATTGCACCAGGTTCCCGGCGCAACAGCTGTGTGTAGTTTTAGTAATCGTTTACTTTGAGATCCTAAAAACTAGTTTGATTAATCACCTTTAATGGTTAGATGATGATGTATATAAACCTTTTGACAAAGGGTCACCGTTTGTTTGTGGGCCTCTAGATGAAGGTTAAATGCTTACCACTGGGTGGTTTGGGCCGCGGTGGCACGCTTTTCTTGGGCGGGAGGGCTGGCATGTCTTGTTTTCGACTGAAGGGGTCATCTACGAAGCCCTATGTTAAATCGCAGTGGAAAGAAGAAGCAGAGGGCCGTTATCAGGGTATAAGGTGCAAACCACGCAAATTATGGGTGGAACATCAATCAAAACCACATCTTACAAAACTCATGCTGCAAACACGTGAGAAAGTTAAGTCCCAGATGTAAACATAACTGAAAGGTGATCACTACCTTTGACATTTGGCTGAAGTCTGCAAATCCACTATTGCTGCCGAATGTACTGCCCCCGAACGGGTCCAGAGTACCAAAGAAATCTGGAATTTGGCAGAGAAAAAACAACGAAGTATGCATCTTCTATGGTTAAATGTGTCCACAGCCTGTAATAATACTTAAAGTCAAGAAAATGGAAAAAAAGTATGTTAGACTTTTTAAAATGTTTTGAAAAATATTTGAGGGTCATATTTCTAATAAAATCTGAAATTTCTTGCTCCCACTTTTCTCCACCTTTCAATAAAAGTGGTAATTTGCTTAAAGGAGTAGTTCACTTTAAAAAAAAAAACTTTTGCTGATAATTTACTCACCCCTATGTCATCCTAGATATCCATGTCTTTCTTTCTTCAGTCGAAAAGAAATTAAGGTTTTAGATGAAAACATTCCCGGATTTTTCTCCTTATAATGGACTTTACTGGTAACCAAACGGTTCAAGGTCAAAAAGACAGTTTCAGTGCAAACTGTTCAAAGGGCTTTAAACAATTCCAGACGATGAATAAGGGTCTTATCAAGTGAAACGATTGCTCATTTAAAAAAAAAAAAAACAAAGTTTAAGTTTTATAAGCTCAAATGCTTGCCTTGCTCTGTTCTGTGATGTGCATTTGTTACTCTCCTGTTCGAACTCGTTTATCGCAATGAACAAATAATTTTTCGTGTCATTTGGTTCATTCAACGAACGAAATGAACGAATTGACTCGGAACAAGATTCGTTCATTTTGATGAACGAGTTTGAACAGGAGATTCACGAATGCGCATCACAGAACAGAGCAAGGCGAGCATTTGAGCTTATAAAACTTTTTGTTGAAATGAGTGATCATTTCACTTGATAAGACCCTTATTCATCGTCTGGAATCGTTTAAAGCCCTTTGAACAGCTTGTAGTTTGCACTGAAACTGTCTTTTGGACCTTGAACCGTTTGGTTCCCAGTAAAGTGCATTATATGGAGAAAAATCCTGGAATGTTTTCATCAAAAACCATAATTTCTTTTCGACTGAAGAAGGAATGCCATGGACATCTTGGATGACATGGGGGTGAGTAAATTATCAGCAAAAGTTTTTTTTTAAAGTGTACTACTCCTTTAAGTGATACTTGATCTCGATAGGACTATAAATAAAAAAAAAACTTTTATCTATTAAAAACTTTTATTTATTTTGTTTATTATTTAAAATAAAGTTCGAGCGAGGTCACTTATCTTATCACAATTTTTTTAAATGAATAAATAAAACATTTTAATTAAAGTACTAATAAAATATTTATTTATTTAAATAAAAAATAAGCCAATAAAAGTGGCCAAAAAATATTTCAATGATTATTCCCCATAGTATTAAATGAGAAAGACATTTTAAAAAATATATTTAAAATAATATTATGGTTGTGGGTCAAGTCTTTGTAGTTAATATACACTTCTTCCCTTAATCACAATAGCAATAAAACAAAATTAGATGCATACTGAAGCAATCAATTAGGAGTATTAATTTTCCATTACAAAAACTCAAAACAAACTTGAGACATGCATCGAGTTGCTTTGTTTTCTCTCTTCTTTTTTTTTTGCCTTCAACCCACAGGTTTAAAAAAAAAATTAAATGTGCTGAGCATTTCCTGGCATCGCCTTACAATGCTGCAGCCGAATGCTGCATTAACTGTTTACTGAAACTGCAGAGGATTTTCACGTAGTTGGGGCAGCCAAAGGGCCTGCGAGCGGACGTGTTGCATGGGAACTCTTTTAACGGCTTCTTCACACAAGCTCTCACGAGGTGGTCTTCGAAAAAAAAGACAACAGTGTGGGCACGAGGTGTAGTTTCGCCTTGCAAGAGTTGTGTAAGACACCCATGTCCCTCAAGCTGTTCGCGAGCTAAAACAAAGCATTTTCAGCTGACGCCAGATCAGTTTCACAGGTTACAATGTTGTGTACAGAAACGAAGAGCCTTATCTTTGGCTCAGCATCTTCAAACAAAGGGAGTGGCAGGGATGATATGATTCAGCGGAGTAAGTGTGAGACGTGCAAACAGTACCTGGGCCTTTTGGTTTGGGGCTGGTGGAGATGAAGGGGTCGTTACTTGAGAAATGATGACTCTAAAAAACGGAAGAAAGGATATAGTTGGGACACAAGTCAAAAGTTCAAACCTGAAGGGGATTAATGTGACGTTGTATGTTTTCTAGGTACCTTTGAGGGAAGAGTGGCACTTTTGCTGAAAGGGTCAGCATTGCTGAAGGGGTCCGGCTTTGAGGGTTTCTTGAAGAAATCTTCGGAAGAGGTCCTAAATGGATCGGCTTCTTTGAAAGGGTCTCCGCCGAAAGGATCTGAGAGAGTTCAGAGCTTAATGTAACTGTCCAGCGGTCTTGCATTTAAATATCATCATTTACATTATATCATCTTATCATATTTCTATCTTTAGCCCACATTTGATGAGAGTTGGGGAACCGAAAACCTCATTTATTACTGAGGGGGAACTGTGCCAAGGGACCTGAACATGATGCTCAATACCATGAAGCTTTGTGCAATGATTGATTCATAAACAGAAATGAAATATTCCATTTTAAATATTTTCTTGCAAGGGAACCATTGCATGCATCAACAATGAGTGGCATTTCATAATTTATTCATTATTAAATTCATCTATATTGCTATGCACACACGCATTTATTTGAAATATAATTAGAATTATTATTAGGGCTGTCAAGCGATTACATTTTTTAATCTCTCCCCCCCCCCCCAAACCTATTAAAAAAATCTGGTGCCACTGAAATGAATATTACAAAAACTAGCTTTATTTTATTCAACATAGAATTTATTATACATAATCTTTTTGGCTACAACAGCCATGCTTTTTTTAAAGATAAAAAGAGTTCGGTCACCAATATTCTTCAAAATACGTTCCACAAAAGGAAGATTTTTTTGGGAAATTACTCCCAAAATATGAAAAAAATTAATAAAATCTGAAATAATATTTAAATAAGAAACTAAAACTGCCAGTAATAGTGGTAAATGTCTAAATTAGTAGGTCAAGTTATGCATTCATTCAATCCGTTAAACAGCTGATTAATATTTTCTATTTAAATTAACGCCGTTAAAATGGGTTTGTGTTAACGCCATTCATAATGCGTTTAACTGACAGCCCTAATATATATAACATTTATAAATAATTTATGCACTTCATGCATTTAGTTGAACTGGATACCTGCAACTGTGGTGGTCTGCTTTGAGAATGGGTCATTCTGGAACGGATCACCTACCACAAACAAAAAAAGAGAGGGAAATTTTGACCGTTAGATTGCAAACTTTATATCTTTAATGATAAATACCCCATTGAGAGATTAATGCATTTATTGTACTAGGATTTCTTTAAAAACAAAACACCAAACTATACATTTAAACAACTTTAATTATACATTTATAAACAATAATATCATTAGTAGCCCGTGATTATCACATATAGATAGGCTATATTTCCATATCCATTCGACATAACTCAGAACAAGATAATAACCCTGATTTAAATTAGTTAAAATCACCCGGAATCTAGTGCGCGCATAGTGGGGAGGGAGAGAAACTCAGACACCGAAATTTTCGTTGTTATTCGGTCTCGATATAACCGTTTAAGTCAGAAGCGGTTCCCTGCAAAACGGCTAGTATAGCATCCAGAGCTTTCGCTAAGGAAGAGAAGTATTTAATTTGATCCTATTAAAAGAGAAATATTAAACGATTAAACAACCAACCTTTGAATGGGTCTGTTTTAAACGGGTCTTCCGACTGGAAGGGGTCCGTGTGCATCTCCTGAGGGGCACTGTTGAATACAGTGGTGGTCTTCACTTTGAAAGGGTCCTCCTGTAATGAGTATAAATTACTATTAGCCAATGTGTTTCCTTCATGGAAAACATTGTAGAAATCATGTCACATTCATTCATTTATTTTTTTTAATTGATTCTAGCTTTAGTCTAAAAATGCCTAAGTAGGCCAACACTGTGTTCGAGGTCCAGTCGAAAATATTCGCCTTAAAGCACTGACTCATTGGAGAAAAAAAATACATGAAATAAGAATGGAAAGTATATTTCAGTCATTTTGTGCCTACATTTTGCAGTTTAAGCCAGCACCTCAGCTGTTCCAAATAACATAAGAAGATCTGTTGACAGTGCTGGGTTTCCAAATTTTACCTTTGCATGCGAGGCATAATTCAGAAAGAAAAGGAAGCAAGTTTTCCATCAGAAACCAGAGAATGTCAACGGGATTTTAATTGCAATCGCATGAGTAGTGAGGTTCTTGCTTGCTAGTGAGACAGTATGAGCATGAACAATCATAAAAAAATTTAGTTCTCAGTTATAATAAATTGTAGTAATTTATATAATAAATAATAATAGATAAATACCAAATGTGTGTGTATAAAAATATATTATTTTTTAAATATTATACATATGTATGTTTTAAATAAATACATTTATATATGATTTTATTTAAAAAATAAATACATAAATTTATATATATATATAATATTTCTGTATTGTTATTTTTAAATAAATATAATAAACATAATTAAAAATAATAATAATGTAAATAAATATAAATAAACTTGTTTTTTTTTTTACTGGAACAGACCTAGATACCTAGCTAGATCCTACAATTAATTTAGTATTGAATCTTAGTATTTAATTTAGTATTGAATTAATATAGTATTCAATCCATTTAGTATTGGTACTATACAACTTTGTTTGCATTTTAAACTTTTGTATGATCAAATTTAGTTTATTAACATTCACGCTCTGAGAGAAGCCTAAAATATAACTTTAAATAACTTCCAACTCAAAAAAACAACTAAAAAACACAAGAGACATCTCACCATGGCCCCGAAACCCCCGTTCTCCTTCTCTGGGAAGCCTTCACTCATGTCGGCCAGGTTGGTCATGCTGCCCCCGTGGGTCCCATTCAGAGTGCTGCTGTACTGCTCAATGCTCTTACTGATCTCATGTTGGCTGTCCTGGATCTGGGAGAGTTTGCTCCGTGCCTGAAACATGCACACAAGTCAGCTTTACCTGTTACATACATAAATGCTAAACACATTCTCCAGGCATTATTAAATATATCAATTTCTGGTGTCTGCCTTCTAATTTCCTAAGTTACCAAATTTGCATGAAAGCTTTTGAAATGACAGACATCTTTAGAGGTTTGTCTCCCCCTACTGTACACTTTTTGTTTCATACATCAAATGTTCTGAAGGCACAACCTGGTTGATCTCGTCCTGCGTGGCTTTGAGGGACTTTATGATAGTTTCTAGCTGAATCCTGCCAGCTTGTAGACTCTGCTCGAGCTGCGCTTCCTCCTGCTGCAGGCGGTTCAGGTCAGCCTTGGCCCGGCCCAGCTCTTCCTCTTGGCTCTGGAGGTCCGACTCCTGCGAATGGATCTGGTTCTGTAGGGATGAGATCTGAAGAGAAATGTTATGGATTGGTTTAACGTTCATCAACATGTCATCTGAGAATCTAGTAAATTGTCTTGTTTGTTTTTCGCTCACCATTTGCGATTCTTCCTGGCACTTCTGTCGTACGTCATTGAGCATGTCTTCAAGCTTGGCCTTCTGCTGGTCCATCTCCTCCAGCCGGTCCTGAGCGTCCTGCTTCTGGGCCTCTAGCTCCTGGAGGCTGGATGCCTCTCGGTCCAGATCATTCTGCATCTCCTGTCAATCAAACCGCATCCAGTTAACAATGATGCCAACATATAACTTGTGCATATTAAAAGAAATAACATTTTTTTAAACAGATACCTTTAAATATAGGGCATTAATAATACATTTCCGATCATTTTTGTTTTAAAAAAATTATTGATCAAATTTATTAAATAGTATATTTATAATTAATATCATCACAAAACAATTAATAGAATTTCAATATTTATAAATAATATAAAATTAATTTAAATATATTTATAAATGTATGTTTACTTCAAATATTTATAATACATTAAGTATATTTTTCTAATTATAATACAAATTATATTTAATATTAATATTTCACAATATTTTTACTTTTAAATAATAATGATAAGTGTGTTTTAATATATTTATCAGAAACTGTATAAAAATAGATATCTTAAATAAAATGTATTACAAAAATGTAATGTTATAATTATAATAGTACAATAATGAAAATATTAAAATGTTTATAAATGCATTTACTCGTAAATATTAATACTTTAATAATTAATATTACAAAAAATAAATAATGACAAACTAATCGTATTGTATTATAAATATTATTGAAGTATATAATAGTACAATTTATTTATAAATGCATTTAACTTTAAATATTAATAATACTAAGTATATTATCCTGATTATGACGCAAATAATGCTTATAAAAATTACCTTAAAATATTTTCCTTTTAAATACATTAAAAATAGTGTATTTTTCAAATATTTAACATAGAATAATAATAAAATACTATTATATTAGTACTTTAAATATATTTGCATTATTAATATAATGCTTTATTTTAATAATATTTATTTTAAATTAAAACATACTTACATAGACACACACACATAAATAATACTTTAAGTATATTTGTTTAATTACCAATATAAATAACAATTCATAATAAATAAATTAATAATTGCACAGCCAGGTTTACCTGAACCTCTGTGGTTTTGTGTCTGATGGCCTCCTCTGTTTCTCTGATGTCTTGCTCCAAAGTGTATTTCTCTCTGTTGAAATAATTGGAAAAAGAAACACGAAAACCTTTATCAACTGTTGGCAACTAGAAAACATCCCTCATACCTGCCTCCTTCACACACAAAACAAGAACCGTGACAGCCAAGAGAGGGTTTTACCTGAGTGTATCCCAGTGTGTGAAAGCAAGAGTGCTGAGGCAGCATGAATAAGCAAGTGAAAAGAGATTTCTTTAAAGAAAAAAAAAACCTACACACATTAAACGGACACTGTGAAGAGGGGAAGGGGGTGAGATGAGGATGTGTCAGCGAGAGTGAAACTCATCCACCACCAAAAGCTTTCAGGTACCTTTCCTCTTCCTCTGAAGTGTGCATGTGAGCATGAGGGTCATTTCAGGGTCATCTATAGGGGAACTGTTCAGAAGGGACATATATACTAGGTTTGGTGTGGTGGGCCACTGAGAAAATTGAGGACAACAAAAATGGGAGGAGGCAAAAGGCAAAAAAAAAAGGTGCGCCTCTGCGAAAAAAAAGAAATTTCAATTCATTCAATTTTAAATGCAATCTAAACTTTTGTGAGCCTAAGTTTAAATTTGATGTGCTTTACAGCAAGTTGTTTAGCAATACACAATTTTTACCTTAAAAAAAATATTGAAAAAGTACTTTTTTGGTAATACACTGTTTTTGTTGCAGTAACAAAGGGAAATAGTTAAAAATAGTGTTTTTCATCTTTTTTTTTTCTTCTTTTTTTGGGATCAATTTACATAGAAACATTTACACATATATAATTATAATTAACATATTCAGGATTAAATTATAATAAAAAAATTATTACATTTTTAAAAATTGTATATATTAATCATGCATTTAATAAATTATTTAAATAATATTAAACTATATATATAGAGAGAGAGATTTCTTTAGAGATCTAGTTATAGAGATCGGTTATATATATATATATATATATATATACAAAAAAAATCAAAGAATAAATGTTGTGTTACGTTATAAATAAACATTATAAGACACATTTGTTTTTTTAATGTATTCTTGCTGAAAAAAATCTTAATTTCTTCTGCAAACAAAAAACGCTCTTTAATAGTAAAGAATGACATTGGTTGTAAAAAAAATTCATTAAATTAAAAATAAAAATAAAAATTAATCAGATGACGTGAACTTGTATTCTTTTGGCAGCTCTAATCTATCCCAGAGCACCTTTACATGCCAGTGTATTGTATTACCTCTGCAGCTGTGCGATCTCCTGACTTATATCGTCCAGTTCTTTAATCCCGGTGAACTCGCCAGAACCCACAGAGCTGGAGCTGTCCTGTATGAGGGGGGGGGGGGGTCCAGCACAGTAAGTCAGTCCTGATGTATTTGAACCACACACAATCACAGCACCACACAAACAGAAGGGTAGACAACAGCAAGGAGCCACCACACGGGAGCAGAGACGAGCTTGTCTTCCACCTCTGATGCTCAAAACATGGGGAAGTCAAGACACGGCACCATTTCACAGCACTGGATCTCTCACAAATGCTTTCCAACTCAACGTCTCGGCTAACAGACCATCGAAAGCATTTGTCCAGTCTTTTTCTAAACGTTACCTACCCATAACTTGAACATTATTGCCTGATTTTAGCCAGTGAATAACGGCATAATACATCAGCAGCATTGAAACGTAGATGAAAAGGAACAGAAGATTGTTTGGTGAGATATTCGGGTTGCGTCCGTGATAAGACGTTAGTGGCTCTCTTGATGTATTAAATATTTATGGTTTGAAATCCTAACTGAAGAAGTGGAAATACATGTAATGAAAGAACGTGAGAGAGAGAAAAGGGCTGTTTACCCGGCGCATCTCGCTCAGTGCAGCCATCTCAGAGCCCACTGGTGTCATATATCCTGACAGACTCTGAAAAAAACACAGAGGAAGCTCTTCAAACGAGGGACAAAACTGTGCTCCCATGAAAGCAAGGGAAAATCTGGATTGTGATCAGTCATTTCATTTCAATTATCAAGTGATATTGTTTCAGTTCACATTGCTCATTCATTTTTATCAATGTAGGTGGCCTAGAAATAAATAATAATAATAAAAAAAATCGGTCAAAATTGCATTTTGCAAAAGGAAAATTCGCACTATTTTTGGGCCGCCGTTTCAATCAGCTTTGTTTTCATTGTGACCGTTTCAGACTGAAAAGCAAAAAAGTAATTAGAAATAAATGAAATATTTGTTTTTAAAATTCAATATTAAGCTTTATTTTTATCTCAGCTATAGTGTTGGTAATTTTAGTACTTCAACTTAAGACTTTATTTTGTTTCAGAATCCTGGCAGTTTACATTTTTTATTTTATATATATATATATATATATATTTTAACTTTCAATTTCAATTTCAATTTTTTTTTCAATTTACAACTCTGGACCAGGTCACTTCATTCAAGCAGTCATTTAGCAGATACTACTAATTTAAATACAGTACACTCATTACATGTACAGTCTTCATGAACCTTGAATCACTTCCACTGGAATTCAAACCTGCAACCTTTCAGTCAGGTGCAAAAGCCCATTACAAGCACGCAGTTGTAAACATGCTAATGTGACTTACAGGTCCCGGTGTTCCGCGTTCGGACGGTGGGATCATGTCTGGAATCAGAGCTTGTGGAGGATCCAAGCCTTTGCTCACTTTCTGCTGAATGAAATACATAGCCAAGGAGAACTGCTCACGTGTGAGCTTACCCATTTGCCTAGTGTCCGCCAGAGCCCTGACGAAGACAACAGAGGAAGCGATGAACGTGACAATCACAACAGCGAGAGTGAAGATAAATCAAAAGCACAATTGAAATAGTACCAAATATGTGCCAGGATGTTCTGAGGAAGGCCTGAATGCATGAAGATATCCTTAACTTCATGACCGCTGACGAAGCCGTCGAGATCAGAGTCAGTTTTGAGGAAGATGTCATCATAGCGCCCTCTGTCTGCAACTGGTACCACCCAGTTTACCGAATGCTAATGATAAGAGTGACACCATCAGACCCTCTTCAATCCTTCTGTACAACCTCAAAACAAAAAGACACCAATAATACCTGTGAGGATTTGAGGGTGTGTTTAGGGGACAAACTCCCAGCGCTGTTGAGAGAGTTCATGCTGCCGTGAGAGGGGGTCGAGCGCAGGCTGTCTTTAGGTGGCGGTGGGCTGCCCGGTAACGCTGGCACCATGTTGGACAAAGACCCGGAGGACTTCTTCCTTTTAGATGGAGGAATGAGAGAGGAGGGCAGGACGGAGGGCACGGGCTCCTTCTCCAGGGCCCGGTACACCAGATGCATAGCCTGGACAAAAGAAATTAATGTCATTATGCCGTTTTAACACTTTCTTTTTAGTAGCATACTATTTTTTTTACTGCCAATAATTTTTAAAAAATAATTTCAAATCACATGATAAAAATGTACCGTTTTAAATAGCACGCAGTATGCAATATGCAATGCATGCATACATTTATATACTGCACACTTTTTCACAACATAATTCTTTTTTTAATAATAATATATTTAATGATGAAGAGGAGTGCATTGCATCATGGGGGATAACTGCATGTAGTGTGATATTAAAAAAATAATTACTCACCACTGCAAACTCATCTTTGTCCAAGTGTCCGTCTTTGTCTATGTCACTCAAATCCCACACCTGATCAGACAGTCGTAAAATTAGTAGTAAAAATAATAGTTTTATTTAACAATTACATTTTAAAATGTAATATCAATAACTGCATTTTAATTTATTATATATTAAATTATATGCATTTATTAGGGATGTCCCGAACAAGTTTTTTGTGCCCCCAATCCGATCCGAGTTATTGAATATTGACTACCTGTATACATATAACTTACAAAAAAGTATTTTTACAAACAATGTCCATTGTGAACAGACTGTGTGGTGATAATTATTTATATATCTTGTACTTTATATGCAAAATATGCAGCATAATTGCAATAAAAAAATGGAAATAAGGTTAGAAAGCATGAAACTCGCAGTGTCAGAATGCCAATCAGCTTGATTGTCTTAATTGAATGCTTAATTGTCCCCGATACTGATTTTTGCGATTGGCTCAGGACAGCCCTAGTATTTATTATATTATTACTATTGTATTGTAGTAAATCATGATAACACATTACTTTTAAATTTACAACAAAATATCGGAGTTACTTTTTCAAACAAGTAACGCATGTTACTTTGTTATCCCATTTATAGACTCTGACATCTCTCCTGTCCCCATGTTGAGAGGAATCGTAAGAGGCAGAGGCGTTGTGTGCGCTGTGTATTCCTCAAAATGAATTAAAACGGTGAAATGCAAACTCTGAATATTACAAACCTGCAATAATTAAACATGTTAAATAACACAAATATACTTTATGTATTTAATCTCACTTTATTAACCAATGTCTTTTCTGCTGACCTTCAATGATCCAATTCAACCACACTAATTAGCAAAAATTACTTTAGATAAACATCATTTGAGTGTCTTTTTCTTTATAGCTTAAATATGAGTGTTAAACATTACATTGTCTTTACATTTGCCAAAAATAGAACTTCGCTTTTCATTACCAAAAAATTTCAAACAGGCAAGATCAGCCCAGTTGAGAAAAAGTCAGGCAAAAGAAACGTAAAGCATTACTTTCCATACAAAATAACGCAATTCCTTACTTTTTTGTGGAGAGTAAAACTTTTTAAAAGTAACTTTCCCCAATGATGGATAGATGGATGCATGGAAAGATAGAACAATAGATAGATAGAACGATAGATAGAATGATCAATATATAGAACGATAGAACGATAGATAGAACGATAGATAGAACGATAGATAGAACGATAGATAGATAGATAGATAGATAGATAGATAGATAGATAGATAGATAGATAGATAGATAGATAGATAGATAGATAGATAGATAGATAGATAGAATGATAGAATGATAGAACGATAGATAGATAGATAGATAGATAGATAGATAGATAGATAGATAGATAGATAGATAGATAGATAGATAGATAGATAGATAGATAGATAGATAGATAGAACGATAGAACGATAGATAGATAGATAGATAGATAGATAGATAGATAGATAGATAGATAGATAGATAGATAGATAGATAGATAGATAGATAGATAGATAGATAGATAGAACGATAGATAGTACGATGGAACGATAGATAGAACGATAGATAGAACGATAGAACGATAGATAGAACGATAGAACGATAGATAGATAGATAGATAGATAGATAGATAGATAGATAGATAGATAGATAGATAGATAGATAGATAATGCGTTAAGCATTACTTTCCATAAAAAATAACGCAATTCCTTACTTTTTTGTAGAGAGTAAAACCAATATTGTAAAGCATTTATTTTTAAAAGTAACTTTCCCCAATGATGGATGGATGGATGCATGGAAAGATAGAACGACAGATAGATAGAACGATCAATAGATAGATCGATAGAACGATATAGACAATATATAGATAGAACAATAGATAGAACAATAGAACGATAGATAGAACGATAGATAGATAGAACGATAGATCGATAGATAGAACGATAGATGGTACGATAGAACGATAGATAGAACGATAGATAGAACGATAGATAGAACGATAGAACAATAGTGTGGTGAGCAGCACGATCCGTGAGGAACTGCTGGCAGGAAACTTGTTAGTTTATTTTGTTTAAATAAAGTTTTATTTCTTTATTGTCATCCGGTTCCTGCCTCCTTCTTCCCTGAACCTTGCTACACTGGTGCCGAAACCTGGGAAGAGGGAGGAACGCGCTGTCCGAGGGTCCTCGCCGCTGTGGGGAATCCGCGGTGCCATCGAGCATGGTGCGCGGGTCGCCGCCGCTCGCCGTGGGCCAGAGCCTGCTGCCGTCCGCCGCAGAAGGGGAGGAGCAGGGAGCGGGGGACTCGCGGCCATGGACGCTCGAGTCGGGGCGCTGGGGTGCGTTGCCGGGAGGACAAGCTCGCCGCCGACCGCCTGGGAATGGAGGGGCGGCTGCCTTCCGGGAGGGAGAGGAGGAGTCGCCGCCGCTCGCCGTGGGCCGGAGCCTGCTGCCGTCCGCCAATGAAGGGGAGGAGCAGGGAGCGGGGCACTTCTACCGTCTGCCCAAGGCACCCGAGGAGCCGTCGCCGTCCACCGGGGGTGGTGGAGCGTCAAGGCGTCCACCGAGGGCCATCCAGCGTCGCCGCCGGGCACCGCGGAGGAGATCGCCCAGCTGGTGAGGGACAAGATAGCAGCGCGTTGTGGGAGCCGGACCAATTTTTTTTTTCCTCTCTCCCCTCTCTCGTGTCCGTTTCTCTTCGTGCTTCTGTCTCCGTTTCCCTCGGCTCGTCGATCCATACCCCCAGGGATCACCGCCGTCGGGGGGGTAGGCACAGTCTCGGGTGTACCCCCCGGCCTGTGAGGGGTGATGGGGGTATGTGGTGAGCAGGACGGCCGAGGGACGTGAGAGAAAGTCGCGAGGCCGGTGGTGCGATTGCTAATGAGCAGCACCTGTGAAGCACACCGGTCTCGCATCTCTCACGGAGGAGCGGAGCAATGGAGGGGGAGCGACGGAGTGGATGATCGACAGAGGAACAGGCCAGCTTTTGTTTGTATTTTATTTTGGTAAGCCAGCAGTCGTCCGTGAGGAACTGCTGGCAGGTAATTTCTAAGTTTATTTTGTTTAAATAAAGTTTTATTTCTTTATTGTCATCCGGTTCCTGCCTCCTTCTTCCCTGAACCTTGCAACAGATAGATAGATAGAACAATAGAACGATAGATAGAACGATAGATTGAACAATAGAACGATAGAGCGTAAAACATTACTTTCCATAAAAAATAACACAATTCCTTACCTTTTTTGTGGAGAGTAAAACCAATATTGTAAAGCATTTATTTTTAAAAGTAACTTTCCCCAATGATGAATGGATGGATGCATGGAAAGATAGAACGACAGATAGATAGAACGATCAATAGATAGATCGATAGAACGATATAGAACAATAGATAGATAGAACGATAGATAGAACGATAGATAGAACGAGAGATAGAACGATAGATAGATAGAATGATAGAACGATAGATAGATAGATAGATACTTTATAGATAGATAGATATAGTAACTTTCCCCAATGATGGATGGATGGATGCATGGAAAGATAGAATGACAGATAGATAGAACGATCAATAGATAGATCGATAGAACGATATAAAACAATAGATAGAAAGATAGATAGTACGAGAGAACGATAGATAGAACTATAGAACGATAGATAGAACGATAGAACGATACATTGAACAATAGAACGATAGAACGATACATTGAACAATAGAACGATAGAGCGTAAAACATTACTTTCCATAAAAAATAACGCAATTCCTTACTTTTTTGTGGAGAGTAAAACCAATATTGTAAAGCATTTATTTTTAAAAGTAACTTTCCCCAATGATGAATGGATGGATGCATGGAAAGATAGAACGACAGATATATAGAACGATCAATAGATAGATCGATAGAACGATATAGAACAATAGATAGATAGAAAGATAGATAGTACAAGAGAACGATAGATAGTATGATAGAACGATAGATTGAACAATAGAACGATCGATAGATAGATAGATAGATAGATAGATAGATAGATAGATAGATAGATAGATAGATAGATAGAGCGTAAAACATTACTTTCCATAAAAAATAACACAATTCCTTACCTTTTTTGTGGAGAGTAAAACCAATATAGTAAAGCATTTATTTTTAAAAGTAACTTTCCCCAATGATGAATGGATGGATGCATGGAAAGATAGAACGACAGATAGATAGAACGATCAATAGATAGATCGATAGAACGATATAGAACAATAGATAGATAGAACGATAGAACGATAGATAGAACGATAGATAGATAGAACGATAGATAGATAGAACGATAGATAGATAGATAGAACGATAGATAGAACGATAGATAGAACGATAGATAGATAGATAGATAGAACGATAGATAGATAGATAGAACGATAGATAGATAGATAGATAGATAGATAGATAGATAGATAGATAGATAGATAGATAGATAGATAGATAGATAGATAGATAGATAGATAGATAGATAGATAGATAGATAGATAGATAGATAGAGTAACTTTCCCCAATGATGGATGGATGGATGCATGGAAAGATAGAACGACAGATAGATAGAACGATCAATAGATAGATCGATAGAACGATATAGAACAATAGATAGATAGAACGATAGAACGATAGATAGAACGATAGATAGAACGATAGATAGATAGAACGATAGATAGATAGATAGAACGATAGATAGAACGATAGATAGAACGATAGATAGATAGATAGATAGAACGATAGATAGATAGATAGAACGATAGATAGATAGATAGATAGATAGATAGATAGATAGATAGATAGATAGATAGATAGATAGATAGATAGATAGATAGATAGATAGAGTAACTTTCCCCAATGATGGATGGATGGATGCATGGAAAGATAGAACGACAGATAGATAGAACGATCAATAGATAGATCGATAGAACGATATAAAACAATAGGTAGATAGAAAGTACGAGAGAACGATAGATAGAACGATAGATAGAACGATAGATAGTACGATAGAACGATACATTGAACAATAGAACGATAGATAGAACGATAGATAGAACGATAGAACGATACATTGAACAATAGAACGATAGAACGATAGATAGATAGATCGTAACACATTTCTTTCCATAAAAAATAACACAATTCCTTACCTTTTTTGTGGAGAGTAAAACCAATATAGTAAAGCATTTATTTTTAAAAGTAACTTTCCCCAATGATGAATGGATGGATGCATGGAAAGATAGAACGACAGATAGATAGAACGATCAATAGATAGATCGATAGAACGATATAGAACAATAGATAGATAGAACGATAGAACGATAGATAGAACGATAGATAGATAGAACGATAGATAGAACGATACAACGATAGAACGATAGAACGATAGATAGATAGATAGATAGATAGATAGATAGATAGATAGATAGATAGATAGATAGATAGATAGATAGATAGATAGATAGATAGATAGAGTAACTTTCCCCAATGATGGATGGATGGATGCATGGAAAGATAGAACGACAGATAGATAGAACGATCAATAGATAGATCGATAGAACGATATAAAACAATAGGTAGATAGAAAGTACGAGAGAACGATAGATAGAACGATAGAACGATAGATAGAACGATAGATAGTACGATAGAACGATACATTGAACAATAGAACGATAGAACGATAGATAGATAGATAGATAGATAGATAGATAGATAGATAGATAGATAGATAGATAGATAGAACGATAGATAGAACGATAGAACGATACATTGAACAATAGAACGATAGAACGATAGATAGATAGAACGATAGAGCGTAAAACATTACTTTCCATAAAAAATAACGCAATTCCTTACTTTTTTGTGGAGAGTAAAACCAATATTGTAAAGCATTTATTTTTAAAAGTAACTTTCCCCAATGATGAATGGATGGATGCATGGAAAGATAGAACGACAGATAGATAGAACGATCAATAGATAGATCGATAGAACGATATAGAACAATAGATAGATAGAACGATAGATAGAACGATAGATAGAACGATAGATAGATAGAATGATAGAACGATAGATAGATAGATACTTTATAGATAGATAGATATAGTAACTTTCCCCAATGATGGATGGATGGATGCATGGAAAGATAGAACGACAAATAGATAGAACGATCAATAGATAGATCGATAGAACGATATAAAACAATAGATAGATAGAAAGATAGATAGTACGAGAGAACGATAGATAGAACTATAGAACGATAGATAGTACGATAGAACGATACATTGAACAATAGAACGATAGAGCGTAAAACATTACTTTCCATAAAAAATAACGCAATTCCTTACTTTTTTGTGGAGAGTAAAACCAATATTGTAAAGCATTTATTTTTAAAAGTAACTTTCCCCAATGATGAATGGATGGATGCATGGAAAGATAGAACGACAGATATATAGAACGATCAATAGATAGATTGATAGAACGATATAGAACAATAGATAGATAGAAAGATAGATAGTACAAGAGAACGATAGATAGAACGATAGATAGAACAATAGATAGAACGATAGATAGAACGATAGATAGTATGATAGAACGATAGATTGAACAATAGAACGATCGATAGAACGATCGATAGATAGATAGATAGATAGATAGATAGATAGATAGATAGATAGATAGATAGATAGATAGATAGATAGATAGATAGATAGATAGATAGATAGATAGATAGAGCGTAAAACATTACTTTCCATAAAAAATAACACAATTCCTTACCTTTTTTGTGGAGAGTAAAACCAATATTGTAAAGCATTTATTTTTAAAAGTAACTTTCCCCAATGATGAATGGATGGATGCATGGAAAGATAGAACGACAGATAGATAGAACGATCAATAGATAGATCGATAGAACGATATAGAACAATAGATAGATAGAACGATAGAACGATAGATAGAACGATAGATAGAACGATAGAACGATAGATAGATAGATAGATAGATAGATAGATAGATAGATAGATAGATAGATAGATAGATAGATAGATAGATAGATAGATAGATAGATAGATAGATAGATAGATAGATAGATAGAGTAATTTTCCCCAATGATGGATGGATGGATGCATGGAAAGATAGAACGACAGATAGATAGAACGATCAATAGATAGATCGATAGAACGATATAAAACAATAGGTAGATAGAAAGATAGATAGTACGAGAGAACGATAGATAGAACGATAGATAGAACGATAGATAGTACGATAGAACGATACATTGAACAATAGAACGATAGATAGATAGATAAATAGATAGAACGATAGAACGATAGAACGATAGAACGATAGATAGATAGATAGATAGATAGATAGATAGATAGATAGATAGATAGATAGATAGATAGATAGATAGATAGATAGATAGATAGATAGATAGATATTTAAGTACCTTTTAAGTAATTTGAATTTTACCTTTCCGAGAACATCTACAGGAAGTTTGGAGTTTATTAGTACTGGTTTGACCTTCTCACCGGACAGTAATCCGTTCACTGGGGCGAGACTTTCAAAAATTCCATCAAATTTGTTCTTCTCTTCAGGCTGAAAAAAACAAAACCAAGAGGATTTAGGACAAATAATCAAACGCTTTTGTTCATTTGCGGTCCAAAAACCAATAACCAATCAAAATCAATTACCCGCACAGCCCAGTGGCTCTCATTGGTTGATGTCACAGAACTCAGTGACGGGCTGCTGTGGTCCTTCTAGAACAGAAATGAGAAAGTCTGTGAGCTCATACTGCATGGAGTACAATGATTTCAACCCTAAACCCTGAGACTTACGAATTTTGGAGGGGGAACGGGGAGGTTTAAACTGGAAAGGCTGATGTCTTGCCCACTCTGCGCGCAGGCCACGAGTCGCAGGGCAACGTAAAATCCCTGATAAACCACGAGATCAAGTTAGCATTTGGTTTCTGATCCTGACAGACGCTCTTATAAACTATGATACTTTTACCTGTTTATCCAAGAAACCTTTGCCATCTGGATCAGCTAAATCCCAGATCTGAGAAGAAACATTTGGAGATTAGGAATATCCCATTATCATATCAGAACATGTTGTGCATTGATTTACCCAAACACCAACCTTTCCTAATGTGATGTCTGGCAGGCCTGATTTTTTCAAGAACAAGGCAGCTTCTGTAGGTCCAACCCTCCCGGTGTTTCCCGGGTCGACCTATGGTTTTTGATGCAAACAAAGACTGACGTATTAAAAAAAGATCACTGTAATAATCTACAAATTTAGAATAACAGAATTATAGCCTCACCTGTCTGTAAAAGTTCTCATATACAGGGTTCCCGCTTGACAGCTAAGAGAAAGAGAAACTTTATAATTAAATAAATTAGGGTATATGGCAAATATGCCTTATTATTGAAAATTGTAACATTAATTTTACTATTATGTAATTGTAAAACGGATAGTTTTGCCCAAAAATGCAAAGTCATAATTTACTGAATTTATGGTCCCCATTGACTCCCATAGTATTTCTTTTACTCAATGGAAGTCAGTGGGGACCAACATCTCTCTGTGGTTACCAATATTCTTCCATACATACTAGTTACAGAGATCATTGTTTCTGAAGTTACAAATAGAGACATTTTTAATACAAAAATGCATCGCTTCGCTTCAGAAGGACTTTAATAACCCCCTGGAGCTGTATGGATTATTTATAATGGATGGATGTGCTTTTTTGGGCTTCAAAATCCATTCACTCCCATCATAAACTGAAAGAGCCAGGATGCATTTTAATATAAATCCGATTCTGTTTGGCTGAAGAAAGTCATATACCTAACCTTAAATGTACCATAAACCTAAACTACAAATTTTAGAACTGTTGCCTTGGAGAATAATTGGAGTACTAAAATAACTAGCCTACAACTAAACTGAAATAATAAATAAATGAAATCCTAATTAAAATACATTTTTATAATTATTCTAATATGTGTTGTGCACATAACTGTATTTACAATACAATTTAATCCATTACTATTCATAAAGCAGGCAGTCTAGTAAGATTAACGTTACTGATGCTCACTAATTCCCATCACCGCTAAGCTAAACTAGCGGTTCAACACCCATTATCGTATGGGCTATGAGAGTTCATATATATATTACAGTGTTGTTAAGTATAATTAAGCAGCTTTTATTATTGTACAATACACATATACTGAAATTACGAATTTATACGTGTGGCGTCTTGACAGTTTTAAAGTATGCTGATACTGATGTTCTGATATTGCGGCTAGCTAGTTACATGCTAATTCATTTCGGTTTACTATATTTCTCATTCATATAAATGGCTGTTATCGTTATATGTTCTTGCTAGTGAATGTTTATCGCAAATTTCATTGAAACTACATTGCCTTTTTCGTATTTTATCACAGACATGCCATATAAAGCGAGCTAATCGGTTAGCAATCTGAGCCCGACTTGCGAGGCCCGGGACATTTTCACTATAAATGTCGATAAAACAAGCCGGTAGCGCAAATAATGAGATCAATTTGTGTCTATTTCATTGATTTATTTCTACATACCCGTGTTTTTCCTCACTATTCGCTTGTAATGGGTGTTTTTAGCAGGTATTACCTGAGTGAGGGTCGCGAGGGCTGCCATCTTTTCCCTGTTGCTGCGGAAACAGCGGGTGAGGTAATGAGGGGGGTCTGAAGAGCACAACCATCACAGAATAATAATAACCAGAGGTGAATAAAGTACACAACTTCTTTACTTCAGTGAAAGCACAAATACAACTGGTCCAATATCACTCCGTTACAATTCAAATGTGTGATTTTTACTTTTAAAAGTAGCCTACAGAATAGGCCTAGGCTACGCTCGTTTTTAAACTACTTAAGTCTCTAAAGTAAAAAGTGAATGTCAATGCATTGTATTATTATTGTTCCATATAACCTACCAGTTAGTGATATCTCTGGAATTAAGAGCTTTTAGGATGTTATAAAAACCTATTAGGCTATAGAAATAAAAAAAAAACTGAATTGAAAAAAAAGACACTATAGCATTTTCCAAGTTTTAGATTGGGAGTAAATTCTAAACTAAATACATTAATTTTTCTTTCCAGCCAAACTAAAATGATGTGAGTGTCAATTTAATTATATGCAAATTCTTTAAAACATCAGCAAATTACCTCTTTTTTTAGCAACAAGTGCAAATTTATGTGTTCAGTATATTTATATCAGATCTTTTGATGCTGACCCATGAAATCAGAATAAAATTTAATTAAAGATATTCAAAGCACTTAGGATCACAAAGTTACGATTATAATACCATTATATAAACTCATTCTATAACATCCTTCTATTTTGTATAATAAACAGCCACAAAAAGCTGAATTCACGTGTAAAATAGTACGCTAATATCCTTCCTCAAACTCTCCATCCATTCAAAAACACTCCGCAAGCAAGGGATCCGGTTCCTCTCTTATGATTGGTCGAGCGCCCTTCGCTAGTGGATTCCTATTGGCTGAGCCACCCTGCCGGAGCGCCCCGCCATTGGAACCTGGAAACAGCGCCACAATTTATTTTCGAGCTGTTGCGTTCGTTTTGTATTGCATTGTTTATTGACGACAACTGGTATTTCTTCATTTTCTGACACGTTGAACGAGTTCAATTATTAACTCAGTGGTCATTACACTCGTCTTGGCGCGGTTAATACCGCTCGTAGGGCTGACAGGACTGTTTTAACACATTCGTGGTCCATATTCAAGCTCACATCCTGCAGGGTTTGCAGCGTCGCGATTAAACGCGACGACGACATAAGAAAAGCATTCAAACAGCCCAAAGGTAAGACATTAAATACCTTGCATCAGTTATAATATCTTTTAAGTGGTGCTATCGGCGTTTATTTAATCGTTTCTAGCAGTATTGTAATGTTAGCATGAAAGCTAATTCTCCCAACCTGTCAAACACATCAAAACATCCTATCTGAGTAACGTTAACGTTGTGTAAGATATTTTAAAAGCGCATTCTGCAAACTAAAGCATCGGTGCATGATCCGATTCAGTTCATTAAAGAGGCATTTTCCCACAGAATGAATCGTGTACATGTGGATTTTAAAGGGTTGCCAGCCCACATCTTGGAGAACAGTGTTAGAACAGAAAGCATTCAAAACCTCAGGTGACAACTTTAAGCTTTTTCATGAATTGCACCCAAACCACTAGTTATTTTAAAAAGTTGTTATTGTTCAATAAAAGTAACGATTTTGCATGCTTTTAAGGTCATCAGACAATGTCCTCAGTCCTCTGACATTCCCAACATCTAAAGTCTCCCTCTGGGATCCATCTCCCTGTGGTGATGTTGTCAGTCTGCATTTCTCATATTACAGGTGAGTCTTTCTGTCATCTATGTTTATAAGTTTATGGGTGAACCATATATTCATATTTTACACCGTCAACGTCATGTGATTACTTACTGGGGAGAAAAAAAAACACAATCTTGATTAAATTTCATGTACCAGGGATGATGATGACAGCTAAATGTAGTTTGCATTTAGTCTTATTTTGATGTGTATCACTGTGCTAATTTTAAAATTGTATTTAATTAAAGGAATTTTTGGTCATTTCTTTGCAGTCAAAGTTGATTTTACTTCTATTTATGAACTGACATAGTTTCGCATTAACTAACACATTAGCTAACACTTTCATTAATATTTTTGTACTTAAGTGTAGAAACCTTGTACTTTTTGTTTGTTTTTCAATAACTTTTAATAGAGTATTGTAAAACCACTGTTGAAATCATTGTAAAAAAAAAATATGATCAGTAAGTATGACAACAAATGTTTTTTAGCAGTTTATGCTTAATTCTGCTGAATGTAATTTAAGTCAAAATTAAACATCGAAGCTGATTGTAAAAATTAAGGCAGCTACTTTTTTTTTTTTTTGTACATTACAATAACATTTGGTGTCTTTCAGGAATCCAAGACTGCTACTTTTGGAAAAAGCCTTACGTTTAGCTCACCGGCATGCTAGACAGACCAACAAGCCTCAGTTTTTCTTTTTCCTGCTTGGGACGCTGGCAGTAGACAGCGGTTAGTATATTGCCTGTATTTGGACATCTTACAAAGATTCATATTTCGATGTGTTTTAGTGACTAGATCTTATTTTCAAAGATGAGGAAGGTGTGACGATAACCCTGGATCGTTTTGATCCTGGCAGAGAGCAGACGGGAAGTCCTGGGAAAGCACCAGCTGCCCTGCTCCCCGGAGACATCCTTGTGCCATGTGTGTTTGAAGGCCAGCATGCTACTAGCAGCACAGTGCACTCAGGGGATGATTTGAACATCTCATTTAAGGTAACTGATCTGAGAATTGCTGACAGGACATGTTTAGGATCAAATGGTTGGGGTGCTTGCCTCTTGTTGCTATGGCAACTTATTGAGACATAATAGTAGTCAGCTTCACCCTGTAACCTGTCAGTAACAGCTGCCCTGATTGTGACACAGTGTTCCTTAGAGACAGGTGATTATAATATGTGTGTGTGGCACTGCTTCCATCTGGAAGCAGTGCCACACACACATATATAAACTAGGGGTAAACTAAATGGTTATTTCCTTCCTGCATTTCTGTTGTTCGTCTTATTTAAAATTTTACACACATTAACTGATCCATTAATGCTTGCTTTCATGTTTCTTTCTAGATGCTTCAACATTTCTGCTGCAGTAAAGAGATGCTGGAATTGTCCAAACTCCTAACCTTGCGAGCTCGTCTTAGCTGCTCTGAGAACATGGACAGACTCACCTTTGACCTCTCCTGGGCGGCTGTCACACTGGCCTGCACGCTAGATGCCGTCCCCGTCCGGGCAGTGCCCGTCATCCCTACCGCACTGGCCAGAAACCTAAGCAACCCTGCAGGTGTGACCCAAAACAGCAGGAAACGTGGGTAAGGAAGCACTTTTTCTTTTCTTATATGGCCATGTATCCTCCTCAGAATCTTTTTGTGTTTTTAAAATGTGACTTTCTCAGGTTTCTAACTATGGATCAGACCAGGAAACTACTCCTCGTACTTGAATCCGATCCGAAGGCTTACACACTCCCGTTAGTAGGAATGTAAGTGCTTTAAGTGTTTAGAAATGGTGACTGTCTTGCTGCCTTTATTCAGCCTGTTGGAAGGTATAATAATTCAGCCCCATTAATTACCTGCTTGGAGTCCCGCACGATGTTCAGAGTGGGTGTGTAACAGTTGTTCTCCTGTGGCAGATGGTTGAGTGGCGTTACACACATCCATAATCCTCTGGTGTGGGCGTGGTGTCTGAGGTACCTGCACAGCTCCGCCCTCCAAGACAAGTGAGTGTCCCATCCATCTGCTCTTTAGCCAATAAGTCTGAAAAGAAATGAAATGCATTCATGTTTTATTAATATCCATGGATAATTGTAGATTACTGATCTGTTGATTATGAAAGCATTGTTTTAATATTATTGTTGATGTTAATCAAAGTAAATGTGATCTCTTCATTGTGTTGCAAGAATTTTTGTGAAAAATGTTTATCAAAACAAACAATTCTTGTTCATGTCTACATCTAATGGCTTTCCAGAGTGATGTCAGAGGGAGGTGCTTTCCTAGTGGTCCTGTATTCTCTGACTCACCGGGATCCGGAGTTCTACCAGTGTAAGCCATGTGTTGGGCAACAACAAATGAGCTTTCAGCTGCTCACCAGCACAGAGAAATTCACACTTTACAAGGTCGTCTATGCCTTTGTACTCGACAAATTCTGAATATGCCGTTGTCTATAGGAAACATTTTTCTCCTTTTCATGCAACCTGTACTGATAATGTGTAATCTGATTATGAAATAAATTAATGTGTTTTTCCAATTGATCTTTGGTTTTTGTATTGTGCTAATTGGTTTTCAGGGTTGCTTTAATTATTAAAAGTTTTGAATCATACTACATATTTTACCAATACAGAATGTTGAGCCTTCAGAAGGACGGCCTCTACAATTTGAGCTTAGTGCGGAGAATCAAAATCAGGAAACTGTGCTGTTTGAGGAAGTGCTCTCTCAGACTGTGTTAACAGGGTACAGTCTTTTGATTTATCTAAAATTTCAACTTCTATTTAATTTAGATTTATGTTTGGCTGTTTAGTGTATTTGACAGAATACAATATTTTAAGCAAGAAGAAATATAACGCTCCATCTGCTTTGTCCTATTAGGATGACTCTTGCAGCATCTTCAGTTGCTCCTCAGAATAAATTGTCTATCAGTGATCATGACTCAGGTGTAGAAGATGAAGACCTCTCTCCTCGGCCATCTCCAAACCCTCATCCTGTCAGTCAGCAGGTTTGTTAACTTGTGGCCTTGCAACCCTAATATACCTCTGTATATTCTGGATTCAAATATTCTTTTTTTCTTTTTCAGACTAGGCGTGTTCATCCTTCAGTTCCAGAACTCTCTATGGTATTAGATGGCAGTTTTTTGGATGCGAGTTTTGTTAAAACACAAGACTCAACTGCTGTTCCTCATAGCCTATCAAATATTCAGCGGAGAAGCATTAGTCCTGTCCATCAGGGCCTCTCAGTGTTGAGACCTCCGGAACAGAGTAGTGTCCCTGGACCACCCCCAATCCAAAGACCACTAACTTCTGTCCTCTCTCAGCCGAAAAACAAACTACATCCTTATCCAGGACAACAAACACCACAACCCAATGCAAATAGAAAATCCCTGCCCTCAGTAAGATCAAGAGAGGGCTCGTCAGCATCATCCACATCATCGTCTTCATCATCTTCCTTGACAAAGAACGCTGCTTCGCCCAATGGCTCTTTTCATCAACAAAGGCACCGCACTTCGCAAGGTGTTCCGACCAAACCCCAATCAGTTTATTCCGAACCTCCAACATCGGGTCACTGCAGTGCCAGAAAGAGTTCAGTAATGGCTAGCCAGACCCCCATCCCTCATCCGTCCCAACAACGACTCTTCCATAGCACCCCAGCCACCAACCCTTGCAGCTGCTGCACCAACCAACCCACCCATGTTCCCATCTATCAAAACAACTGGCAAGAGCAACCAGTTTATCCCACTGTTGTGCACAATCCTTGTGGTTTACATTGCAGTGCTGAGAGTGTTCCACCTAGGGATCACTGCCACTCGCCTTCTCGGCAGTCTTTGGGTTGTCGCATATCTCCCACTAAAAGTCCTGTTTGCCATCCTGCTGTTCCAGTTCATTACTCTCCAGCACCCAGTCCATGTTTCCCCACAGTTAACCCCAACAAAGGTTCTGTTGAGCCTTCCTGTCAAGCCCAGTGCTGCCAAGTCCAGGACACCCCTGTGGGTCTGCTTCCTGCTGATGCGTACAGGATGCTCATGGATCAAGAGCGTCAGTTGAAGCTACTTCAACTCCAGGTTCGTCTTCGTTTCATTTTTTTGTGTTGACCTGTCATCGCTGGTTGTTAACAGACTTTTCTCAACAGATTCAAAAACTCCTTGAGTCTCAGAGCAAGACGACTCCAGTATCATCTAGCGAACATGCTCAGCAGGAAAAAGCCAATCAAATCGCTACATCTCCACCGAAGCAAACAAGTGTCAGTGTCGCTGTAGGAACAGGTACTATGACGGAAAGTTGTTGCATTTGTCATCACTTCCTTTCAATGTCATGAAGTTCTTGTCTATTGTCGTTTGTTATTTAGGGGCGAGTTTGTTTTGGACTGCTCCCCAAGAGGCCCCCACACATAAGGCCTCAAGTCTAGATTGGCAAACCAAGATGGAGTCAAAGTCTGAAGGTCAAAACGACACTTCGGTCACTTCCAGAATCGGATCTGAAAATGCATTTCATTACTCTGAAGAGCAGAGTCCAGGATCTCTACATCCAACATCTCCACAACACAAGTAATGAGTCCTGTTTAACCAATTGTTAACCTCTTGGAGTCCATTATACTTGGTTTGTAGAGGGCTTTTTTTTCCCTGGCAGTGTTTAATGCACTTTATTTGTCTTATGCAGCATGTCGTCTGGTTTTGGAGCCCATTCGTTTTCCAGTCCAGTGTTGGGAGAGAGTGCTAGCATGTATTATCCCTCACAGTCACAGAGCCAAAATTTGTCTCAAAATGAAGAAATGGACGACCCAAGATTTTACCAAGAACTACTGGTATAGCCCCATTTTTTCGCTTTAGTTGCAAATGTTTCATTTGAAATTGACTCCATATTAATGTTCAAACTACTTTGGATTTGAATTCCTACACCAGGGTCAGGTGCAAAGTCGTCTGCAAGGCTCCACGGTTGTGGTTGAAAAGGTAGAGCAAGACCAACAGAGTGTCTCAAAAAGACAAAGTCTGTCCCCTGAAGCTTGTCAGTCAAGAAAATCACCGACAACATCCAAAGCCCAAACTCAAAAAGCTAAGCACAGATCCAGTCCACCAGATCAGGACCGTGTCTTAAGTGCAACGTTAAGACAACTCCAACAGTTCGGGGTGAACGTAGACTTGGACTCTTCCCAAGCAAAGATGACACGTGCAACTGTAGAGAGTGCCAGGTAATGTCACAGTCTGACAGATTGTTTAATCAAAGCATTATTAAAAGTTGTTTCTAACACATTTTTCTCTTCAGTACCCTCGCTTGCATAAACCCTGATGCAGTAATTTCAAGACTAGCTCTGTCCGAACCAGTGGGGACCAGCATTTGGGGACCAAGCGGCAGTGTAGACCTCAGCCTGGAGGCCAATGCTATTGCACTTAAGTACCTAAGCGACTCGCAACTGTCAAGACTCTCGTTGGGCGGTCAGTCCTCCAGGCCACATCCAGACCCTAGCACAATTCTCCTGAGAAGACCCTCTGCTGAAAAGAGCAGTGTTGGACTCAGTATACTCTCCCCCAGCAATATGTCTCTAGCTACCTGTAAGTACATGAAGAAATACGGACTGATTGAAGGAGAAAACAGTAGTGAGGAAGAGCAAGAGGACGCTGTTCCGGTAGACTCCGCTCTCGGGTGTTCCGTACAGCATGAAACGTCCAAGAACATGAGCGTTAGGCAAGACCACGAAGAACAAAGTGCCGTGGTTCTCAAAAACATTACAAACAAGGCAGTCTCCAATCTTTATATGACTCCTGTTGACTCTCAAGAGCAGTTAATTCGAGACTTGCGGCCCAAAATGCAGCTGCTTATGCGTGGTGGGAAGAACCTGGAGAAGGAGAATGAAGCAAACAATGTCCTACCTCAACGTAGGTCGTCGCTAACTGAAAACCAGAGGACGCAGGAAGTCACGGAGCCTCAGGGCTCAGTGGGAAATTTCCTGGATCTGAGTAGGTTACGTCAGCTGCCCAAGCTCTTCTGAAATGAACCAATTTCCAAATGGTTACTGAGTTGTTTCTGAGTGTGAAAGGGATTCGAGGGATGACTTTCTGTTTTAATTCAATCCTCAAAAATGTGTCTTTCATTGTTTACATAGTATAACATGATTTTATATTTAAGTGTACAGACCCTTTTCAGTAAATTATTTTAAGTATGTTTTATTTCTGTAAATTCTCTTTTGTAACCCAAAAGGGCATTATGTGAAAACTTTAAGGATTTTTACATTTACCCGATGACTCTAGTGTCATGTACAGCAATCGTGTAAAGTGCCATGTATGAAGTGACTTACTCAAGGCAGTATTGTTTCATTTTCCCTTTACTAATTTTAAACTCTTTTTAAGTCTTTCTCTTGATTTTGGCATTACTTGACTCAGCTGATTTACCTAAAGTCTGACAATTTCAGAGGGAGAACTTTTTTTTTAGCCTTTTGTGTTCTGTATGTTCTTTTTAAATGACTTTATGTACATGTATCTGTCTCTCAATTAAATTCCGTATTATTTTATATAACTTAATTTTGTGAGTTTTATCTCTGACCATCACAGCCTTGTTCACATATCCCGATAGATCATGAAAAACACATCAGACAACTAATTAGTAGGAAAATGTTTAGCAACAAAACTGCATAGGTTTACATAAAAATATCTAGTGGCCAGAATGGAGGCTCTTTTGATTTGTGCTGGACCTGATAAGTTACAACTGAAAATGGCTCTATATCCAGAGAATCCTTGAAACTGCATAGCAATGTACTTGTAAACACCATTTTATGATAGTGACTTTAGCATGCATGTGAACCATTTTCTTCAAAGCATTTGTTCAGACAAAACAAGCTCAGCACACCCTCTTGAGTTTCTCATCACCCTTTACCAAACCTAAAGAGGCTCATCAGTGATTATGGGCTGTGTTTCAAAACCTAGACTTTTTTTGAGGCAACAATAAGTTACCAATGCTGTCTATGCAGATTTTGAGACACATAACTCAATGCAGGACACGATCTTGATCTGTGGATGATCTCAGGTTGCGCAATCCTGGAGTTCTCTCTCACTTGAGCTCTGAGACTCAGTCAGACAGTCCAAAGAAACTTTCATTACAGCAGCAGGCGAAACTCGCCCTTCTTCTGTGAAGATTGAGCTGAACCAAATATTGTGAGTATATATTGCACTGCTTATATCGTTTAGGTTTATTGTCCTTTACGGGTTTTTTTTTTTTTTTTAATATATACCGTTTATATGGCTTATAACAATGCGAAGAGTCTATAGCTTAGTAATGCAGCAGCTTCACTTGAATCCCATTTATAACGCCAAAATCAACATTTCTGCAGTGAATATCTTTAAATATAGGTGTAATTCGACTGAAACGCCTAAAACTATGACAATCGAGCGTTGTACGCGTTAATGTTAGCTACCTAAGACGCATCAACCGGCGTAGCATAAATGCTAACGCTCACGAGCTTATTATTCAGTTATAAACTAAGAATATATTTTACTATCGGTTAGTGTTTAGTTTGTATTCTTCAAAAATGATTCAATTTAACAAAATATTATTTCAAGTACCAAGGGTTTTAACGATCCTTCCATTTTAACTGAACAAATGACATTTAGCCGAACGCTACAAGCTTTGTTTTGTTAGCACACCGGCTAGCTGTTTAATATTCAAATTTCATTTCGGTTTAAACTGTCGAAATGCACATTTATATTAGCTTAAATTTGATGTGCAATCTTTATATGTAGGGAACGTCTCCTGGTGCTAGGGTAGGTATTAGTAAGATGTTTTTGTTTTATAAGAAATAGCTATTGATGAACCTGCGAGCTGACTAGCATAACAGATTGACATTCTTAGCGTTTCAATAAACAATGTTTCTGTATTATAAATAAACGACTGGGTTATATAATATATATGTATATATTTAAAAGGTATAGTTGGGTTCTATATATTTAAAGTTTTACGTGCGTTTTCAATTATTTTGCAGTTACATCCAGCTCTAGTCAAATTGCTTTGTTTCTTTCTTTCCTGTCCTGAGGGGTACGATGTTATGCAAAATATTACATAGGCCTAGAAATCGGATTTTCTCAATAAGTGTTTGACTACGAGTTTCTTGAAGGGTCATTTAATAATAATACATTTGTTTCGCCTTATTTGGTTGCTAAATCTAATGGGAATGTGATAGTGCACACGTGCTTATTGTCTCTTTCTTAGCACAATATATTCAATATGTAAGATGAATGTAATTTTGTATATTGTTAAATCACGTGGAGGTGTATAAATAAAGCTCGATAATCTTGTCTTGATAATCAAGTGAATTCAAAATCTGTTTAACCTGCTTTAGGGGGTTTCCAAAAGACAAATGGCAAGAGATAAGTCAACATGCTTTGAACTGAGGTCGTTTTTTCCATGACCACATTGGCATCTGAACATATTTTTTTACTTTTTAAATCACATGCATGAGAGTCAGGCATGTAAATTACCTTACTGATTCATATTAAATACATTTACCTTCACATTAGTCACATGAAGTTGACAAACAGGTCGCAATGTCATGATTACACACTTCATTTTCTGGCATCAGTTCCTTGTTTGGAGATGCTGGGTAATAGTTAACATTATGCCAAATGGCCGTTTTCCATTTTACCAAGCTGTTTATATGTGTGTGTGTGTGTGTGTGTGTGTATATATATATATATATATATATATATATATATATATATATATATATATATATATATATACATATAATACACACACACACACACACATATATATATATATATATAGTTAGGATGTTAGGATGGTCACTAGGCCTATGTTTAAAAAAAATATATTATGTACTGTATATTACACATGCATACACACACATATATACATCTATATTCTCTCTCTCTCTCTCTCTCTCTCTCTCTATATATATATATATAATATATATATATAGAGGGAGAGAGAGAGGGGTCCCCATTTCCTCAATCACACATCAAACTTAAATATAGCTATTGGGAAACCCTGGTACCAATAAATTTATGTCAGAAAGAAAATGTGTGGGTGTGGCCTCCTAAAACGGTGCTTTTGATGGCTGCCACAAGAGGAAGTACCTTAGTTGCATGGGTGGCTGCTGAAGATAACAGCACATATTTGAATAGCCTATATATGCACCCATTTGGTAAGACAATGCATGTTTATATGTGTATATATTAATTTATTTATTGTACATTATCATATACAAATTATTAGTGTTTATATATTATTTGGTTTGTTTACTTATCACATTTTTTAAGGGGTCAGTTTACACACTTGCACATGACTTGTGCTAAAAATAAAAATAAGAAAGTTGGTGGCGTCATTGCGATTTGGTGGCGTCCTGAATGGGAATAGTTAAGTGTTGAGATTTGCTCTCCTTTTCCAGCATTTCAGAAATGAAACAGGTGTGTTTCTTGTTACCCTATCATTTTATTTTCAGATTCCCTTTGTCAATGAAGCATGAGTGTGCAATTGCCGTGCATGTGATAGAAACTGTGATGTTTGTTATGGCTCATGTTTCCGTTCCCTATAGGTCAGTATTCTTGATTTCTTGCTCCTAGAAACATGTTCTCGCAGTTTTGATATTTGTGAGATGAGTCACAGAGAGGGGCACATAACTTGATTTGAGCTTGAGCGCTTCCTTGTGATGTCTCCCTCTGGAGCGGTCGAAGCAGTTGTGTTTTACTCATTATTAGTCATTTGAAATCCCCTTGGTTTTGTGCTGCGGAGGTGTTGTTTTGGTTATATAATTGCTATATTGGGCAGCGCTAAGGTACGGTCGCAGACTAAGCTGTAATAAATGATGAGTCAGGTTATTGCTGCTGTTCTGGACTTCCCGGGTCTGAATGTTTTATAGAGCTCATGTTGTCGTGCTGGAGAGGCGTTGTCAGGCTGAAGCCAAAGAGTTGAAATGTGATGATCGCTGAAAGATCTTTCCTGGTTGGTATTCTTTGATACCAAAATAAACCTACTGTACTTGAGTCACTGATAAGATTGTCTATGATGATGAGGGAGAAAAATCTTTACAAAAATAACATGTCATATGATTTTATGCACTAATGATTGTGGGCTAGGCCTAATCTTTGTATTCATGTTGTTGTTTTTTTCTTTTTTCAACAAAGGCCAAGTAGCCAAGTAAAAATGTTCTTTGCTTCTTTCTTGATTATTAACTAAACAGTTTTTAAATATATTTTTCATGTATGAAAAGTATTTTTTTAATTAACAGTTTTGGATAACATGAAGTTTTCCTGAGATTTGATTTAAAATCAAGTGATGCATTCAATTTTTTGTGCCTTATTTATAAAGTGAGCCAAATTTATTTATTTTTTTGTAAATAGTTTGTGAAACCACTTAATTTAAATTATTACTTTATAGGGCTGTCAAACGATTAATCGCGATTAATTGCATCCAAAATAAAAGTTTGTGTTTACATAATATATGTGTGTGTACTGTGTATAATTATTTTATATATATAAATACACACACATGCTTGTATATATTTAAGAATTATTTTCATGTATATACTGTATATAGATTTAGATATAATTTATGTTATATTTAAATATAAATATTTTATTTATTTTTTCTTAAATATATATGCAAAATACAAACAATTATACACAGTGCACCCACATATATTATGTTAACACAAACTTTTATTTTGGATGCGATTAATCGCGATTAATCGTTTGACAGCCCTGTTACTTAACAATTCAGTGTGACAATTTATGTAAAAAGATGAAAAACTGTATTTTGTTTTTATTGCATTTGTCTGACTCCTTTTAGTTCATTTTTTGTTAGTTTCTTTCATTTTTATTTATTTTTTGTTACAGTTTATGGCGTTTTTTTAATGTTACGTTTTTGTGTTGTTAATGACAGTTTAAATAGCAGCATTAGCTTACATTTCTCAGGGCCGTCTAGTGTTATATACTGGGATTTTAATGTTTAATTAAAGGCTGTTTATCACATTTAAAAACACTCATTTGAGTCCATTTTATTTTATTTTGGTTGGTTTGGAAGTCTTGAGAGAGTATTTATTTATTTTCTTTAACAGTACAATAGTTATTTTAAAGTCGACATGAAACTTAAGTTGCGATAGACTTTTCTTCCCTATTGTGCCGTATATCCGAATGAAATGGCATCTTGAGCAAGAAAAAATGTAGGGCGGGACTTGATTTTGTCCTTCAGGAATTGATTGAATTGTTGTGGTTTCCTATTGGTCGCCCTCACGCCAGAAACACACCATCAGAGAAACAGCATCATCATCAGTATTTTTGATAAAAAAATTACAAGGGGACGTGAATTTAAAAAAAGAATGATGTGCAAATAACGTTTAATAAATATTGAAATGTTTCAAGAAAAGTAACATTGATTCACACAAGTTTGTCATGCTTATGTTTCATAAATGAGGCTCAATTTATGTATGGTATTAGAAAGGTGTTTTATTTGAATTAAATAGGTGAATTTAGCATGTTGGAATGAACTGCACATTTTTTGCAAAGTACAATCATTGTTTGTTTTTTTTGTCTTGCAGGTTATGTTTTTCACACTATGTGTTGAACGCCCCCACAATGCCAGGAACTATTTAAGAACTGTGATCTTTGGAAGAGCTTTATCGGTTCCAGTGGAACCTCTAGGACTTACTGCCGTGTCGCTTTACGCAAACACACATTGATAGAAATGCAGCAATAAGAGAGATTTCGGGGACCGGTGCATCACAGACCGCGCTTTGCTACAATGCCCGTGCAAGCCCCGCAATGGACCGAGTTTCTGTTGTGTCCAATCTGCACGCAAACCTTCGAGGAGAGCCACCGCAAGCCCATCAGCCTGGGCTGCGGACACACCGTGTGCAAAATGTGCCTGAACAAACTGCACCGGAAGGCCTGCCCATTCGACCAGACCGCCATCAGCACGGACATCGAGCAGCTACCCGTCAACACTGCTCTGTTGCAGCTCGTCAGCGGCCAGGTGAGTCTAAGGGGTTTACACGACACCGTTTTTTTTTTTTTTTTAACACCGCCACTTTTTATTCAGTTAATTTACACAACAACAGCATTTTTGAAAACGCAAACTTTTGAAAATGGGTTACCAAGTAGTGCTGGGTGGTATACCGGTTCATACTGAAAAACGGTGTATATTTTTGTTATAACATGAATTTTTAACATACCGCCATACCGATTTAATTCTCTGCGGCGCACGACACTGTTTCAGACGGACCCTTTACAATGTTGCACTTCAAAGCAGCGACTGCAAGGCAAGGCCGAGGGTATACAACAGTGCTCTGGTGTTACGTTACAGGGAAGTTGGATGCTGCAGAACTATGGCGTTAATTTCCTGTCAAATGTCGAGAGCGCACTATTGTAGCGCGAAAGTACATTAAAATAATGTGTATGCTCTCAGATACACGCTGCTCTTGTAAGAATAGGTCTATTTTCTCTGGGCTCGCTCCTGCACATAAAACGAATTCAGTGCATAGTAATAACTTTCCCATTAAGTTATAAAAACGTTATTTCAGAATGTTCTAGGAACATTCAAAACGTCCTGTTTTTTAGACGCTTTATTAACGTTATTTCTTCGTTACAAGAACGTTATTCAAAATGTTATAAGAACGTTCAGTTCTCCCGTTATGTAAATGTTTTATTTTAAGGTTATTTCCTGGTTATAAGAATGTTATTAGAATGTTACGAAATAACAATTTTATTAAATGCTTTGATTGAAACCTGATTACGCATGAAAAAAAGGTGACGTCATTACGATAAGGTGGAGTCCTGAATCTGAATAGTTTCTGTTGATTTGTACACCTGTAAAAATTTGCGGAACACTGATAAATGTGACTGCACAATTCCCAAGTAAGGGAATTTTGCGGATTTGCGTGATGAACATGAACATGTAGGGTCGGAGGCATCAAGATAGATGTGTGATCGTTTTGGGAAGGGGCGTATTTTGTTTTGGTGATTTCAAAATATCAACAGCGTTTACAAGAAATCTCTTACTGCACCTTTAATACACAGCTAAAATTCCCATTCGAGCCCCAAATCAATTTGAATATGAGCTGAGTAAAACTTTTTGTCCTTTTTGGATTCCTATTAAAAATCACTGGATTTAACCCTCAAAAATGTTGCAGAGCAACAATAAATATGACGGCACATTAATACACAGCGACAACGCGCATGCAAATTCCTGGATTTGCATGATCAAATTGAACATGAGCAAAACATGGCAGGGAAACCATTTTCTTTCACACAAAACTCCCAATTGCAGAGATTCCTATTGAAATGACTGGATTTCACCTGCAAAAATACGCAATTGTAGATGTGACTGCACCTTGATGCAGTGTTTCCCAACCCTGTTCCCGAAGGCATACCAACACAACACATTTTCCAACTCTACCTAATCAAACACCTGATTTAACTTATCAGATCTTTAGTAGAGACTTGAAGACCAAAGATATGCGTTGTTATTGGCCCTCCAGCAACAGGCTTGAGAAACACTGCCTTAATGCACTGCTACGTGCCGCCCCAGTGTGCAACACCTTTACTTTATTGACTCTTTGTATGTCCCCCCCTCCCCAATCGAAACTGTTGAACAGCGAGGATGAGGAAGTAAAACTGCAGTGGTTCCTTGTCACTTAAACATTGTGCTTTTTCCTTTTCAAATTACCTTGATAACAATCGCTCAAACAGTACAGCTGTTGGGTTTTTATCACAGTGTTTACTGCATCCACTCATTTCTGAATCAAGAGGACGAGCAGAACGTGTCAGGTGGAGCTCAGGGCGTCGGGTTTCTAAAGATCAGCTCGCGTTCGTTCCGGTCTGGTTGCATTTCAGCCCTGATGTGACACACCGAAGCGTGAGAATGCATGATTGGAGGCAGTAAAAACACACTTGTTCTTCACAAACACAGCCAATAGAGAACCAGGAATTTGAATCAACATTTGCCAGTCATTCCTGGGGCTGTCTGTGAAAATACTTCTCTATTCTGCACACTCTATGACAGGTATGACTGTCGCAACTATTAGATTATTGTCTAGTCATGATTATTTTAGATGACTGACTACATTCAAATACGGGAATTTAAGCAAACACAAAAATGCCACACTGTCACATTTGCGTAACTGCGGATATTTTGGTTCGTTTCAGGTTTTCACACAAAGCTGATGAGGTGTAGATGAGAGCGTTTGTCCAAATCTGAAATGAGCAGCATTTTGAAAATTGCCAACTACACAGAAAATGACTTAAGATTCATAATTAAAAAAACTTAGTAAATTAGCTCAGAAAATATTACTATCGGAAATAAGAATAATGATTACTACTACTATAGTTGAGATGGGTACCAAAAATTACAGTGTGAATCACCAAAAGGATAAATATTTTAAATTATATCGTCAAATTTCAGTGTTTAGAATTATATTAGTCATGTAAATCTGTCAACTACACAAAGAAACTCAAGGGTCTTTATTAATGCAAATGACTAAAATAGTAGTAAAATATTTGTTTGTACCGCTATTACAACTACTAATAATAGTATTAGTATGAAAGTATGAAAATTAGACTTGGCAATCATAAAGAGGATGGAAGTATTTCTTCCTATTTTAATATTTAAAATCATATTATTCATATCCATATATAATATGTTCTTATACATATTGCCATTTTCAAATGCCAAAATATGTATAATAGTCAGATAGTGAAAATAATTTTTGGTCACATTTTAGTTAAATATACATTTTTTTTTTTTTACAACTTTTCCCTCAATAAACTCCTAATTACTGCTTAATAGTTAGTAAGGTAGTTAAGTTTAGATATTGGGTAGGATTAAGTATGAAAAAACATGGTCATGCAAAATAAGGCATTAATATGTGATCTATAAGTATTAATAAACAGTTTTATTATAAACATAATAGTTTTAAAAAAAAATTCAATTAAGCTCCAAAACAATAATACACTACTGAAATATTATCTATAAAAGTGTTTACTGTCACCTTTGATCAATTTGTCCTTGTTGACTAAAAGTATTCATTTCTTTTTAAAAATGGTAAAATTAAGAATCAATGTACCATTTTAAAGTTTCAGTCCTAAAGCTTGAGTCTGCACTCAGAAATGCAGTTATTAATATGACCATTAGTCAGCCAAACCACATAACCATGACAGCCCAACCTTATGGTCAAAAAGGTCATTCCTCTCTCTGTTTTTGATGATAAATCACATTGTTATGAGAGTGGTTGCTCAGCGTGATGCAGGCTGTGGGTGTGAACGTGTTCTCTAAAAGAGGAATGTTCACTGCTCATCAAATGCTGGTCAGTTATGTGAAGAATTCTTGCAAGACGTTATAGACGAGAACTATTTTTAGCATGGTAACAGACAAATGTTGTTGTTTTTTTTTCTCCTGCAGGTACCCAAACCTTCCCCCGTCACTTTACTGACAGCGGCAGAGGACATCCAGCACTATGAGGAGTCCCGCACATGTGTGGAAGACCTGGCGCTTTATCTCAAACCCCTGAGCAACACCAGAGGTCCCTGCCATTTGTTCATTTATTCAGCATAAGTTGGCATATGCTTTCATGGTTTAAGAGATTTATCATCAAACTCGTACATCATCAAAATTTAAATAGATTGCATCGTAAAAAAAACTGATTCAAATTTAAATTTATAAAATATTATATTTTAGTTTTTTTATTTGAATAAATTACTAGTTTTTAAAGCGATTCATCATAAACATTCTTTCGTCATCAAATGCATCAAGATAATTGGATTGTGATTTTAGTATTTCTTTGCAATATATTAAATTATTTTATTATTTTGTAATATTTCATTTTATTATTTATTATGTGAACAAATGAACAATGAATGGTTTAATATTTTTAAAATGCAGTATTTTATTTAATTATGCTAAATATTTATTTATATGTTAAATGAATGTATTAATTATTGTAATTACAGTTTTGTATTTAAAGTTTTTTATTTATTGACATTTGTTTGGATACCTAACAATTCCCAATGTGTATTATCCTTCGTGTCATTAAGGTTGCATTTACACTGCAGGTCTTTCACTATATCCGATTTCTTTGAAGACCCGCTTACATCATCTTTTAAAAGTGACCTGTATCTGATTTTTGCATTTACACTACACTGCTGAAACTACCAAATGTAGACGTACTGACCCAGAAAATGAAGTAAAACAGCACGAAATGCAATGGATGCAGATGCGAATAAAATTATCCAGAGCTTTTCTATCCACAATATTTTGAAAAGTCATCAAAACATTGTTCTCGTTCGGCGGAGAAAAAAAGAGGAGAGGCACTCTAGCCATGAGCGCTTAAAACCGTGCCTCCCCATATCTCGTGAAATGTCTTCAAATACGGATTTATTTCTGTAACAACCCTGCATTTTTGCCTGCAGTCTTCGCCCCAAACACACAAAAGACACGAAACCTCTGTATTGCTCCACTTTGTGTATCCTTTCTTCCATCGCGCACTATTTTAATGATGTACGACTCGCATTTACTGGGGAATATCCGATTTGTCTGCTTTCATGGCACATGCAAATGCACGTATCCCATTTAGTACCCCATATGAATGAGGCCTGAATCCGATATGAGAAAATCAGAATCCATGCTTTTTTTTTCCTGCTTGCACGTTCACTGGTCATATCCAATCTGTGCCACATGAGAGGAAAAAAATCGGATTTGGGTCACTTGAACCATGCAGTGTAAACGAGGCCTTGAGTCAAAAGGCTCAGTTAACGCTTGGTTTTTGTTGGTCCGTGCAGGTGCAGGCCTGAATGGCGCCGCTCAGAGCGTGCTCAGCAGACCCATGCAGCGGAAACTGGTGACTCTGGTACACTGCCAGTTAGTGGAGGAGGAGGGCCGCATCCGGGCCATGCGGGCGGCCCGTTCTCTGGGTGAACGCACCGTCACTGAGCTCATCCTCCAGCACCAGAACCCCCAGCAGCTCTCCTCAAACCTGTGGGCCGCCGTCAGAGCCAGAGGCTGCCAGTTTCTCGGCCCTGGTAAGATTTGACCATCATAACATGATAGCAGGCCGGTGAGATCATATGCGTGTACTAACTAAAAATTGGTTGTCATCCAAAAGCCATGCAAGAGGAAGCACTGAAGCTGGTTCTTCTCGCTCTGGAAGATGGTTCGGCCCTCTCACGGAAGGTTCTGGTTCTGTTTGTGGTTCAGAGACTCGAACCACGTTTTCCTCAGGCCTCAAAAACCAGCATAGGACACGTGGTGCAGCTCCTCTACAGGGCCTCCTGCTTTAAGGTGCCTCTACTTTTCCTTTACCATATGTTGGCTTGTCTAAATCAGACTGTACTTTGCTATCTGGTGATCGTTAACATTTACAGTATCAAACTGATGTGCCAGAGGTAAATGTGTAGGAACCCTGCACATCATTTTTTGTTAAATATATAACAGTTTATTTGTTTTAACCTCAGGTCACTAAACGTGATGAGGATTCCTCCTTGATGCAACTGAAGGAGGAGTTTCGCACATACGAGGCTCTTCGGAGAGAACACGACTCTCAGATCGTTCAGATTGCGATGGAGGGCGGACTGCGTATCGCCCCTGACCAATGGTCCTCTCTACTGTATGGCGACCAGTCCCACAAGTCCCACATGCAGTCTATTATAGACAAGGTATGTACTCGCAAAAAAGTATTATTTTAAGATTTCACTAGGTGGTGCTGTTGGTACTACCCAGTTTTACTCGTTTAAATTCTCTAGTAACACCCCTCCCTGTGTAGAGAGCACATTTAGGGTGTAGCAAATGTCACGTCGTGCATAAAAACATGTTGATTTTGTCTGTTGGTATGTGGAGTATGTGTTTATGTGGCTTTGTGTGTTTCAGCTGCAGACACCAGCATCGTTTGCTCAGAGTGTTCAGGAACTCACTATTGCCCTTCAGAGAACCGGAGATCCAGCCAATCTCAACCGCCTCAGACCCCATCTGGAGCTGCTTGCTGACATCGACCCCAGCCCAGGTCTGTCGGCCTGCTCTATTCACACATTTACCAGTACAATCATTATACATTCATAAAAATATAATCGTCTGAATTGTTATTCAGATGCCCCTGCGCCCACATGGGAGCAGCTAGCCAAAGGATTGGAAGCGGTGCGGACCGTCGTTCACGGCCTGGTGGATTTCATCCAGAACCATAGCAAGAAGGGAGGTGATCAGCAGCAGGTCGGTTACAAGATCACAAACTTTTAACCTTTGAATATTTAATACCTATTAATAGCTTTAAATCACTAATCAAAACAATGATTCAGAATTGTCTCATGATTTACGATCAGTGTTTATAAGAGGAAATGGCTTGTTTTTATGATTATTATTTTAGTTGTAGTAGCAGAAGCACTATTTTTTTCTACATTTCGCAACAATAGTTGGTTTTATCCAAAGTTGTGAATTTAACTTGAGCGCAAAATTGGAATATCACATAAAACATTTGCGAATAAAGCGACGTTTACATCCCATGTGTTCAAGAGAACAAAATCATGACTTCCTGGGAAATTAAACCTATCTGTAATAATGTAAGGGAAGAAACTGTGGCTCTTTTTCGCACATCTTAATGACTATGAGCGCGAAACGCAATAAACGCTGTCATGTTTTTCCTGATGTTTGGGAACGCAATCGTGTAAGCGTGGGAGGGCATTATACCAAATCATTTTGATGACAGATTTTGACTCAGGCCTTTCAGAGGCTATGTTTATACGATTCTGAATAGAAAACGTAAAAGTGGCGTTGTGTTATCACTTTTTATTCTGCGTTTAGACGAGCGTTTTGGGTGTGAAATCCGCGTGCAGATGGTGACGCAAAAGTCTGTGAAATTCAATGCAGTATGCACTCCAGACAGCTAAGAGTGCATACTACAACAACACCAAGTCTGCGCGCCTGCGTACAACCTTCACTGTCAAGCAGACTTTTGCGTTTTTACCATTTACACAGGAATCGCGGCGGTGGGGCGATTTAAAGATTTCCACTCTGAAGGGTGGTTTCACTTTTTTGCCTTTTTATGCCCCAAAAACGTCGTCGCCATGTAAACGAAAGGCACATCCGATAAAATATTTTTACGTTTTCACCCGCGAGCGTTCTCGTGTAAACAGGGCCAGAATAATCAAATCAACATTTGAGATAATGTGCGATGCGATTGGTCCGCTGGTTAATCCAGTTATCCAATCACATCCTCTAAGGCAAAATCATGTTTTTTTTTTTGTTTGTTTTTTTTTTGCACATCGAAGTATTTATTCGTATGTGTCTCCACTGTAGTTTAATCAGATAAAAAATATCCGCCTCAATTGAACGCATACATTTTTTTTTACATATTCACATCTTGGTGTTTCCATTCAGTGTTTTATTTTAAAAGCAATATCCCAAAGTTTGCATAAAAATAGGTGGATGGAAACAGTTATCGACTAATTGTCTATATATCAGTGTTATTTTAGTGTTTATATTCTATTAAAGCATTTTCTGTTTAAGATTTAGAAACAGTTTTTTTCGAAAGATTTCGCAGATTGCAAACATTCAAATACCTTGCACAAAAGTACGAGTAAACATATCTCACTTCCTGCCCACAGCCACCTCAGCACAGCAAATACAAGACCTACATGTGTCGGGACATGAAACAAAAAGGCGGCTGTCCTCGTGGAGCAAGTTGCACCTTCGCTCACTCTCAGGAAGAGCTTGAAAAGTGAGCGGCACGTTAATGATGTTAAATACTATGGAATAAGCATTAGCACCAGCTTAACCTTCTCTTCTCTGACGACAGGTACCGTAAGATGAATAAACGTCTGGGATTGCGCCGACAGCTCAGTCAGTCCCTGACCCAGCTGAATGAGATAGACTTCGGCGCTGGGCTGTTAGCTGACGAGGGGCCGCTGATGGAGGGCCTTCCACACAAATCCTCTTCCATCACCAATGGCATTCTAGCAGCAGGACCTGGATCTTCTCTGGTCCATCTGGTTTCTAGAGGCTCGGACCCATCTTATGAACCATCACACAAACCGGGGAAGATTGACTCGGGGAGCCTCAGTGCCCCTGGCTCACCTCCAGACTCGTGAGTTTGATTTATTGATTGGCGTTTCTGTGATTTTGCCAAGTACGACATATTCCTGGATCAACATCTAGTCCTAAGTCTATCCTTACTCCTAAACCCAACCCATAACTTACCCATAAAATCAGAGTGGGAATTATAGGTGAATAACACTGATGTAGAAACACCTAAACCTGATTGTAAGCCTAAACTTTACACATTAAAGGGGTCATGAACTGGCTTTTTACATTTTATCATATTGTTGTCTGAGGTCAACTTATGACGTTCGCTTGGTTTTTGCATTCAAAAACATAAAAATGAACAAGTAATAGGCTATTTTCTACCCTAGTTTTGAGCCTAGTAGTAGCAGTATCAACACTATTTTTTTGCATTATAGACTAATTGTGTATAAATCAGTGTTCTTTTAATATAATTTGTGATTTTGCCTTAAACTTTTTTTTGCCTTTTTTGTATTTCTATTTAGCTTTCATTTATTTTTTTTATTTCAATCCTAGTAATTTAGTTCTTATTTATAACTTATTTTATTTCAGTTAGTTGCCAAGACAACATTTCTTATTTTCATCATTCTTCTTTAATTTTTTGTTATTTAATAATTATATTTAACATAAAATGACAATATTAGATGACAAATTTGTCAAATGATAAATTTGCCTTGACAACTAACATAAATACGTTGAAGTTATTTTTAATAAACAAATTTAAAAAGGCTGTTTAATAGTCTGTTTTAGTTAATAACAACACTGTTATACAATATTAAACTTGTCACACCGCTACTTGCCATACAAATGCATAATGGACATATTGATTTGAGTTGAAAATATTAATTAACTTTAAAAAAAGCGAGACTGCGGACTGACTGCACTTTCTCTCTTGATTTTCAGACTGGAATCCATCCCAAAATCTGGAATGCTCATGAATTCCCACCATAGGGTGCCAGGCGAAGGCTCAGTCGGGCAGAAGCACATGTCTACTGTGCCTAGAGGTTCTTACTCCTATTCGCCACACCAGTCTGAACTGTATTACCCTGAAACTAGAGCGCCACCGCCACCATCCGCCCAATATGAATCCCCCCAGTACTCCGCAGGTACAAAAACACACACAAAAAAATTTAAACAAATACATTGTGGCATGTGTAGATGAAAAAATGTTTCCATTTTCTCATTTCAACAGGTAATCCTTATCCCCATCACCACCACCAACCACGCTACGCCCGTCATCCCGCTCCAGATCCAGGCATGCCACCATATCTGGACACTTGTTCCAGCTCCTCCTACCCAAAGCATCAGTTTGCCAACCCCAGCTCCCATTACGGATACCCTTCACATCACGATGGCCGTCGCCACTCAGCCTACGCCCATCCCCAAACATACGCCCCACGGGAGGAACTGGTCCGAAGGAGTCCAGACATTCCCCCGCCACTACAGCCCCAAAGCACTGGTGGCTCGTACCCACCGGAATCAGCTCAGGAAAGATACGCCAGTGAGAACTATAACCACTCCAGTCAGATCAGGAATTATCACAGGGTAAGATCCATTGCTTACAATATTTGAACTGCATCGGCCCTGTTTCAAACCTAAAGAAAATGATATGTCCCCAGAATACCTACACGACACGAGCACAACCCTCCCTAGACTACCTGCACCGTCGCAGACAGGAGATCATGGCCCAGCTAGAGGACAGGAAGGTGGTTTCCCCGCTGCACTTCGGCTCCTCGCACTCATACGACCCCAGCTACCCTCAGAGCCATGTAAGCCAGGAGAATACTTCACGTAAATAATGATAATAAAGAAGATGTGAGAAGGCCTACACTTTTAATCTAAATAAAACACTGGTTCAACGTTCACAATCGAAGACAGCCATAAATACTAGTATTGTAATTTTACAATTGTAATGTAAAATAAGATATCATTATTATTATATTTGACTCGTACTTATTTTACAGTAATCATTTTACAGTGAAAGATTATAAGTTGTATTTCTTATAGTGAAATAGTGTATTTGGTTTTATTTAATAATAAAATTGTTATAATGGTAATAAATATTATTGTTATTGCTATTATTTCATATTATATTATATTATTATATTTCATATTAACAAAATTAAATTCACAAATTTAGTAAAATATGGTGCTTTTTCTTTTTTTAATTGCAATTTTTATTAGAATTTTTTTATTTTATTTTATTTTTCCAGTTCGAAATGATTTGAAATCACGCAGCCCTAGTAGGTAGCGTTTGATAATGAGTTGCCATGTCATTATTGTTCACAGTACATGGAGGAGAACCCCCACGGTTTTGGACACGTCAGGGAACGGGACTACACCGCCTCATATTCCCCTTGGTCATGTGACACCTTCGGTTCCTACATCGGCAGCAAGGATATGAAGTCCAAAGAGGGCATGAACTCCATGGAAACAGTAAGTTTGGCCTTTCTATTGCTATAGACTTTATAGAGCCATTTCTAGGGAACACAATATTATAAAAATTTAGTAATGGGCTCTTCTGACTTGAGGCTGTAAGCAACCACACAAAACTCCCTAGCAACCGCATAGCAATTTTCTGGCACCTAGGGGTTGCACAGACTAGTTTAATGCTATGCCATGGCTAGTTCTAGCATATATTTCATAGTAACTAAAACCCACAGCTTCACTATTAGTAGTAGAGAGACGCTGCCAGGTAGAATTAGTTCACTAGCAATGCTCGCACTTAAACATTCATATAAATGTAATCTTTACTGTGCTGCTAAACTGTATCTGATTTAGAACGAGCAGAAATCTGTGGGAAATTTAACGACCCGAAGACAAAGAACTGATAAAAATAAGCTGCTATGTAGGAGCAATAGCCTTGTGGGCAGCGCTGTGTCATATGCCATAGCTGTGCACAAAGTAACCCACGGTCCAATCTCGGCTCGAGGTTCAGGCTTATTTGTTCATCAATGACGTCAGCCACAACTAAATGTCGAATTAAAAAAATCTGAAGTCGTTCCCTAGTGGCAACCAACCAACACCTTAGCATCATAATTTAGAAATTAGATAATTTAGCATCGAAAATTTGTAAATTAAAGCTGAAAGGCTCTGCGTTCCAAGTAGATTTGGTCCAGTTTTCTCCCTCGCATTCAATTTTGAGCTGTTTTCAGTGGCTGTTCCATTACAAAAGGTTATCAGTGTTTATTCTATCTAGCTTGTACTAACCATACTGTTGACAAACCAAAGGCCATATATGTATTAACAGAGGACCCGTGAGTTTTGTTCATGGTTCAGGCTTATTCCTTGTAGTTTGATAATATTCCTAAATATTTGACCAATGAAGTTGAAAATATTTAAATAATAGCATGCTAAAAACGAGTTTAAGCATATTCTAATGTAGTTCTTCCATTGTAACCATTTCTCCCAGCAAAAAATTCAACGCAGAGCGGCAGACGTGAAAGACGACGACCCCATCATTCCCTTTGGCTCCCTGCCGACAGTGTCTCGTTTTGGCGCCATTTCACGCACGTCTAAATCTGGCTACCCGCCGAACAGTGCGATGCCACCCTTGCCGAACTCTGCCAAACACACCGGTAAACTCCTCCTGCTTTGTATATCAGCATTGCTAACGGGACAACACATTATTTAGTTTTTTTGAATGGTCTTTGTCTTGTCTTTTGAAGCCGACTACCCCTATGCGAACCACAGCGGGTGGAGCGGCGACTCCTACCAGCCGCACCAAACGTCTCAGGGGCACTTCAGCGAGCGGTATGTTGCCCTGCCCCGCTCTTCACAAGCAATTGCTTGGTTTCAGTTTAGTCTGAATCTGTAAATGTCCTAAATAAGCAAAATATGTTCCACTCATCCTGCAGATCCCCTGCCGTGCAGGCGCGTGAGCAGCTGAGGATGGAGCTACAGCAGGTCAACCAGCAAATCAGCCAACAGACACACAGCCGCGGCCTGGAGGTGAGATTGTCAATTTACCTCGAAGGCCTGTTTACATGTTGGATCCAACTAAATGGTACCAAATTATCTTTGTGAGGACGTTTTGTCCCCATAAAGTAGGGTTTACCAGAACTGTGTGTGTAAAAATATCATGATTCAGCATCTCAACCTCTCCTTTGGTAGAAGCCAAGCTCAGTGATGTCCCAGCCGCCTCGAGCGGACTGGTCCTCTGGGAGTTTATCCAGTGAACAGCTGAGTCACGAGCTGCACCAGGTGGAGAGAGAGATCGACATGAGGACACAGGAGATGGCCATGGTTAGTGAGACATGCAATTTATAGAGCTTCTATTAATTATTCATAATTAATATATTCTATTACTTTTGAATAATTTATGGGACCACTGCCGCGTCTTGAGCATAAAATCCATTTTTAAGCAAGGTCATTTGTAAAAGTAGTTGTAGGCTGTATTGTAAGTTCAGGAAGTTCATGTGATTTTAAATTGTTTTGCCTTCAGGTGAACCACGATGGCAAGTACAAGCGGGTCTCAGTCGAAAACGGACAAGACGAACATGCTTTGCAACGAGAGGAGCATTCACTTACTCTTAGGTGAAATATAACAGCACACTGATCTCATGAAATGGCGTATATATGACACGCCAATTCGTATTTCCATTTTTGGCGCGCTATCAACACGCATAATCGCTTTTCAGCGTGTTTATGAACGCCGTTGACTTAACGTTACATTACTGTATATAAATATATGACCTACCCCAACCCCGTCCCTAAACCTACCCGTTATTAACTATCACTGGGGTTAATAACATTTATGAGTCTTCCCCTACCATCCTAGGAAAAAAAAAATATCGCTCCCCAGATGGAGATCTACATTTTGCTTCGTTTCGCTCGGACATTTAATGGCGTGTACATACACGTGGAATCACTCGGACATTTAACGGCGTAGACATACACGTGGATAGCTCAAAATGCGTATAGATAACACATCACTTGACTTGAAAGCGGCGTGTATGTTTACGCAAAAGTCATGTTAGGATTTTCCTAAAATTATTTAAAGATAAAAAATTAGGGCTGTCAAATGATTAATCGCATCCAAAATAAAAGTTTTGTGTTTACATAATATATGTGGGTGCAATGTGTATAATTATATATATATATATATATAAAAATACACACACTTGCTTGCAAAAATTTAAGAAATATTTTCATGTATATACTGCATATAGATTTATATATAATTTATATTTAAATATCAATATTTTAAATATAAATAATATTTTTTCTTAAATATACTTGCATGAGCGTGTATTTATATATATATATATATATATATACAAAATAACTATACACATTGCACCCACATATATTATGTAAACACAAACTTTTATTTTTGATGCGATTAATCGTTTGACAGCCCTAAATAATATATATATATATATATATATATTCCTTTTTTTACCAGTAATATTAGGTGTGTCCAATGTATTTATTTGTTCTTTATTTTTTTATTTTTGGGGGGAACTTTGTCCTGACAGGTTTTGTGAGACACAATAATTTGCTTTCAGAAATACATGTTTTACATCCACTACATTGAATGAAATTTTGTCCACCACAGTAGTTCTCATTGCCTATCTCTCTTTTGTTGTAGTGAGGGTTTAAACGGCTCCATCGGTTTGGTCCAGGACTGCGGTCTCGTAAGCAGCAGCATGTCCTCACTGACTAGCAAGACATCATCTCTCAGTTTGTCCTCTGAACAGGTGGCCAGCAGCCCTGATCTGCCCAAGAACGGAGTTGCCCACTCCTAGCCGGCTCTTTCTACCTCAGATTCTCCTTCTGCAAACCACCGGAGCGCTCAGTAACCAGTAGGCGCTCCATTCCCAAGTTAAACCCTCTGGAGCAGGATTCTCCAGCATCGCTGTCTAACACATGACACGCATTCACGTTAGCTTCCTACACTGACCCTCCAACACCCGGCAGGCAAATATGGGTGGAGTTTGGGTGGGATTCACTGTGCATGTGCCTCAACAGACTTGCACAATCACGCCCTGATTTAGTTCTTTTTTTTTTTAACAGCAGTATCTGCTGTTGAGTATTTTCTTTTTCCTGAGACAAGCCTTTTTCCATTGCCTCGTAAATCAGGGTGAATCCAAAATATCCTCAGTCTTAAGTATTTGTCAGGCAACATATAACATGATCTCGCTTATGTTGCTTAATGATCATTAATCCACTATCTTGGGTTTCAAAATCACGTTTTTATCATAATGTGCTACGTTTTCGGTAGTTACGCTCTTGTTTGTGCTTGGTGTGGTGTTTACACTTCTGTCCTCTTCTGAGTTTACAGTTTTCAGACTTATAACTTGCTATAAGCGCAGGCTTGCTGCATATTCACCCAACAGAAAACATTGTTGAGGGTCATGTTTTATACATAAGGCTTCATTTACAGTGTGATTGTTATGATGCACGTTATTGTGTGTTATAGAAATGCTCGTAACCCAAATGTTAACTGAGTTGACCTCGATTGCACTCATGCCAACAAACCCAAAAGCCCCAAAAATGGCCCTTTTATTGTTTTCAGTGTATTACACTACACTGCCTGTGGGATTTCGATTGAACCGCCTGTAATCATCATAGTCATCATCATTTTCTGCTGTAATGTCCTCAGGGATGCATTATTCAGCCTCGGTTTTTTGTGGATAGAAATAACAATCCAGGTCAGTCTAGTTTTTTTCATAGTGGGTAAAGATACATTTTCCATCCTGAGGATGGAAAGAAAGCCGTTACGGTAATGCATAAAAATGCATTCTGTTGTAAGAATGCGCATGTACTTCTCTTCACTTTGTCAGTGAAATTACGATCTTCAGAACGAGCCACATTTTTCGTATATGCAGTGTTTTTCACTTCGAAAGATGTGGCGTATATATTCAGAGCAAAAAGAAAGACTTTGATCCAGCCGTAGCCGCCTCAAGACTCCCCTTCATTCTCTGTTTAGTCTTTGAAGTTTGAAAAACCATTGTTTTTATGGGCCGGTTCGATCGAATTCCCCTACAGGCTGTGCTCACAATTCTCCTCAACGTCATTCAAATAATGATGGGGATAAACGGTTTATTTTCGCCATGTGATCTGTCTGACTGTTTGAACTAGAAAGAGTTGGACCAAGATAGCCAATCTACTAACAAGAATATTTCCATATTTCAAATTAATTTGGAAACAACCAAAATGTATTTGGTTGAAAAAGACGACGAAAAAGAAAGGCGTTTGGCACGTAAAAACATCAAGAGTGACCACCTATGGCTTATATATTGTTGTTGGGTATAAAAGTCAAAGATGTTGTTTTTTTTTTACATTTGCTGTGCGAAAAATCTGAAACGCATTATCAAACTAGAGTTTTGAACGAACAATCTTCATGCAATCACTGACGAGCCCAAAAAAAAAAACGTGACTGTTAAATTTGTTTTGTTTAAGGACACAACACGTCGTCTGTAAAACACTTGCACTGTAAATCTCGAACTTGCATTCTTCCATGTATATCACTTCCTCGGTGGTGAGATCTCATCACTTAAGAATTAGTTTTTAAGTTGGAAATGAGTTTATTTTATTTTTTTCTGGCTAGCATATAATAGTCTCTTGAGACATCCTACCGCAACCTTAAAAGCACCTATTTTGGTGGAACTTCTCTTAAGTTGGAGTTGATTTCTATTGTTTTTATTTACATTATTACGGTATTACTGTGGCTTTGATCTGAGCTTTTGACATTTTAAGCAATCGTCAAGATTGGATTTTTCTGCGTTTAGGTTACAGAACTGTGATGCACAGTGTAGACTTTAAGGATAGCACGAATTTACCCTCAAATTAGTTTGAAAGAAACAGAATATTGTTGGTTTGAAGCCAAATGGATTACGAACATTGTTGGTGTTTAGTTAAAGGTGAAGGCGAATTAAATTTTTAGGATCTGGAATGCGTCCTAGGATCACTTGGGTAGCGTCACCTTTATCGTTTTGTTTTAGAGGAACACCTGTCTTTATCTCAGGGTCAGTTTTTAGTGTATCTGGGTGTAAACGTCTTTGTCGCATTCAGGACTGCAATTTGTCTGTTTCGAGACTTGAAGACTTCAGGACTGTGCCTTTTATGCAGATCTGCAGTTATTCACATATTGGGTGTGTAGATGTAGCTGAACCATCTTTATTTATAATATTCAACTCTTCTCAGTCTAAGTCAGCATTTATATTAAATGATCTCTTCGAATCTGCAGGCTTTTAGACCGCCAAACTGAGTACTGCCTATCCTTTCTGAGATAAAGGAATTTATTGCCAGGTCATTTGTTGTTGTAGCCATTTTGTGTATCTTTTCGTGCAAGTGAACTTGAGTATTTAAGCATGCTTCATGGTGTGATGATGGTCTTTTGATGTTAGGGGTCTTTGAAGAGTCTGGATTGGAACAGGAAAACAAGGACAGTCTGTGAATTTTGGCATAGTTTGATATGGATATTCAGAGAGGGAGTATCAAGGCTCATATTGGAGGTCTGATGATACAAGTAAACAACTCAAGGTTTACTGTTCTCATATAAGCCATTGATACAATCCTCGACAGTTCCTTTGTACCAAACTGAGACTGATTCCAATGGGGTTTTTTTTAACCAAACAAGGATTGTATAATTCCCTAGCAGAAGAACTGCTTGTGGTTTTGAAATTGTGTATTTGAAGTCAGCCATTTGAAAACCAACTTTTTTTAAACTATTGTTGCAAAGCAACATTTACATGATCACCCGATGAGCCAATGGGAATCACTATAGATTTGAAAAGGGAACCAAAATGTTTAACTTGATGAATCTCATGAAGCTTGGGGGAAAAAAGTCATATTTCATCCATAATGTAAAGTAGGCCTATGTGTATATTCATTACATTAAACGAATCCTATTTTTGCGACCTTTTATTTTTTGCTTTGTGGAGATTATTTTCATTAAGCATAAGTAATGCATTGTATTGTAGAAATGTACTTGATGCATCATTATAGTATTATAGTTTAACTTGGACTGATTTTATTTTGAAAAATGAGTTGTTTGTTGCTGTATTACGGTAATGAGATTTTTTTTTTTTTTTTTTTTTTTTTTCCCTGCATTGCGGTAATGACATTTTTTGGTAAATTGGCTTAGTTGTCTAAAAATAAATGGTCCTAAAGATGTGCTTCATTTTTTTTAATGCAATATTTTTAAAGTTATTTTGGGGTGAAATATGACTAATTTGTGAGATTGATCTGCCTATTGCTGACTTAAAGAAAAAAAAATGTTGTATTTATCATCAGTGTCTAATAAAAAGCCTCAGTGTTTCTTCACTGGAACTCTTTTTCTTATTGTGGTTGTTGACCGTGTTCAGGGTTCAATACGAATGTAGTACTAATTAGTGTCGAAAGTTGTGAAAATGAGAAGGTAGGAATGGGTGAAATCGGATTTTTGACACTTAGTGCCTGAAACGCCAGAGATTGTAGTCTGTTTTCCCACACAGAAAAATGATTAATGGTACATATTGTTCCCTGGTCTCAAGGGGAAAGTATGCGTCGTGCACATACACACACAGTAGATTTATGAAAAGTCATAATGTTACTTGAAAACATAAGGGTTGTGCACAAATACAGGCTTTAGTGTTTTAGCTTATAGCTGTAGAAGGTAGTTTTGAAATGATTGGTTGTGTGTTTGTGTTCAGGTGTGTCCAAAGAGAGTGCTGTCCACCTTATTTCTGTATGTTTGTTCCCACTGAAACTCATTGCTTGCACTCATGTATTGACTTTTTTTTGTGAGATTGGGTGTTGCATTGTGGTCTTTACACCATGATTCCTAACATTGGGATATATAATTGTTTTTGATGATTTCTCCCATGTTATCTCATGATAGTCTGCTTAAATTAAGGTACACTTTAACTTCAACCCGAATAAGAAAATAAATGTTTGTAATATATTATACTCCAGTAAGGAATGTTTAGAATATTTCTCCAATGTGGATGTAGTTGTAAATCCTTTTTTTTCTCTCTTTGTACAAGAATTCACTGTGTGAAATTTTGCATTGCATTTTTGTATAATACAATTGCTTTTCTTTGAGAGGGCAGGGGGTATTACTAACTGGATTTTTGAATTAGATATCAAAAAATGTGGAAAAAAATTATTTAATAAGAAATGTATTTTATGTGCAGCAGTGATTCTGGCATGGATTATGATTAAATGATATTGTAAACCATTTTCCTCTCGGTGTTTCTTACAAATTCCTGTACTTTTACACAATAACAACAACTAGGTGCTGAACATCAAACAAAAGACCCTTTACCACTGTCTCCAACAAAATATTTTCACCTTAGACCTCAGCAGGCATTCGATGTACACATTTGGACCGAAATAGTTATTTTTAATGATTATTGTTTTGAACGGGTTCCACATTATGAATCATAGTTACTTTTCTTGTGACTAACCTAACAAATCCAATCAATAGCTCAAAGGTTGTCCTGAGCAAATTCATCTCTTTAGTCACTCAGTAGCTACACTTAAGGTTACTGACCTATCCAGAGAGCAGTGTTTTGCTTCACTTGACTGCTTACTTTAGTACCTCATTGCCCCAAAACTGGTCTTCAAAAAGAGAAAAAAACTACAACATCAGGTAAGTGGAAAGATTTATAAAAAGCAATGAATATCATGATAAAAAAAAGGGCAGTTTTGTTGGAACAGTTGTATAAGATTTGGGGCGATTTGTTTACTTTTCTTACCTCAGACACGACCCAAGTATAAAGTGGATCTTTGTTGGTAATTCAGCCATTGGTAGTAAAATTTTACTTAAGTCCGATTGATCCCTAAGGGATAGTTCACTTTGAAATTAATTTTTGATATGGTTTAGCTTACCTCAAAGGCATCCAAGATGTAGGTGTCTTTGTTTCCGCAGTATTTTCAACATTTTTCATTCAAACCGTTGTTGTCTGCCAGTCATACAATGCAGGTAACGTTATGGGGCTCCACCTGAAAGAGCATACACAGAGAAGTCAAAATTAATGACTCGCATTGATAGCCTAAGACACTAAACGAGAGGTTTGTGTGAGAAAACGAACAGTATTTTTACCTCGTGTAATCACAGTCTCGTCCAAGTTATCTGAATCAGTCGTGCAACGTCCAACTGAACCGAACTGAATCAGTTCAATGCTCCGCCGGAAGTGATCGCTTTGCGTGTGTAGCTCACTCAATACACGCAGATTTCGGACGTTTTACCTTTTACTAAACATATTTAGTATTTAGATATACCGAAATTATCTTCCATTGTGATTTCCCGTATATCTAAATATGTTTAGTGAAAGGTAAATCTTTCGAAATCTCTATATAAACAAAGAGTGACATGGGCGCGCAAGCGATCTCTTCCAGCGCATGCGCAGATTGAAGCGCCCGTGCAGTCTGTGATTACACGAGGTAGAAATGATATACATACTGTTCGTTTTCTCACACAAACCACTCGCTTCATGTATTAGGCCATCAATGTGTATTAACATTTATGAGTCATTAAATCATGTTTAATTTGGACTTCTCTGTGCATGCTCTTTGAGGTGAACCCAGGGTGGACCCCCTTACCCTCTAGTGTATGACTGATAAACGGTCAAACCAAAAAATAAATAAAATTGAAAATACTGTGGAAACAAAGACACCTAAATCTTGGATACCCTTGAGGTAAGCTAAAACATCAAAAAATTAATTTCAAAGTGAACTATCCATTAATTTGTGATTGGGAAACTAACCATGTAATATGATTAATAAAGTACAAAATTTACGAAGATGGCAGATTTGATTTTAACATGTTAGTAAAGAGCAAACCTATAAGTATACATTAAAAAAAAAACTCTTCCGAATTCGCAACAGACGTTGTATCACATGATTCCATGACTTGACTGACCACCAGAACTTGCACTGAACTACTTTTCCTGGGCTGGGTTCCCATTCCACCTCAGGCAGGATGAAGTTGTTGGCATGTACTTGGGCTTTGTGGGTACTTGCCTTCTGTTTGGCCCATGCAACCAAAGATATCTGCACCGCAAAACCCAAAGACTTATTGGAGCCAATGTGCATCTACCGCAATCAAGATCCTGAGGTACAACCAACCAAAGATCCCGAGAAGATCCCAGCTGGCACCAACCCTCGAGTGTGGGAACTGTCCAAAGCCAACAGCCTCTTCGCCCTCTCGTTTTTCAAGCAGCTTGCCAAGGGAAAGTCCAGCGATGAAAACATCTTTCTGTCGCCGATTAGTATATCAACGGCTTTTGCCATGACAAAGCTAGGGGCTTGTAACACCACACTGGAGCAGCTCATGAAAGTAAGGCCAAGAACTTGTAACTTTAAATAAGGATCGATCACTTGAGCACGTCAACATCTTCTCTGTCCTTAACATGTAGGTGTTTCGGTTCAATTCGATAAAGGAAAAGACGTCAGACCAGGTTCACTACTTCTTCGCTAAGTTGAACTGTCGACTATACCGCAAAAAGCATGAGACGACAGAACTGATCTCTGCAAACCGCTTGTTTGGAGACAAGTCTATGCTTTTTAATGAGTCCTTCCAGCACATCAGCGAGATGGTCTACGGAGCCAAGTTGATGCCTCTCAATTTCAAGGTTACGTTTCCATAAGTGTCTAATGTAGGGTATCTGATCCTTGACCTTATACTAATAATTCAAGTTTCGCCCACCAGGAGAAACCAGATGTTTCGAGGCAGGCGATAAATGAATGGATTGCCAACAAGACTGAGAACAGAATAAAAGACACCCTGCCTGAAGGTTCAATAGACTCAAACACCATATTAGTCTTGGTCAACACGATTTACTTCAAAGTAAGTGAGGATGGAGAGAGGTACCTATTAAGAAGGAATTTTTCCACCTATAACAGTGGTGTCAAATCCTGCATCTGTAGGGCCATCTTCCAGCAGAGGTTATGCTACGTTCACGCCATGCCACAATTACCGTAAATCAAGCTCCATATACTTGGTACTCTGAAGTCGTACACAGATCAGTCTATACAACAGTACTTCAAGTCGAACACACCTTAAATTTACAGTGGTCAGGTGGTAGAGCGGCTACATGGTACAAGTCTCAGAAAATTACGAGTTTACCCGTTGTAATTATAAGTTCTACAAGCAGAGGGCAGCTTTTTACAGTTCAGAATCGCTACGGTTAGTACAACATACCGCAAACATGCCTTTAGCTAAAACCCCTATTAAACACACCTGAACCAGCAAATCAAGGTGTACAGGCTCACTAAACATCCAGGCAGGTGTGTTGAGCTGAACTCTGCCGGAAAGTGCCCCTCGAGGAGCAGGCTGACTTGACTTGTAAACTCTGTAAATCTGTTTTTGGGTGTGTGTTTTCCAGGGTCAATGGAAACACAAGTTTGATAAGCAAAATGTCATAAAGTCAGATTTTCATGTTAGTGGAACACACAAGTGTCCAGTTTCCATGATGTACCAAGAGAGGAAATTCCAGTACGCAAACATCGCTGATGACAAGGTGAAGATCCTTGAGTTGCCCTACAATGGAGGTGACATCACAATGGTGCTCATATTGCCTACTGAGGGTATAACCCTGTCGGAAGTAAGTCGATTATGAACAATAAACAAAATATTTGCCTTAAATATTTTGTTCTGTAGTCCAACATAACAAAACTTCATCCAATTAAGGTGGTGGCAAACATGACCCTCAAGAAACTTGTTGGTTGGTTGCATGCCATGAAAGACACCACAGTTGCAGTGCAGGTTCCTCGTTTCCGTATCGAGGACAGCTTCAGTCTCAAAGAGCAGCTGACAAAAATGGGCCTTGAAGATCTTTTTAGTCCAGAAAAAGCCAGTCTCCCAGGTATGACATTAGGTTAAGAAAACTTGTTGCTATTGTTTAGGGATAGTTCACCCAAAAATGAACCTTTTGTCATGACTAGCTTCCTTCTGTAGAACCTAAAAGCTTCATGACTAGAGCACATTATGGTTCTTTAGGGATCTTGGTGTGATTGTTATGAACTTTTGCTGTATGGAAGAAGTGTGTTCCATGGAGAGTTTGGAAAAATTACAGGATTGTCAATATCAGGGCAAACTATCGAGTTGATGACCGCACAATAATATTTCCCCATGACATGTTGCACTAGGGATGGTTGCCGATGATGGGCCCAACTTGTACATCTCGGACGCCTACCATAAGGCCTTCCTTGAGGTAAGACGCATTTTGTAAGATCACGTACCGTCTTTTTATGACTTCTACTACTGCATTGCAAGAAAGTTTACCCAGTTTCTTAGTCAACGGCCTCATTTTCCCACTCTTCAGGTGAATGAGGAAGGTAGTGAGGCGGCTGCCTCCACAGCAGTAGTGGCTACCGGACGTTCCTTAAACATCTTCCGGGAAAATTTTGTTGCGGACCAGCCCTTCCTTCTGCTGATCCGCGAGTCCAGTATCAACGCCTTGATCTTCACCGGCCGAGTTGCAAATCCTTGTGGGAGCAGCTAATATGGATTGGAAATGGATATGACAGGACAGACTGAGGACGGTTATTGATCATCCTTGTGGCTAATTTTTAACTTGACAAGGCTACCTTGTTTCTTATCTTATTGCTTAATAATGAGCATTAAATTTGTAACTATGTTGTTTTTGTCAGCCCACCAAGCAAGAACTGGAAACAAACACATTGAGGAGCAAGAAGATGCAAATAGGATTTGAAAAAATTAAAATAAAAACACTATGTACAGGCACAGAACAAGGATAAAACAGGTTTATTTTTCATATTAGAAATTTGGGTTTAGCAGTAACACACAATCTGGGCTTACATAATTATACATTTAAAGAACATAATCGAAAATCCTTCACAGTTACACTTAAAGTGCTTTATTTCTATTTAGAAGAATGGACTTGACACACTGTCAGTAAAGAAAAAAACATAGTGGTTATTGTGAAAATGGCATTCACATTAATAATGATAAATCTTTTCAATTCCTGTACCTTTTTTAAATGTGAAAAGTCTCAAATTTTAACTAATCATTAAACTCTGATTCATTTCAAACAAGCAATTATACCTTAATCGCATATGAATATACTTTCTAGATTTTTAAACATATTTACTATGTCAATAAATATATTGGATTGCTAATAAAATCAGAGAAATTTTATTTTATGAGTTTTGGAAGTTGACTTTTTTTCCCAAGAATAAAATACCTATTATATTTTGTTTTATTTCATGGTTATGTAAAATAAAATATTTTCTAAAGTATGATTTAAATTAAAGTGAAAGTGATTAACATATAAGACACATGGAAAGACTATATTGCTTTTTGCAAGATAAAACAATATAGCAAGACAAATCTTAAATGTCAATATTTTGGCTTCTCTTGGTGCAAATTTAGATGCCTGGAAATGTCTATACGTTTGGCCATTACAAAAGACAGACAACATGCAAATAAACAAATCCTACTGAAAAACAACGTCTCGTTTCCTTGTACAAAGACTCTTTTGAGGTAAGAAAACAACTGACAACTTTTTTGACAATGCATCACATTTGCTTGCTTATTCAGACAGACTAAGTGTTGTAATATATATGTAGGCTATTTGCATTGATGTGTCCACGGCTGAAATGTGCTGCATGTACAAAATATTTGCGACAAGACTGAACAAACTGTGTAAATATGGCTCAGTGTTGTCATTCGGTCTTCCCAAAAAACTAAGTAAAGACATGCACTGTATCACTTTTCACAAGCCAGACCATGAAAAACCAAACTAACAAAAAAACGTGAGGTAAATGTAATCACTGAAACAAATTTGATCACATTTGCCAATATGCATAATTGCTCTACAAATTCAGGACACATGATTTTTTTTCTAGTCGAAATCAATTGGTCAACATTTGCACAATGTTTTATAAGATGTTGTGATTGCTATGGTGTGTTTTAATTAACAATTTTATCTGAAAGCAACTTGGCAATTTTGGAAATGGGGTGAAATATTGCTGTTCCACACATTCAGTAACACTGTGTTAGGATTAGACATAATTTGGTAACGCACGACTTGTTCAGTCAATGCCGATAAACTGCAGTGGGTGTATTGTCATACAAAAACATTAAATATTACAGCCTATATACAATGTAGCAACACATCTATCCTCTGTCATGTTATTTAAAGCGTGAAAGAAGCCAAACACATAATATTTGAATGAGTAATATCGTTTAAAATTAAAGACAAACAGGCAGGTTGGTCAACCATCAATGTTTTGAAGGTCAACAAAGGGAAAACATGCTGAAAGTTATCATTAGCCCTAAAACTCAAATTAATATGATTCAATTTAGACAGCTAAAAATGTGCAGTACAATAATTGGAATGACTGATTACAGATATAGATCCCTTATTAAATTGCAATTAATTCATTCACATAGAGATAATTTAAAACACTATCACCCTTATATGATTGGCATACACAAAAACAGGCCCATGCCCCAAATTTAAATTTAAAGGCCATAAAAAGAACCTACTTTCTTGATATATTGTAACATATTAGGTTATGATTATGTTGTTTACAGACAAAAATCATTTGCCCTTTTCTATTATCATGAGGTTGCATTGTGACGAATAAAAGCAATATCAACATGCTCTTTTCCTGGGTTCTGTACTGTACAACAAACGTCAAATTATACAGTTTCAGGATTGTAATTCACTGCCACTGCTTGTGAAGCATGGGTATTTACACTGAGAGGAAATGTTCATACGCATTTTTTTTTCTTTTCTTGTTTTTGCTGCACTTGTGAAATTTGCTGACCCAAGTTACACAAAGCTAGAATTCCAAGTAAGAAAATCGGCTTGGTGCAACCCAAAAAGGTAAACACAAAAAGTAAACAGTGAGTTCCTGATTTTTGTAAGTGTTTACCTGCTGACCTGTGTTCACAGATGTGAGTAAGGGTAAAAGTAAATGAAGAGTTCAGATGCAAAAGCCTCTAAGTGCCATTTGAAATTTTCTTCTAAAATGATCATTTTTATCAAGCTTGTATATTTAAGTTCAGTAATTTCACTTAAATGGCAAAGAAGATTACCTATTAATTTTCATTTAAGTGAAATTACTGAACTTAAATATACAAGCTTGATAAAAATGATCATTTTAGAAGAAAATTTCAAATGGCATTTAGAGGCCTTTGCATCTGAACTCTTCAAATGTTGATACGAATGAGGTGCACAAAATCCCTATTGGAAACATCAGTAGCTGATTTTTATAATATGCATCAAACCTTTCCTAAAAAAATCAGTCACAACCAAGTGTGATTCACAGCCTTATAAAAATGATAAGAGCTTTACTTTCGCTTAAAACACCTCGGCTTTTGTTGATCATTCTAGAAACTGCCTCCGTAGTTATTACAAGTATAAATTTGTCTAAATATGCATAAGTGACATGTATATAGATATACAAATATTCTAAAAACAAAACAAAAAACACCCCCACCCCTTCTTTAAGTGCCTGATCTAATCTCTTTTTTTCCCCCTCCAAATCTTAAGGGTTTAGAACTTCCATAACAAATTTCAGTTCCTTTGGTTACTGAAAGCTTCAGTAAATTCACGTCATAGCACCAGCTGGAAACATCTGTTCATAAGCCAAGTGTAAATGCACTTGACCCCAAGGTTAAAGTGCCTTCAATCAGATGAAGGGAAATCTTACACTCAAAGTCATTCCGTGGCATTTCAACCTTTCCCAGTCATCACAGACATACAGTTTCCGTTTTCCTAAACGGCATCGACAACACAGCCTGCAATTCTTGACATAAAAAAGGAAGGTTACGCCCTCTGAGAGACCCCTTCCCCCTGCTCAAACTAAATATCACCAGACCAGTAAAACAAGTTGGTGAAACTAGCGAATCTCAATGGGCGACTTATAAGGAGTTAAAAAGTACGAAAAGAAAAAAAAAACACTGAACATAAAATTCGTCCGAGTGCATCCACGCATCTGCGTGCGACAGACCGGTATTGCGTAGTGATGTGAGAGAGAGGTAACTGAGCGGTCTATTGTAGCTTATCTGAGGTTGAAGAAGTTCCTGTGTTTTAAATCACTGTATCATCAACATTCAGCAGTTGAGTTGTTGAGCTTGGAGATGTATGAAGGCCTTAACAGGAAATAAATGCGAATAAATAATGTAACTGCTATCCTCTACCATCATCTTTTCAACAGCGTGCCTATATCACAGTATTCCCACCAACATTAAAACAGTAAAATAATATGATCTGAGTGTTTCGCGTTATAAACCCAAAGTTCTTCAACTACTTGCAACAATTTCCTTACATTGAGTGTGAGAAATGTGTTTGGGTTTTATGGCAGGCCGGATCGGCACTCAACACAAAACGGAAAAAATAAATCAAGAATCTGATGTTAGGTCAGACCTGAGGGTCCCCGATAAAAAACTGAACCCGTTTTCCTAAGCTTGCCATGGCTGGGGAGCGCAACGTCTAGCCCCAGATAAATTTGATCAAGATTGTCTCAAGGCAAAGTAGCGAAGGACTACGATGTCCTCTCATTTTAAAACTCATCTTCTGGCACAGAGAAGTTTGGCAATTTCAACGCAATTCGACCAAATCGTGGCTAGAGCTTCTCTTTTTGTTAATCCTGAAAGATTTGTAGTAGTACAAAAATATAAAAAAGTAACATATAAAAGACAGGAAAGACTAAAAACAAAACGAAAGAAAACAAAAATCACTGCATCCAGTGGTGTGTGAGGTTGTTGGAGTGTGGCTTGTCTTCATATATTGACGTTCTGTTCAGTTCGAATGGTGAAGGTAGATGCGGTTTAAAGCGGAAATACCATTTATAAATCCCTAGAGTATACTATTCCTAGCAAACTGTTCCTTGCATCTTCGTTATCATGAAAAAAATAGAGGATCTCTGTCCAAGTCGGACGCAGAAGACTCTCCCTTTTTATCCGTTCCTTGTTGACAGCAGCTGAGAGAACCTCCAGCTCGCTCAACTCCTTCCAACTTGCAATTTCAGTGTGGATGGTGGGAGACAAGGGACAGAGGGATCTCTCGAGAAAAGGTCCTGTCGCACCCCACTGTCCTGTGTCTCCCTAAACTTGCAATTTTTTCCTTTGAAGGGTTTCAGTCGGGCCCAGTAGTGGATACTGACGCTTGGACCCCTTCTCCGAAGGACGAGCCGGCGCCTCCCCCTCCACCGTTACCTTCGGCTTCCTCCTGGGAGGGCGACTCATCTTCGTTCTGGCCTCCACGGGGGGTGACCGTGGTGGTCTCAGGCGAGGCACTGTGGGACACCTCCTGTGGAGCGCAGCCTGGATGGTTCTTGCGGAAGTGCTGGTTGAGAATAGCCTGGAACGGGAAGCTCTTGCCGCAGACGTGGCAATGAAAGGGCTTGTTTCCTGTGTGCTTACGGATGTGGTACTCGAGTTGGTCTTTGCGGGTGTACTTCTTCCCGCAGATTCGACAGACGAAGGGGGTTATGCCCATGTGTAGGCGCATGTGACGATCTAGGCTGCCCTTTTGGTTGAAGGACTTGCAGCAGTAAATGCAGGTGAGACGGGGGTTGTAGCGGAACCACCGGTCACCTACCTGTTCTCGTAGGTACTCCTCGTATCCCCCCATGTCAAACACAGCTTGTTCCTCTCCCTGTAAGGGAAAGATGAGAGTTCATAGTTTGTTTTTATGATCCCTACTCAATTTCCACATTCAAACCTAATTGAATTACAATTTAAAAATGTTGCTAAATTGGGCACACCACCTGTTCTGAGCAATGTAACCAATCTACAGTTTCTTAAGGCCAATTTAAACTCCTGCGTCGAGGGTATGCGGTAGTGTACGGCGTAGGCGACGCCGTGGTGAGCATTTATACTTCCACGTTCAGGTCTTGGTTGCTCTGCAGTACTGCTCCGAAACGCTAGATGGTGGCGGAGGGTTGTAATATTCCACTGTGTTTAGATTCCTCACGGCTAGGTTACTACAAACAATGGCGACTGAAAGAGAGCTGATCATGTTGGAGTTGGAGCTTATTGAGGTGGAAAAACAGTTTAATTACTAAATTACTAAAACTAAAAGGCAGAAACGAGAGAAGACGTCAGAGGAGATGGTTTGTGCGGAAATGCGTAGGAGGAAATGCGATGCTACCAAGCCGACCAATCACAGATCTTGAGGTCCACGTCGTCGCTAAGTGTAGTAACATTTTTGAGGAGGTGCGCGTCAGGCTACAGCGAAGGGTACGCGGTATGGTACACGTCTGTGCGTATGCTACGTCGTACCTACTACGCGCACCCTACGCAGAAGTATAAATTGGCCTTTATAAGGTGTGCTTCACTGATATTAATTTGAAACTAAGTAAGTGTAAAGGTCCAGTCTTGATCAATTCTTCTACATTTAGGATGCCTAACCTGTGAGGTAGGGAGTCTTTGATCGTCGACTCTTCCTGGGGACTCACTCTTGGCTCTCTGGCGATCACCCATTACCACCACACTTCCTGTTGGACTAAACCTGAAAGAAAACCCCATAACGGGTTAAATCTTTTACAGTACACATGTTGACAGAATAATATGTAACACATTTTAAGCATCACACCTGGATTTTTCAAATCTTAAAACCAACATGAAAATTTTAGTAACTCCACCAAATATGCCATCTTTCAAAGTGGAATGGGATACTTATACAATACAAAAACAAAATGTAGACTGTGACTTAACAAAATGTATATGTGACTTATATTCGCTAGTCTCGCCTATGTTTGAAGGCGAGGGGCTGAGAAGTAAGATGGCTTGGTGACAAGTCAAAAGAGATTTTTTGGATCTTCTCAAAAGAGAAGAAGTATTGGATTTTGATAAAGGAAAATAAAGAAAGAATTTCTTTGGAATAACACGAACTGATGAATTATGTGCAATAAGACAAGGAATGTATGTGAAAATTGGGAATAGGGTACATTTTTGTTTCCTTTTGACCGTGAAAGTGAACTTCCATAAGATTTTACACACCTCTCTGTTTCACTGAAGCTACTGGACGGCTGAGAACCTTTCCCTCCTCTTCCTCCTTCCTGCATCAGTGTGCTACGTCCTGAGGTGTCAATCATCACTGTCGGCCCCTCCTCGGCCCCACTGCCCTCTTCTGCTGACGCTTGAGTCTCTGCCCCCATCCACTCCTCCATCCTTTCAGTCTTAATTCGAAACCCATCCACCATCCGCACATTCTCCTCTCCACCTCTCTCGATCTCAGTTCCTGTCTCGACATACCATTGCCCGGCTCGGTTAATACGGAGAATGGGCTCTTTCACAGATCCCACCTCCTCCGAGCTAATGCCGCTGTGCTCCACTATCTGGGGACTCATGGACTCCCCAGGCGGACTGATCTCTCGGACCTCCCTCACATCACGGATGTTGATCACCCCAGTGTTGATCAATCGGGAGTTGGTATGTCTTGGACTTAGGGAGCGGGACCCACCTAGCGCTGTCCCAACTCTTCCTGACTCAATGGTTTGATTGGTGGTCCTGTGGGCCCCATTTCCGAGCTCCTCCTCCACATCCGATAGACTGATTTTAAAGTGAATTCCCTCTAGAATCTGGGTGCAGCGGTCAATAATGTGCTGCATTTGGAGGAAGCTGGCAGCAGTCAGGTAGCTGATGATGTCGGCAAGCTGCAAGCACAAGCGTCCCGTGTAGCAAAAGGAAAGGAGCTGTTCAAACACGCTTGGGTTGCGGATCACTGATATGGACACGGTGCTCATCTCGCTCAGCGACATGTGGTCCCTAAAGTAAGGGGAGCTGGCGGCGAGGACCACCTTATGGGCACGAAAACTGTGGCCCTGAACATTGACCACAATGTCACACAGACGGCCCTGTATTCGCAACTGGTTCAGGTGCGACAGGACGGAGTTGCTGAAGTCTGGGATATCAAGTTGAATGCTTCCTGCTCGTTCCATGCGGGCTGCCTATTGCGTTGCTTTTCAAAGCTGCGGACAAAAAAACAAGAAACGTTTAGGATACCGGACAAGACACAGTTGTACTTTTTGAGCATGTCAGCAATAAAATCCATTACAACATCCCAAACTTAATTGGGATCATTAGCAAACAATGTTAAAGGTGATGTGTATGAAAGTACTTTCTCCTATCCCAAATTTTAATATACAGAGAAAACTATTAAAGTTAACCATTTGATGGTTGATTCTCACAAAAAGTATGAACACTGTCTCTCTGTGGTGCGAGTTAGGGCGAGACTATCTGTTCAGCCAACCAATGGTCAACTTATATAAATACATATGCATTACCATACAAACAACACAACTTTTGAATTAAATAATATGCAAAAAGCAGTATGTCAAATGAGCACTGTGTCCGAATATGCGGTATGCTTGAAACAGTAGGTTAAAATTTTGGTTAGTTAGTACTAAGGTGTGCAGCCAGGGGCCACCTTCCTATCCCATAAGTCTTATGAAACTGATGAGCTGTCAAAAAGCTGACAAATAAAAATAGTTAGACGGATGGCTCTTTTTCACATGTAAGAGCTACAGGCAACAATAATGTTAGTCAATAGCACACACTCTGACAGTATGGGATTTTGGACACAATATGTTTGGCTGAAACAAATGCAACTAGCATTTTCATTCGGGACTGAAGCAAAGCCCACATACTCAAGACACATTCTTGATGTGGTACAAAATGACTTGTGGGTACATTTCCCCTTCCGACTTCCTGTAGTGTCATATAACTGCACATTTGTTTCCCAAGCCATATGCAGTGCAAAAACAAAATTTCACTATAAGTGACCCTGCGTGTAGTCCACTTTGCAGGGAACTCTTGGTCAATGGACATGATTATGGACAAAATTATTGACAATTTATGTTTGTAACACTTTACATTACAATGCAACATGTTGAAAAACTTAATGGATGGTGGATACTTGAAAGAATGATGGATAACTAAATTTAAGCAATGACAACAACCAGTTCAAGTACAAGCAGTTTCACAAACACAATATTCTATTGATAACATTCCGTAGATGCAATTAAACCTGTAACATTGTAATGTAAAGTGGCCCCCTTTTTTAAAAAAAAAAGTTACATTTGCAGTGAGATGCAATTTCTTTACCTCACCTTTTTATTACCAGGCACAAAAATCGCTCCACTATATTTTTCGGCACAGTTGCACTTCTTTATGGCTACAAACCACAGCTGTTAGAGAGCAAAGTTGCCATTTTTTCATTGCATAGGTCAGTAGGTTTGATTCGCAGTGTTACTTTGTCTCTCTCTGTTTTTGACATAGTCTCGGGCGACGGCGCGGGGCAGCTGTAACCGGCGGCGTGGCACCTCAGTTCGGTTCCAGTAACACACTGCAGCGCGGTGATGCGATGAAGCCTACCCGAAAAACACGCACACACCCCGGCGCAGAGAAGACAGGGAGGTGCCTTACCCAGGTCCACGCCAAATTTATATTTAAAAAATACAATGCCAAAATGCGAGTTTTCTTTTACGACACCCTGTTTTGAGTGATTTGGCATTGAATTCCCCCCATTTCACGATCGCCATTAATAGCTATACTTATCGCCAGGGATTCTGCTGTCGCTTTCGGTTCCTCCGCCGCTCTCTTATTCCCCCCATGTATAACATGAGCCAATGTACAGAAAACGGCATTATGGGAAATGTAGTTCTGTCGCTTCGCAGACATAACTAGCGATGGGGAAACTCGGCGAAAATGACTTATGCTCCCATGATGCTTTGCTTTACCGTGAAAGTGAGTAAAGAGTTTGGTTGCATTTTTTGGTGACAGTTTCCTCCTCTATTGTAGCCTATGTGTGAGTGGGAGTGTAAAGATATAAATTAAGAGACGTTTACTTACTAAAATAGTGTATGCTGTCATTAATAAACATGAATATTTTGCATTTGATGGATAAATACGCATATGTAAAAGAGACCCTTGTAGGACATGCAGGCCTATTCCATGATATCAATTAAAACTGAACACATGAAAAAAGTATTAGTCATCTCTATTAAAATAAACTATTTAGGTAATTCATCCATTTTTCATACCTTGCCATCCACTATTTGCATTGTGTTCGCAATCATATTCAAATTATTGTAATAGGCCATTGAATTATAGTGTTTATTGTCATAGTAATGCTTTGGTTCACAGTAGAAATATTTTCATCATTGTGTTATCAACATTTTTGTTTCCATCCATTTAACTAATTTCCACACTCTATTTTATAAATTTGATACTATTTTATAAAAATAAATTTTCTTCAGTAATGAAATTTCATTTAATTTGCTATTCTAATTAGAATAATATTAGCCTTAAAAGTAGGCTAGGCTATAACGGTAACATTGAGTGAAAAAATGCGTTTAAGGTTAAAAACTAAAAAAAACTAAAAGTGTAGTTTATTCATATGTGTCTTTTTATCAACATCAAGATTTTAGATGAAAAGAAGATTTTTACATGCAATTTTTTTTCTGTGTAAATGCGTACTTGATAAGCATTTAAACTTATTATTATATTTTTATTATTTGACCAAAAAAAACAGAGTGTTACACTGTTAAAAGTTATGACGTTATGAATAAGCTATTTCAACAGGTATACAGTAGGTGGGGCTATTTGCTCATAAATGTGAAAATATTTGCCACTGACGCTCTAAAAAAAATGCTGGGTTGTTTTAACTCAATTTTGGGTCAAATATAGACAAACCCAAACTTAGGAATAAAATGTATTTTAAAAATGTAACCCAACAGCATTTTTTAGAGTTTGAATGAATCAGTTACATTTGCATTCATGTTTTTTAATTTTGTGCTCTTTATGAGTTATTAAATTGTCATATAATTTAAGTGTCTCTTTAATCATTATTGTTTAATTAAAATTCAGTTACAGCTTCAATGGGGTCCAAAAGTCTATTTCCACTTGTAAAAATGCTTATCTTTTAAATGCGATAGATAGATAGATAGATAGATAGATAGATAGATAGATAGATAGATAGATAGATAGATAGATAGATAGATAGATAGATAGATAGATAGATAGATAGATAGATAGATAGATAGATAGATAGAACCTGTATGAGTTTCTTTTTTCTGTTGAACACAAAAGAAGATATTTTGAAGAATCTCGGTAACCAAACCGTTTTTGGTCCCCATTGACTTCCATACTATGGAAATCAATGGGATCCATCAACTTTTTGGTTACCTACATTCTTCAGAATATCTTCTTTTGTGTTCAACAGAAGAACAAACTTGAGGGTGAGTAAATTATTACAGAATGTTAATTTTTGGGTGAACTATCCCTTTAAGGACAGTAGCAGCTGATTTTGTCTCAAACCTAATGATATTGTTCTCCAGAATTATTTGAGAAAGATGCAAAGAGCATTTTAAGCTTCAATAAAAGATTATCTGACCCTTTTTGTCCAATATGTTATTAACTTTATTTCCATAAATTTGATTCTGCATGGTCTCAAATTTTTTAAATTCTAAATACTAAACAAAACATAAAATATAAATCACACCTTTGATTTCTTTTTCATCGACAATATTTATTAACAACTAACAGAGCAAAAACACAGGCTAGATGTTACAATGTGCAACAGTGAACAGAGGATAAAATTGGCTCATGATTTGATTGTATGTACGAGGAACATATGGATAAATACAAGCCTGTACATTAATAACCCAGCTGGAGTTTCTGTTTTATTGTGACACGCCATCAGAAAATGTCAGTTTAAATTCTCCCGATCCTTCCATTCCATCAAATTAATTTCATTAGAGTTGATCCATGCAACCCAGCAAAGACTAAACTGGGTGGCAGAGCGGAGCAGATCAATGTGCACAAGCTATAATACATGGCATACTATCAAAGTAAAATAATAAAATATATTTACAATTAATAAACACAACACTTAGTTCCATCCCTCCAAGTTTCAAATTTATTGGAACCGTTTCAAGATAAATTAATATTGACAGCTAATGTACATGCACACTCTTCTACAACAACAGTTTATTTGTTGAAAGGTGAAGAAAAAAAACAACAAATACATTTACAAAATACATTCTGGATCAGGGGACGAAATAACATCCTAATACCATAGTGTTAACTCAAAGAAACACAAGTACCTCTCGACCGCATTTCTTTAATTTAATTTCAAATATGTAGTACAAACAACCATAACAAGCTAGTATATTTCACATCAATCCATTTTAGACCGAGTCAGTAATGCCTATGTTGTTCTCAAGGAGCAATTCCCCGAAAAGTGCTTGCCTACAGGAATCCATTTGACTGGGATAAAAAAAACAACAACAACACAATGAATAACAGTTGGTTAAGTGCTTCCCTAAGTTTCGCAAAAGTTTCAACAGGCGGTCTGTAGGGAATAGCAGAAGACGCAAGCACAAGGGCTTCCAAAAAATCCTGGTGTCTCCCAGCCCTCCGCTACCGTTCGACGAGAACGTCGAAGACCGAATAAACACTCATTCAGACGAACACTTGCTACGGATCGAGACGGAGATGAAGAAGGTAGTCCCTTTAAGAAGAAGAGGTGATATTCCCAGAAGACACTATGGTTTCCCTGGGCGAGTATTCGGGCTCGTCCTTATTGGGGTGGGAGGAGTTGTCCGACTTGCTCCTGCTGAACTCGGCGCCCATGATGGGTCTGGAGAACTTGCCCGCTGGTTGGCAGCAGACGGCGCAGTTGAGCATCTTGATGAAGGCCCGGCGCATCTCGTTGCTGGTCAGGGTGTAGATCAGAGGGTTCATGGCGGAGTTGAGCACGGCCAGAGCCAGGAACCACTCGGCCTTGTAGAGGATCGGGCAAGAGCGGATCTGGCAGGCCACGTCGAGCAAGAGCAGGATGAAGAGCGGCGCCCAACACGCTATGAAGCAGCTCAACACGATGATGACGGTCTTCAGCAGGGCCATGGACTTCTCCGAACTCTTGTTGTTGCCGCGGCCGTTGGAGACCTTGCGGAAGACCAGCTTGCGGCTCCGCGTGCGGACCAGGGCGTAGATGCGGGCGTAGAGGATGACGATGGCCATGAGGATGACGCTGAATACGGTGGTGCAGAAGAGGATGTAGGTCTTGTGGTAGAGAGGCAAAACTGTGGAGCAGTTGTTCATGCTCTCGATGCAATTCCATCCCATGATGGGTAAGCCACCCAAGATGGCGGCGATGAACCACACGGTGCTGATCAGCATGAAGACCCGGCAGGTTTTGCCATTGTTGTGGAGCTTCATCTTCAGCATGGTCAGGTGTCTCTCGATAGCAATGGCCAAGAGACTAAACACTGAAGCGGCCAGAGCCACAAACATACTCCCTTCCCTGAAGAACCACTGCGTTGGGGTCAACTTGTACGTGTTGGCTCCCGACAGCAAGATGTTCGCCGTGTACACAACCCCGGCCAGTAAGTCTGACAAGGCCAAGTTCCCGATGAAGTAGTACATGGGCTTGTGGAATTTCTTGGTCCTCCAAATGGTGAGGAGAACCAGGACATTTTCCAGGATGATGAAGCAGCACACGATGATGAACACGACAGAGTCCGCTTTGAGTCCCGGGTCCTTGTCGACATTGCGAAATTTCCCAGTGAAGTTGTAGTGTCTGGCGATTAGGTCATCCATGGTTCGCACTGGCTTGGTACTTTTATATCCAAAGTGCAACCCACCACAGGCCACAGAGGGGTGCTGGTGGACTTGGGAAGCTGGGTATCCAGTTCTCCTCTCAGTATGATGTCATGTAAGCAAGGTTTACTTAAGTCAGGTAAAAATCCTTACAGAGGATGAATGCCGTCCACAAATCCAGAAACTGCATCATGAAAACGCTAGAAGAAATAGATTGGCATAAATTAGAACACTGTAGAATAATAGAATAGTTATATTGCTTGATGTTATGAACACAGCTTCACTGAAAACTAAATTATTTATTTATTTAATAATTAAAAAGCACGTGATAAACTATTAAAATAGCCTATATAATATCTAAACGAATACTTTACCAGTTAAAAGAGAAGACTTTACATGAAAACGTTTGTTCAAAAAAGTTTCAGTACAAGTAGAACACAGGGAAAATGCGATTAATAATTTAAAATAAATTAGAACGCTATTCGAATGTCCACTGTTCGCTACTGAAATGTTCCGTGTTCTCTTTTCCATACGAATATCAGCAATGTTAAATTTAGACGACATTCCAAGAAATGCCACAACAAATATATAAACTAAAGACGATTATACTGTTTTTCTGTCATATAGCAACACTCGTAAAGCAACATTTCAAACAGGCTATAGCCAACTGGAAATATAAAAACGTATTAGGCTACTAATGTAAGAAAATTAAAACCAAAGCTAATTAATAATTTACTTTTCGTTAGAATTTTTTTTTGTTAGAAGCTGAATAATCGCGCTTAATAATGCGTAACATTTAAAATATTCGCTCTTTAAATTTTCGATATCATTTTGTGAATACTAATTTTAACAGTGTCAAATTAACATGACAAGAGATGTCAAAACGCGCGACGACAAAAAAGTCATATTCACGAAAAAAATATTGTTATAATTTACACTAACATTTACAACCGTCTACTACTAACTTACTAACTTTAATAGTAAAACGTCAGACTTACTGACGGTTAAGATCACTGTCGCATGACATTCGGAAAGTTAAAGATTGGACCAGAAGAGTTTTTCTTACCTTTAAACTCCAGACCAAACGTCTTGACCGTGTAATCCTGCAATATTGATGCAATATCAGTGGCGGATCTAGAATTTTTTTCATGGGGGGGCAAAGGGGTGGCAAGAGGTCTTGGCAAGGTGGCAAGGGTAGACGGTACATGGCAATCCCTATATGTGAATTACTTTAACAAGACAAACATAAAAACACTTTTAAACTATAGTATTGTTTAATCATGCCCTTACACACTACAAAGGTTTTTAATTCACAACAAGAATAAGCCCAGTGCAGTGTTCAAACAAAATTGTGCATTTTAAAAAAAGTAAAAGTATAAAAAGCTAAATGAAAATGTATTTTAAAAAGTACAATAATTGTGTCCAAGATGCAGTGGACAGGTATAAAACAGCAGACAATACTCAAGTTCTTATTATAATTAAAAAAGTATACTTACAGTCCACAAATGACCCTCCTGGTCTTCCAGTTTAACGTTACTGCCTTTCATTTCCCTCACGCTCTTCCTCCTGTGTACTACTTTTGATTTATTTTTATTTTTCTTTAAAAAGCTGGCAATATCCCCACTTTAGCCTTCTTTTTCATGGTTAGGCTCCTACTTTCTTCAACTACTCTTGCCTACAAAAGTCAATAGCCTATGTGAAAACTCTGGTTATCCTTACTTTACACTGTAGGGCCATGTAGCTAATAAGTAGCTTATAACAAATATAAAGTCAGAATTATGCCCTAAAAAATACGATTCATCTTGGAGAATAATAATAATATAAACAGAGCAATTCCAAGAGGGTCCTCTCACCATCGGTGCTCGGGCCCTAAAAATTTATCACATGCACACACCAGTTATGTTTACTACTTAATCCTATTGTATTTGTTATTTCCCCAGTTATAACCTGGTGTCATTGAGTGATATCTGAGAGGAATTGGATTTGTAGAACTGCTTAGCTAAGGGGTCGGGTACCTTTTTTGTTCAAAGAGCCATTTTTTTTTTAATGCTTAATGCATTTTTCCTCATTAAAAGAAATATAGTATTATTAAAGAAAAAAATGTTTTTTTTTTTCAATGAAATTTCAATTATTAGGTCCATAGACAACTAAAAACAAACAAATATTTAACAAGTTTCAATATTAATTGTGAAGGGCTTTCACAGTGAGTTATCAACTAAGCATAGTTCCTCATACTTACAGTACTTACAGTTACACAGTAGCTACTTACATCTACTGTGTTTACGTGAATACTCGACTTGGCATTTTGATATATTTATGTATTCATTTGCAACCGAAAAGGTAATCAAATGATCGTTCTCCTAACTGGCACTGTATTGTGTGTTGTAACGTAACGGCGGCGTAATGAATACAAACAATATTTTATATATTTTATTAAGCGTTCTTGACTTTAATAAAATCGAAATTAGTTAATCAAAGGAAAGAGTGCTCTTAAAATGACGAAGGGATGATTTGACCGATGATTTTGGCTAACGTAATAGACTCTGTGTTTTTGCTGATGCTGAAGCGCCTTTAGCATACAATACATTCATTACAAATGTAACTAAATTAAACGCGTGCTTAAACTACACCTGGGGAAACTCACAAGGCTCTGGGGTAGCTGCAGTCTCTCCAGTCGGCCGGGTTGCAGGGCCACTCCACCGCCCCACCGTAGACTCGCTGTGTGTGTGCGCGTGAGTGTGTGTGTGTGAGAGAGAGAGACAGACGAACGCCGCTCTGCTGCACGTTGAATCAGGGGGAGGGGCTAATAATACATTTAAAATGAAAAATTAAATTGTTCACTTTTGGTAAATGTATTGTTTATTTCACTATTGTGAGAAGCGTGTGGAGTGTACTTTGTTTTTACAAGTAAATTGTTTTGGATCATCAAAGTTAGGGGGGCAGCTGGGGTGGCAAGGCTCTAGAGTGGGGGGGCACCTGCCCCCCCTTGCCCCCCTGTAGAACCGCCCCTGTGCAATATGGCCAGAAATCAAAGGTTTGGTATTTATCGCATCTCTTGAGTCTCGTGTGGAGGATTGTTGGGGTAATTTTTCTCTGACTGGTGAAAGACTGGACTGCCAATTCTCCCCTTTGCAGTTCAGCCCACCAGTTTCATAGCCCTCCCCCTTCCCTCAGAATCATTACCCTCTTATTATTCCACAGCATCCAAAGCTCTCCAAGACATTCCAAAACAATGAACTTCAAACACTGCGATAATAAAGAATGGCACGACATTTCATATAATACAGTTATAGTTCATTACAGAAGTAGATCTGATTTGTATTATGTCAAATCACATTATGCTAAATTCAGATTAACCCCATATCCCTTGCCCTTTTGTTTCTTCCTATGGGAATGTCCCAGCTGCGTACAGACTCACCCCAAACACCACGACCTGAACAGGGTGGGCAGGCAAAGCATGACCGCTCATCTACCCCCCATTTGCCCTAATTTCAACTCCGCATTAATCACTTGTGCAACCCAGTCTGTTCAGGTCTACTGCTCTCAATGGCCCCTAAAGCTCTATTGCAGGTCCAGAGATCCTCTTTGATGTGTCTGGGATTTACACCTCCAAGGAACATCTTCATAGTTGGATTTATAGATTTAATCCCAGTCAGTGGTGATCAGCATTTTATGATGTTTTTATGAATGTTTTGAATATAAAGTGGCCCCAAAAAGTGTTAAGCTACCCTTAAGTCATTGTTCATCCATCCACCCATAAATCTCTCGCATGTGTCGCAGCAGGCCAAACAGAGGTTAAAAAAACTAACAAAAACGTTGTGATCATGTTACCAGGGTGTTTTGAGTGGTTGCTAGGGTGTTGCTATGTGGTTGCTAAGGTTTTTTGAGTGGTTGCAATAGGGTGTTCAGTCACCGAAGAGCGATTGTTCATGTTAAAGCAGCTTCTTCAAAGATCAGATCGAGAGGTCAAGGTTGCAAAGGGTCGAAGTTCACACACCCGGCGTTGCTGTGAGAAAACCCGCAGCTGTATATGGGATTGGGGGGTGGGATGAGCAAAGTTGAACAGGGAGCAGTATTTTTACTTGTGTTTCTGTCTTCACCTATGGTACTGTTTCACAGCTTCAGAGAAAAGGGAAAGGCAATAGTCCCATTGGGGGCGAAAGTATTTGGTGTCTTCTTAGAAAGTTCTTCAAACTAAATTCTGAGCAATGGCGCATTGGCATGACACATGATGTATGTATTGTGGTAAGGCAACATTTGACAGGTTTTGACATTTGTTTCTTTCCTCTTCCCAGCCTTTCACCTAACATGCCATGTGTTTCCTGTCAACTCCTCGCCCCATTCCTTTCCCATGCCAGCAAAACGCAGATGATTTTCGGGCATTACAACGGGCCGTTATGTTAACATTCCATGGAAAGTGTCCGAAGCATTGCGCACAATTCGCACATAAGTCTTTCCACACTGAATCTGTACATTCTTCGGCACTGAATTTCCCCTACAGCTGCAGCTCACATTTCGGGATCAAAAACCTTTACAATTAGTGCCAAATTGATGATTGGTGGATCCAAAGGATGTTTGACCCACGCAGAAAATATTACAAATCCTGTTTCCATCACGTGGCTCACATGACTCTTTGAGGCAAAGCATCAAAAATAAAAACATAAAAGTTCTGGGTTAAAAACAAGTCATTTCCATTAAAAAAAAAAAACAAACATTTACACTAACAATTTTACTAACAATTTGTTTAACCTTTCATTTAATTTATTTGATTTTTAGTATGTTTACTAGTAGAATTTACTCATTACAATTAAAAAAAATCATTAATTAATTTATCATTAATTAAATAATAATAATTATTATTATTAACAATAATCTTATAAACTCATAATCTATTAAACAATATTAACAATGATTAAATTAATACATTTATTACTTAATATTTTATATAATAATTTATTAAATAGCTTTTATATCTGTATTATGATTATTATTATTATTCATATATATTTTTAATGTTTCATATAATAAATAATTCAATCTATTTATTATTTTGATAATAAAAAACATTTAAATAATGAATACATTTATTATTTAAATATTTAAATTAATACAATTGATAATACTAATAATAAATAAATAAATAAAATAAATAAATACATTTACAATAAATGCTTCCTAATGATATCTCCTAAGGGTAGCTTGACTTGACTTGACTTGGAACGACAACGGTCCTAGTACTGAGCCTTGTGGTACACCATACTGAACTTGTGATCGATAAGACATCTCTTCATTTACTGCTACAAACTGATAACGGTCAGATAATTATTTAAACCATGATAATGCATTCCCACTAATGCCAACATAATTTTCAAGTCTATTTAAAAGAATGTGGTGGTCAGCACCAAGATCGAGAAACACTAATAGAGAGAATCAACCACGATCGGATGATAAGAGCAAATCATTTGTGACTCTAATGAGAGTTGCCTCAGTACTATGGTACTAAATCCTGTTTGAAGGTGACTTGACTTGACTTCATTGATTGAAACAACTCAAAACTATAAATTTTTGGTACAGATGTTATCGATAGAGTTTTACTTGTTAAACCAAGAAGAGTTTCTTTAAATCCAGATAGGCCGCTTACTCAACAGTCTTTGAAAAAGTGTTAAGATCTGTTGCCCCTTCAGGCATGGGTAATAAAAATGGCTGTAACTTGTAGTCACTACATCAAATTGACCTCATAAAGCATTCCAGGGTAATATGATCTCAGGAAACAACACACGAACAACAAATGAGTTGTTAATTTGTCTCCCAGCCAACACACACACATGATACTGCTATTTTAACAAGGGGTTTACACAGGCTGACATGATTTAGCTGGCAAATATGGGAAAAGTGACTGATAAAGAAAACATATTGTTCCTAGAAAGATAGCGAGAGAGCTATATTCAGTTCCCGAGGTCAAAATGACTGCTCTGAAACACAGTACAAATAGCTCGTCTTTCTGTTATTACAGATATTTTGGTTTGAAATCCTAGATAGGAAAATTAAACAGCTTCGCAAATGTCCACAAAAACCAGGTCAGAAGCAGGTCGAAGGATGAGAACCGCTGAGAACCGATGACAATCCTGAGAGTCAAACTCTACCCTCTTACTCACAACCAAAACCCCCCAAAAATAACTCACGTCGTTTTGCTTCTCACAGGCAAAGCTAGCACATCACGTCATAGACAATGACTGCACACATGCATAGGTAGAGTCTTATTTGCTCCGGTTTAGTCATTAGTAATTAATAAACTTTAATCGACACCAGTGACCTCGACTCTTGACCTCGGATTCCATCCATTAATCCTGAGGCAGGAAGACGCTCATAACAACGTCATTGCAGCTAGCATTTCGTATAAGCTTCATGACATGCAGCACATGTTCTCAGTTTCACTTGCTGTGTAAATTACTCAACAGTAATTAGTCCCACATGCCCAGCTGGGCCAACGAAGGAATTTCTCCCAAATTATGATGTTTCTCGACTGCTTTTGTGGAGCTTCACTTGTCAAGACAACAGCTAAACACCTATAGACGTGTATTTATTGTAACATCAAGAAGTTTGCACATGGAATATGAAGTTCCTATATCCATTTTTAAGTAGCATTTAGAATCAGGATATCACATAAGTCATAACTTTTGACCATCCCACCAACAAAGTGATGAAAAGCATGTCAAATCATGTTGGTGTCACTTCATGGTTATCGGCCCAAACGCACCGGTAACAATGTGGGCCGAAGGAAAAGTGAAACAACCGTGGAGACCGGAGTCTAGAAAGCCACCCGCATGGTCTTTGTTGTCCGGGGTAAATCCAACCGCTGCGTGATTCAGCTCAGTGTAAGCCTTTCTGCAGAACTGTTTATTACTGAGGCTTTCGGGAACAAAAGAAGACTTTGTGGTTAAACGCGGGACACATGAACACACATACACGTACGCATGATTTGGCCAGTGTTATGTAAGATGATACTGGACCCTAGTCATTAGAGGCAGGGTAAAATAAAAACAGCATTATATGCCGACCATAGAGCAGATTTCTCTGTCCTCTCAAATGTTAAGCAGAAGAAAAAAAGCTAGCAAAGGACAATCAAGGTAAGAATGTCAGCACCTAGTTATGACTGCAACTGATCTGTCATTGTGAAGGGCAATCTCCGTCATCAAAAATATATTTTTTTTTTTGTCAGTTCTCAGATGCAGAGAACAGTATGAAAAAAAATGTGCAAAGTGTATTAAAACATTTTTTCACATGAAAAATATGCATCTCCTTATAAAATTAAAAAAGTGTGCTGGAATCCTTATTCGTCTAGATAAAAACAGAAAGTAAAAGTAAAAAAAAAGTAAAAAAAGTATAAAAAATAAATAAATAAAGATAAACGCCAATAAGTACATAAGATAACCCACAATAAGAAAGAAAATTAAATAACACAATAAAATAAAATAGATAAAAAAATAAACAAGCTAAAATAAAGATAAAATAATAAAATAAAATTAAGTACAAATATAAACTATAAAATAAAACAGATAATAACATAAAATAAATAAACAACCATAAAACCATAAATTAATTAATAAAGCTAAACTAAAATATTTAAAATTAATAAAGCTAAACTAAAATATGATAAAAGAAAGATATACATAATACAAGAGAATAATTAACTAAAATAAGCTAAAATAAAAAGCTAAAAAAATTAAAGAAAATAAATAGATAAAATGACAAAATAAAGACACAACCCGACAAACAAGATTAATTAAGATAAAACAAAACAAACAAGTTAAGATAAAGAAATAATCAAATAAAACACAATGAAATTAAATAGATAAAACAAACAACACTGTAAAAAAAATATGTTCATGATTTGTAATCAACATTTTTTTCTTATGTCAAATCAACTTAAATTTATGTGGTTCAGATAACATTATTTTTTGAGTGATTCAATTAATCTCCTTCATTGTTTTAACTAAATTTTTCCATTTCATTGAACTTAAAATTTTAAGGGAACCAGGTTACTTAATTTTTTAAAAGTTAAACCAACAATATTTTTTACAGTGAATATAAAAAAGCTAAACTAAAACAATAAAACCATGAAACCTTAAATGAATACATAAAATATGATAAAATAAACAAACAAACAAAGACACAATACAATAAAATAGACAGTAAAATAAAACAAGATGAAATTAAAAAGCTAAAATAATAAAATAAATTAATAAATGATACAACATAATAAATAAATAAATAAAGATAGATAGAACACAATAGAATAGAAATATAAAAAAGAAAAGTTTTTTTTTTTTTTTTTTTTTTACAAAATTAAGCAAAACAAAATAGAATATGAGCCTGAGGAACGATTTGTGATTTTTTATCAAGGGCAACATAAGCCGTGGACGCTAAGCTAAAACTACACAGGGCTAAATAGTGAGATGACAATCAGCTAGTTAATCTCACAATAGCTGTTGAAACAGCTGACTCACTTCATGCACTGAACCAGCTGCCGAAACGGTCGATGACAATAAGCAGCAAACAAAACGAGCAAATGTATTGTGAATGAAGATGACAAAAGTGGGCTTTGCCACTATTATGTCAGTACATTTGAAAAAAAGCCATTTCCCATGAGGCTGTTTGTGTCCTGCTGGAGATATCAGAGCAGTTCACTTATTTCTCTGATCTGGGCTGGAGAGGTGAAGAACTGCAGCACTGAAGCAGCTCCTCTGGGAAGCTCCGGGTCAGAGACTGAAGCCTGGAGATCCCAGCGCTCTGCTATACACCGGTTCCCATGGAGCAGGGAAAACTATGCCGAGTTCACACTCAGTTCCCTCTCTTTTCTTCCCCTCTCCATTCGCCATCTCCTCTCAACACTTCATGTGTCTCAGTTTGTGCTCGACAAGAACTGATTTTCACTTTTAAAGTATATTGTATGTATGAATATCTATACCTGCGCATGTTCCGGAAGTATGTTTAATTACTGTATACTGTATATATATATATATATATATATGTGTGTGTGTGTGTGTGTGTGTGTGTGTGTGTGTGTGTATAAATGTATATGTTTATACATAATAACATACATTAAGATACTTTATTATATAATCAAAAATAAATCATTAATTTAAAATTATAAATGATTAATTGAATTTAATATAGGTCTATTATCCTCACACATTTGTATATAAAAGTTTTATGTCTTCTGCTATTCTAACGAACAGCCCATTAACCACTGAAAGCTAAAAGAGTTAAAATCCCATTATTTTAAATCTCACAAACACCCAGTTCTCAAGCAATTGTCTAATTTCCTCCTACAGATTGACTGTTCAGATAATGGCCTAAGCCTCCCTGCCGAGACGCTAAAGCTTTCCTTTAGTCACAGACGTGCTTATAGCGATCTCCTCTTACTCTAATCCAATATTACACTGAAGCCAAAAGTCAGAAAAGACTGTATCTTCAAGTCCATTTGTCCACCAAAATGCAACACTGTTTCCATTAACAAATTTTAGACTAAATTCTTGAGTGTTGCACATTAAAGGATACATGTGCCAGGATGCAAGTAGATGACTAAAACATTACTCACAGCAGTAATGACCGTCCTGTTGAAGGACTGGCTCTTATTTTCCAATCCTGTTTCCTACACTTGGTTCCTTTGGTATAATCCAGCACCACAACCTCAACACAAAAGCCTGGCCCGGTCCCATCATATAATCATGTGGCTAGTGCCATACCAGGTGGAAGAGGGTTCACATCCCGGGAATATCCCAAAGTAAACTTTACACTGGAGTAACTATATGCTTCTAAAAATTCCATATGCAATGACATGAAAATTTTCACTATATGTTTAAATAACGTAGCTGGTGATTATAGCTTCAGTCTCACGTGTAATGGCTTTTATCCATATAAATTTAGTATAAAATATAGCAAGTATGTACATTTAAACACTTATAGCCTACTATGCGTGTTCCCCAGTAATCGTGACCTTGGCATATAAGGCAATGTTTTACAAGTTGAGCAACTAAAGCAGGCTACTTTATTGAAAGATTTGCCTTTTTGCTTGGAAAAGGATTAGCATCAAAAAGTGTTCAGCTGGTGAATATGTCCCGAAATGTCTCAAAAAAAACATCCACCACCTGGTGTCCCATCAAACAGTGCATTTTTTCATCCCAAAGGACACCCATTTTGATGTCTGTCTGCCGCAATGATATTGTGAATCCAAACCATTTAGTAATGCTAAATTAACTGTAGAGTTAATACAATGTAAATGCCTATTGAATACGTCGTCCATTTATAAATGAGAAAAGGCATTTCACCTGCCTACAAATTTCCAGCCGTTAAGACGTTAACACAAACAAAACGTCAAGTTCATTAATAATACACGGGGTTGTTTTGATAAATGCCTGTTTCATTAATTAGACGCCAGTGGGATAGGCCGAATCTTTAAACAGATAATATACCGAAATAATTTACATATTTTTGACATTTGTTTGAAGCGGGATGGCTTATTATAATATGAAAGGACGCACTTGACACAAAGCGCTTGTGTATCCGATCATCAACGCTTCAGCTTGAAGCAAAAATGTCAGCGTTCACAAAACACATATGCTGTGTATGAAAGGAGCATAAATCATCTATACAGCCATCAACGTTGCATTTACGTCGCACAGAGGAGGTCTGACATACAAAGAGAACAAGTCGTTTATTTGTACGAGGCACGCGGGAGGATTCCTGTGGAGAAAGTTTGTGAACAAAGACTGACTTAATCTCCACTAAACTTTAGTTTAATTGTGTTTTTCATAGTAATCCGATGTTACATGTACGGAAATTGCACTGACTAATGGTAAAATATGCGTTTATTTTGTTTCAGGAGCGCTGTACTTCCGTCGATGTTGTTTATTTTTAGTCCTCCTAATCGCAGGGCTCAAACCCGTCACAATGTTATCTAAGTTCATTATGAATTTAAATTAAATCACTGCATAATGATGTCTAAATCCAATCAGCTACCAACCAAATAAGCAAGATGTACGGCATCTTGTCCCGACAACATCATTGAATATCCGTCAGTCATCGTTAGTGATGCACAGTCAACGAAGTAAACTGATTACGCTGCTCGCTTCAATGCTTCAAACCAAACTCGATTCTGTCCACCTTTGAGTGAATACAAAATCTTTCCGCCAGTTTTTATTTATTTAGGCCTATTTCTACTCTTAAATGTAGGTTGGGAATATTTTTCATAAACATTTTTTTTTGTTATACTAAACTCTCTTCACATCCTGATAGCAATTAATAATAGAAGTGGTCTAAATATTAAAACGTGCATATATCTTCCAAAAAATGTTCGTCCAATCATTGCATTCGGTCCTCAACTAAAACAACAAGCTTATGCTGCGTTCACACCGGGGGTAATCCATTAGTCAGAAGTTGAAGCCTTGCGGGAACCGCCATTGTAGCAGAACTTCACTTGGTGTTAGCATGCCATTGACTCCCATTCATTTTGGTGTCACTTTGACAGCGAATATCTTTACATCTGAGGCGTTACTTCATTTGTCCATTATTTATTTCTAAAGAAACACGACAATGTGTAAAACGCTCCATTACTTTGTATCTTACGTTACGGCCCCATAGAAGCCGTTTTTGTGAAAATAGGCTAAAGACTGCGTCATAACCATGGGACTCTCTGTCGCACAATAGAGACATTACCGTATAGACAGGAGGGGAAGCTCCCAGGCAATCTTTTACTGTCTATGAGGCAATCAGGGGGACATGAAGGCACAAAGTCAAGGTAGAAGTCCATAAATAGAGAGTGCATTAAAGCAACAGGACAAAATATTTCAACGTTTTTGAGGAATTAGTCGATTCAGATTTGTCCTGACACAGCTAATAGAAGATTTTCAACTGTCAGACTGTCGTCACGCTTAGTTTGAGCCTGCACAGTCGCTCAGTCCATGTGTCCATGGGTCACTGTGTCCATTTCTTTTACTGTGGTCATCATAACCGTAATTACGAGATGGAATCTCGTGACGTTCTTACCGGCGCTGTTCTCGTCCTCAGACTAGTTTCAATGGCACCGGCAGTGGGCGGGACTGTGATGCTCTACTGGGTTAGCTGAACACTGTGATTGGCTCATCACGTTTAAGGGCGTGGCTTAGCCATAGGTCAATTAAGTGGCTACGTAAATAGTAAAATAGTTACGAAGTGCAGTGAGATTGTGTTGGTGCTTCATACAACATCTCTACACTATTGACAATATTTAATCTCTAAATTTCGCTTATAACCTTTGGACATAACTCGAGGTTTATATGTAGGCTACCCAACAATCTTTAGACTAAACGTACACATTCCATGATTTAAAAATGTCTTTTGTTAAATTACAATTACTTATGGAATGATATTGTAGCTAATCAGTCAAGACAAACACTGCTTATTAGACTTAACGACTCAAATTATACCCCTTTTTTGCTAATTATTTCTAGTCTGGTTTACTCTTCCAGCTGCTGTGGGACCCGAAAGCCACTAGGTCTATTAATAAAGCCCATGCTCTCAAGGGGAAAGGAAATGAAATGAGGGAACGACAAAAAAGGGAAGATGTGGAAAGTCATGGAATGAAGTTAAAGATACCCAATATTGTATCCCTGTTTGGTTACCAGAGGACTGTTAGTGACGGGGCACTCGGAGTGAGGCGCCTTTAGGGGGAAACTGAGGGTGGGCGGTGTATTAAGGGATCCAACCAAGCGTGTTAAGAGAATGGAAATGGGATTTTGCTGAATTGGAGCGAGCAAAAGCACACCCATAGGGAGGAGACTCCCACCCGCTTGCTCGAATCCGGAGCCTGTAATTTACTAATGAGCTGCCCGCGCGGGTACGAGCGATAGCCCGCAAAACTGCTATAGTGCAATCATGATGCAAAAATGTTCTTGTCTCGTCGAGAAACAGAATCATTGTTTGCGGGATGAGTTGGACTAGTCGTGCCTTGTTGCCACTAGCTCTGACGAACAGTGCTGATGTGACGTGTATCGTGGCTCTAGTCATCTATAGATAGTTCCCCTCAGCTGCACGGCTTTTGAAAAATGGCTCAACTATAGTTATGCCTCTAAATGGTCATTTCCTGGAGGCCTCCGTGAGAGTCATTTCTGAAAAAAGACAAAAGAAAAAAACGTGGAGAGGCAACTTTTCCTTCTTTTTCCATCCTTGAGGAGAGAGGACATAAAGGAGAGTGTTGAGAAAGTCTCAGAGAGAGGCTGTGAGTAATGATGGTGAAAGCATAAAGCTGAAGAAGTGAATCTGATGTCATGTTGACCTCACAGAAGCACACCTACAAAAGAACAGGTGATTATGTCACACAGAATGATTCACTCGTTCATTCTGACTCATAATGACCAGTGGTTGAATAGAACTATTTTTAAAACTTTGAATTGAATCAAATAAAATAAATAAATAAAATAAAATATGTTGTATTGGTATATTATATCGCCTATATATATATATATATATATTAGGGCTGTCAAACGATTAATCGCGATTAATCGCATTCAAAATAAAAGTTTGTGTTTACGTAATATATGTGGGCATAGTGTGTATAATTATTTTGTATATATAAATACACACACATGCATGTATATATTTAAGAAAAATCTGAAAGTATATACTTTATATATATTTATACATAATTAATATTATGTATAAATATAAATATTTGATATATAAGAACACATTTTTCTTAAATATATACATGCATGTGTGTATATTTATATATACAAAATTATTATACACACTACGCCCACATATATTATGTAAACACAAACTTTTATTTTGGATGCGATTAATCGCGATTAATCGTTTGACAGCCCTAATATATATATATATATATATATATATATATATATATATATATATATATTCAGTAAAATTCAATTAAACCCCTTATATTGTATAAAATATCTATAAAAAATATACATGTCAACAAATAAAAAAATTAACAAACATACAAACCAATTTATTGGTATATACTTTATTACACCTTAATATAAAATGTTTTTTTTAATTAATTATTATTTAAAAAAAAAAAAAATATTATTTCGGTTCTTGTCTGTTTTTGGTTAATCTGTCAATTAGTTCATTTCTGTCTTTCTCCGCCCCGCCCCTGCCTGTTTTGTTTCCATGGTTACTGGTTCGATTTGAGTTAAGCTATGTATCTTTAATTAGTCTCATTAGTTCTTCTGTTTGCTGTCTATTTAAATCTTGTGTTTCTTTCCGTTCTTGGTCAGTTCTATGTTGCATTTAGTTAGTTGTTCTGTTTATGGTCCCATATACCAAATTAAAAAGGGTCTCCGTAAACAAAAAGGAATGGAAAACATCCAACAGGATACATCACCCTGTTAATCAAAGAAAGAGGTGAAAACAGAGAGAAGCAAAGTGCATCAGGAACATGGGGATTCTTTGGAAGAATGTAATGGAGAACCCAGGAGCAGAATGTTAGAATGTGTCCAAGACGGAATTCCCCCGTTTATGCCACTGGGATGAGTGCAACTGTTGTAGGGAAGTTGTGATAATTCCACTAAAACAAACCAGGAATACAGAAGCTGTAATGAATTATGCTCAGTGTGCATGCGTCTCTGTGTTCATCTGGAGTTTGCGTGTGAATGTGCTGGGATAATCAAGCATATCAACGGAGGAAATCTTTCAGACAAATAAACAATAAAGAGAGAGAGGGGCGTGGCCAGTGAAGCAGATATGTAAACATGCCATAATTAAAGCATCTCATTGGTCATTAAAATTCAATTCTGTCTTAAGACAACAGAAAGCACTAATGACCAGATGTTGGGGATGGAAAAACAAAAGATGCCGTTATAATGGTATAGCACTCTAAAAAATGCTGGGTTGGTTTAACCCAATTTTGGGTTGAATATGGACGAACCCAGCCACTGGGTTACATTTTTAAATTGCATTTTTAAACCAACGTTTGGGTGTGTCCATTTTTTAAAAAACAAGGACCATCTAAAACCTAAAATGTCTTAATTTGCCTAAATAATTCAATAATAAAATCAAATCAATACTGATCAAACAAACATCATACATTTATTTCATGGATAACAACCATGATTTTAAAGCCACAACCGATAAATTGCCATGTATTGTAAACTGATGGATTTTATGTGAAGGGGTTGTGTGGGTAAGTAAAATATATATTTTTATTTTTAATTTATATTATATTATCTCTGGGTTAGAGGGCCTCAGTAGAGAATACCATATTTTGGTATTATGAGGGTAGACAGATTTTTTTTGTGCATCAGATAACAGAGATCAAGGCATAGTTCAGTGCAACGCTGCTTCCTGTTGCAGGCATGATTGAATCACTTCTCTATGCCATGTTTCACTGACTTTTAACCAACTGCTAGCTTTCCTTTATGTTAACATGAAACAGCTGTAAAGTTTAACCCATTTAGAGTAAAAATAAGTGTCACTTGAAGTTGTTTAATTGTCCATAAAAGTACACAGTTATACATTAGTTTCGGGGTTTCTTAGTCAGCAATGCAGTATCCTTAAAAGAGACATCAACCATAAACCAATTGAAATGGGTTTTATAAAATATGAAACCTTTGCGTCAGTGTGCTATCGGTCATCAGGTTGAGGTGGACACTGTCTGGTCGAGATGCGTCTGAAAGTGTTCATAACAAACACAGAGGAGTTTAATCTGTGGAGACGTGCAGGTTTTTGAGCATGCCTAGGCTATTCATGGGTTCAGAGTGAAATGAGAGTGAATAAATGAAGATCCATTTTTGGGTGAACTGCCCCTTTAACTGTATAATAAGCTGTCTCACTCTAAAAAAACGCTGAGTTGTTGTTTCAACCCATGTTTGGGTCAAATATGGACAACCCAGCCATTAATTAAAACATTTTAACCAACGATTTTTTAGAGTGCACATAAAAAACTTAATTCATATAAAAAGTCCTCTATGTAATTTGTAATCGTTTGTGTGCGTCATGTCCATAGCCTCTTATCCACTGTCGGCTGCAGACATCAGCACATCAGTGATGCGTGTGTTTATGTTTGGGAAAGGCAGAGGTTAGTGGTCAGGATCCCACACCACAATGTTCGCTCCTATTACAGTAACACTGCAGTGCAGGCGTTTCCAGACATAAGGTCAAAGGTTATCCTGTGTTTTTATACATACGTGGGCCAATCTGTCATTAGAACATAAAGACATAAGGCATTATACATAAACACAACTATGTAGCGAGAGAACGTGTGTAGTTGATGAGGTTTATATATTGATTTCAGTTGACTTTTGGCTTTCCTGTATACAGACCTCATGTTGTTTACAACGAGCTTGACCGATAGCACATCGATGCTATTGATGTGTAAACATGCATTTCCTTCTCCTTTTATGACTTTCTTCCTTTGTTTTATTGGTTATCTATGATAAGTCGTGTATAGTTATCATTCATTAACTGCTAGAAAAACTAACAAAAAAGGGAGAAAAATCTCGGCAAGAATTTGGGGGTGCTGAGAACACCTTAGCAACCAACTAGCAATACCATAGCAACCACTTAGAAACCTAAGCAACAACATTACAAGTTTGCAACCCCTTGAACATCTTAGCATCCACATAGCAATACCACAGTTACACTCATCAACCACCTAGCTACACCATAGTAACCACTCAGAACACCTTATCATCCACCTAGCTACACCATGGCAACCAGCAAGCAATCTATAGCAATCACTTAGAAACAACATTGCAACCCCTTAGAACATATTAGCATCCACATAGCACTACCATAGTAACCACACGGAACACCTTATCAACCACCTAGCAACACCACAACAACCACACTGCAGCCCTAATAGAACACCTTAGCATTGTCATAGCAACTACTCAGAAGCCTAAGCAATAACATTGCAAACCTTTATAATATCTTGGAAACCACTAAGCTACACCATAGTAACCCGGAACACTTTAGGGAACATCCAGCTACTCCATAGCAACCACCTAGCAATCACTTAGAAAGGAAACAACATCGCAACCTCTAAGAACACTTTGAAAATCATGTAGCAATGCCATAGTAACCCATTAGAACATCATAGCAACCACTCAAAACACCTTAGCAACCACTTAGTAACCACTCAGACCACCTTAGCAACCTCCCAAAACAATCTAGCATTGGAGAAAAATGATGTATGAAGCTCAAAGTAACAGGAAACGACACCATACAATGTCAGGGACACATGCTGCAATGTTTATTTACTATGTAGTTTTCTTCAATTTCCTTTGAACAGATTGTCTCAGAATTCAGGAACCTCTGTCACTTAGGACTTCTCATTCTCTTACCACCCCACACAGACAAACAAACAAACAAAAACACACAATGTGCATAGAGTGTGGGTAAACAAGAACAAAACACTGTGAAACTGACAAAAATCTTTTAAACACAATGGCCGACAATTATTTGGCAGCTAGCTGTTGGTGAACAATTGCCTTTAAATGATGCATTACATAAGTGGAAGTGACATTCCTGAGATGGTTTGATGATAACGTCTGACACTAGCAGACACTCTTATCTCTTGCGCTACTACCAGGTCCAGCTGAGATGTCCCTAAATAACGCCGTGATGCTATCTACATCCATTATGGATACAGTTTATGGAGGCTGATCAAAAACTTGGTTGAACTCGAGCAGTATGACCACAGGTGACCATTTTGCATGTCACAGTTAATGGCCCGTAGTGTGTAACGGTCTCATCACCCGTGGCTTATCCGGCATGATTCTGGTATGACTCACTGTAATGAGTCACTGTGAAGAAGGGATGTATTGTGGATTAATGATTTAGGATCATGATGGGGGGAATCATATCGAAACTAGCCAGTCAGATGAAAGCTTAAAGGGATACTCCACTTTTTTTGGAAATAGACGTTATATCCAAAAAAAAGGTGGAGTATCCCTTTAAGGCCATGTCCACACGGACACGGGTATTTTTATAACCAGAGTTTTTCCCTCCTGCGTTTTAAAAAAAAACCTCCGTCCACATGAAAACGCAAAAACAAGACATCAAGCGCTGTCAAGAGCATGCAACACCAGCAGGCGGCGATATAAACCTAACCGTAAAGCCAAGTTAGCCAATCAGAAGCCGTCAGCGGTGCAAAAACTCCGGTTTCGCAGTCTACGCGACAACACTGCAACCGGAGTTTCAGAAAATACTCACCCTGGCAGGGGTTTTCAAAAATGTTCGGTTTCAGTGTCCTGATACTGCGTTTCCAAATGGATGAACGGCCGAACCGCGTAAAAAGTCACGGTTATAAAAATACCCGTGTCCGTGTGGACATGGCCTAAGTTGATACATACTGAAACTCCCATTTTGGAGTCTGGCTGTAAAGCTAGAAATAGGGATACTAACAGTTCAACAAGTGGGTAATAGATATTTTTGACTACGTTAGCATTAGCATCTAGCAACTGTTAGCGGATCTCACCAGCTGAAATCTTTAAACACTGACGAAACAAAAGACGATTTTTGCGTCATCGGAGGATTTTTCCAAACAAAAAATACATAAATCTCTCGTCTCAGGGGGATATAAAGCGTGGTAATTCGAAAATTCTACAGGTTTTCGACTAATACGAAGCTTAATGCTAAATCCTGAAGTATACCTGTTAACAACAACAATAGTAGGATGGGCGTCAGTAGTCAAGAGTCTTGAGGGTCAACAACTACATATCCAGTAAACTCTTTATTATGGTTTTAATGACTGTCAAGAGCGTATTTATTCTTGTACTTCATAGAGCACTTTGTGGATTTTCCATGGTCGGCGTTCCAATCGGTTCCAAAAAGATGATGTATTTTCAACAGTGAAAACCTCAACGTCTGGGACTCTGATTCACGTCCGCAAGGTCTGCAAAACAAACATTAAGCTAGGTACGGATACGGATTTGAGCATAACTCAAACCGGATTCTTCTGCTTTACCCCGTGTTTGGTCAGCTGGGATTGTGGAATTGCGCTTCAGCCAAATGTAATTGCAGAAGCCCGTCGATTGAGGCAAACGGGGAAATGGTGCACCACAAAAATGGAACACGATTCCAATAAATGCTAAGATTGTGACGAAAGCCACTCGCTACCACACGGCCTCTTCCAAGATAGAAAACCGATGCTTTGAACTACCTTTCCACAATACGTTACACAAGAGATAAGAGACCAAGGCGTAATGAGGAGGACAGGAAAAAAGAAAGATGGCAGTAAAATAGAGAGTGGGACAGAGAGAGGCCCTGCAACTCTTTGTTAGCCACACAGGACGATCTCCAATTACCGCACAAAAGGAGCTCATTCAGGAGGCACGGACTGAACACTAGGGCTTTGCATGGGAAATGAAGACTACACGGAATGCTAAGAGGAGCTCTCCGTGCAACACACACACACATTCCCTCAGTTGCTTTCCAATTGTGGTGCCACTAAGTCCTGTTTTTTTGCAGTAGCGTGTATTTATTTGTTTCCCTGCACACTATTTCCTCGGGAGTTTCACCACACATCCGAATATTTCAAGTAGCATTCGGAGACTATCATTGGACTTTCCAACAGTTGCTGAGGCAGCTTCCTGCGCACCTGAACACATAAGTATTCACTTTGTTGTTTGAGTTTACATATCCGAAACATGGGCCAACTCTCAAATCTCACTTTTACTTTGGGGTTTTCAGTGGAAGGATGTGTCGATGTCAATGGCATTTGAAGGGCACGCTGAACGGGACAGAGGTCAGCTACCGAGGAAGTGACTCACTCTGGCTAGCGCATCCCTTGACTGGAAGAGGATGGCATTCCACAGGCCTTTCCTCGTCACTCTAGACTTTTTCCAGTCCAACACACAAAGCAAAAGTAGTGTAATTGCATCGTGTTCATGACCTTACATTGTTTACACATGATCGTATCCATAATAATGCATGCTCATTACTCTTGAGGCATCTAATTCCTGACGCATCTAGCTGTTTTGGTATGTCTCAAATTCCCCAAGGTACGATTAAAGCGGGACTTCACACGTCGGATGTTATCGTAATCGAATTCTAATGACTCAACTGTCGTATGTTCCCAAAACAATCCTTATGAGATTATGTTGCCAAGTTTTTATGAAGCATCAACTTTCCAAGTAAGAAAGTGCGCCAGTCAAAGAATAATGGTGGAAGCTAATCAGTTTAAGTCATAATTTGTTATAATGTGACCGTCGATGAAACCGTTTCGTTTCACGATCACTTCCGGCGCTTTACAGCGCTTGCGCGGACCGAAGCGCCTGCCGTCTCAGATCACTTGGACGTGGCTGTGGTCACAAGAGGTAAAAACGATATAAATACTGTTCGTTTTCTCACACAAACCGCTCGTTTCGTGTCTTAGGCCATCAATGTGTACTTACATTTACGAGTCATTAAATCATGTTTAATTTGGACTTCTCTGTGCATGCTCTTTGAGGAGGACCCCATAGACCTCCATTATATGACCGACAGACACGAACGGTTTGACCTAAAAATATCAAAATTGAAAATACTGTGGAAACAAAGACACCTACATCTTGGATGCCCTTGAGGTAAGCTAAAACATATTCAAAATTAATTTCAAAGTGAACTATCCCATTAATGATAATAACCAACTTAATTGTGTGAATTGGACCCTAAACTAAAGAGTTACCATTTGTTTAATTTTGAATCAATGGAACTATTTCGTGTTTACATCTATTGTCTTAGCTTGCGCGACAATCATTCATTATATATCTCATTCACATTTTTGCTCTTAATCTTCTTACATTAGCACTGAGAGGCTAGCTGAAATTTCCCCAATGGCCAATTTTTCTGAACACACATTGCTTGAATGCAAATCATCATTTTCAAGTCCAAACTCGTAAATTAGGACATTTCACGAGGATTTGAAGGTTACAAGAGTTGTTACTGTAGTTGGTCACATGACTTCATGACATGCACACTGCTCTGGATCAGTGGAAAGCACATGTTTTCTCTTCCTCTACATTCTGGTCCCACTGGTTATTAGTTGCTATTCAGGGCTCCACGCTGTCAGCTATGTATAACCTAGAGGGAGGATTACGGAGAAAAAGGTGGGGAGTGAAAACACAACAGACCCCCAAAAAAGACATTCTTCAGTATTCCCCTGACACGTCTGCCTCACAGCGACGACGTACGCAAAGAGCCAGACACTTCCCACTGAGAATCGTGGGAGAAGGCAGTGGCCACTGGGGGAATATTCATGCCCGGAGCACAGGAATAGGAAACAGGGGGCGTTCTTCCTGTTATTGGTTTATTTAAACTGATCTAGGCATTATCAGCTATTTTGTGTTTGTAGGTATTTGTATGGACACAGAGAGGACTGAGGAAAAAGGGGGTTTTGTATTGGTTTAATATAATAAACTGGACATTCCTGCAACAAAAGATAGATAAACTATGTCATGTATTCTAATAATTAATCGCTAAGAAAACAAACTTGGTAAGTCCTGAGAAACTTCATGACTTGAATTAATTCAAGCAGAAGCTAAAAGAAGCAAATGTCTTAATTGTTTCTCCCAGACACCATTGATTGAAGGCAGAGAAAATTGAGATATTTGTCTCAACTAGAGTTTAAAATGAGATCTCAACAATGTCTCAAACTGTGCTAAGTGTATATGCCAAGTCTATACTCAAAAGTCTTATAAACATTCAATATATATTTTTTTTCCTAGACCAAATTATCTATTCACATTAATTTTAAACTCTGTACTCCTGCTTTATGTCAACAACTGTCTCAAAAATGTCTATATAAGTATATTTTTAACAGAATATATAGGCTACATAATTTGTATAATTTCTTATAAAATTTCTGCATTTTGGATTTTGCCGGTTAAAGGATTAGTTTTTAAAAAAAACTTATGCTGATCATTTACTCACCCCCATGTCATTCAAGATGTCCACGTCTTTCTTTCTTCAGTCGAAAAGAAATGAAGGTTTTTTGATGAAAACATTCCAGGATTTTCTCCATATAATGGACTTCATTGGGAACCAAACAGTTCAAGGTCCAAATGAGAGTTTCAGTGCAGCTTCAAGAGGCTTTAAACGACACCAGACGATGAATAAGGGTCTTATCTAGGACCCTTCGAGTCATGACTCGAAAAAATTTTTTAGAACAGGATAGTCACGAACGCTCATCACAGAACAGAGCAAGGCGAGCATTTGTGCTTATAAAAAGTAAACTTTTTTATTTATTTTTTCCCTTTGAAGCTGCACTGAAACTCTCATTTGGACCTTAAACCGTTTGGTTCCCAATGAAGTCCATTATATGGAGAAAATCCTGGAATGTTTTCATCAAAAACCTTAATTTCTTTTCGACTGAAGAAAGAAAGACATGGACATCTTGGATGACATGGGGGTGAGTAAATTATAGCAAAAGTTTTTTTTTTTTAAAAGTGAACTACTCCTTTAAATGTGACCCGGACATGTTTTCGTGACATTCAACCAATTTGATCCCACCAAGGCAAATTTCAAAGTCCCGGCAGTGATTTGATTTATTGGTCCAAAGAAACCCCAAATTCCCACCCCTTCACGCCTATCTCAACCTCTCCTCTGGTAATCTAGTGGCACCAGGTCCTCTGAGCTGATGTTAAGGTGGTACAACCAGACCCTGGCAATAACAAACAGTTAATTTTGTTGTAGGGACCCTCTCCCTTGCCACAGTCCAACCAGATTGGCCCTTTCTGCTGGGACAATTTGCTACTGGCTGACTGGGTCCAAACAAAACCAGGGAAAAGGGAGATGGGTACAAAAGGGGGATCCCAGTGGAAGCTGGCATCGTTCCTCATCCAGAGAAGAGCTCAATGCCCCTTATACACACACAGGACATCAACAGAAACATTACATAAACTTGCACTCAGAAATCAGGAACGTGAATTATGAAAAATTAGAGCTGTTTCCCATTCGGGATTGGGATATAACTTTTTGGACAAATGTTTTTGGGTCCATTTTAAATGGGCTCATACTAATGAAAGAAATTAAGCAGAGTTTTAAAGAAATATGCAACGGAAAAAAAAGTACATGTTCGGTTCCTCCAGTATGCCTTAGAAGTACATGACAAGTATGCAAGATCCAGGCGCCTCATTCCTTCCTTCCTTCCTTTTTTCCCCCTTCTCCTCTCTCTCTCCCACCCCCAATTTTCCCACCATTTGCGCAAAGTAAATTCTCATTAGGAACCAAATTGTTTTCAGATGCTGGCCTGGTCCGGTTGCCGTAGCAACGAGCTGGGAGGCAGCGAGCAGCGCTGGCAGTGGAATGGACAGCACCGGATCCAAAGCCCACAGCGCGAAAAAAACCCTCTCTTTGCCAGGCTCCACTAAGCCCATTCTGCCTGGCACAATGCAGACTGACGGAATCCATTCTGCTCTTTACAAATGGCGAGGAAGCTCCACTGGAGAGGCCTCGAGACGAGTCATATGTTTTCACACATACCTCAGTCTGAGATGTGCTTAACACGTCAGTTTGAGTGAGGCAAACAACGACGCCTCTTAATAAACACAATGAGAGATCAATGTGCATAACAACGACAATGTATGATATTAAAGCACTACCCTACTCTACTAAAAAATCCTTTCTTTTACTCTACACTACTTTATTTTACTCTACTATACTTTAGAAATATATATTATCTGCATTTTAAAGTATTCTACTCGTTTTTATTTACTGCTTTATTTTACTTTTACTACTTGTACTAATCGATTAACCGCATCTAACATAAGAGTTTTGTTTAATGTACATTATATATGTATATATATATATATATATATATATAGAATATGTAAACAAAACTTTTATGTTAGATGCGATTAATCAAATTCACATATACATACTATATACACATATATATACTGTATATTTACATATGTATATACATATACAAACATAAATATACACAAACCTATACGTACACAAACGTGTAGTTTACTGTATATGCGTGTATATGTATACACACACACACACTCAGATGGATATATATATGTAAACAAAACTTTTATGTTAGATGCAATTAATCGCGGTTAATCAAATTCAAAGCACTAAAGATAAAATGAAAATAGTACAGAGCTCCTAAAGGTACATGGTGATGGAAAAAATATATTTAAATAATTTTTAACACAAAAGTTTTCCCCAAGAAATTTTGTGTTCCCCCAATAAACTTTGCATGGGCTACGCTCGCACAACATTTGCGTTCCGCCACGAAATGTCATTTACTCGCAGAAATAACTTGCGTTTGCTTGAAAATTTTTTGCTTTACCTTGCAAAACTTTTGCGTTCCTCCAAGAAACTTTCTTTGAGATTCCCAAAAGGAGCTGTGAAATAGCTTCCTGGAGGCGTGGCCAAGATGGCCGCCAAGTGACTTGCTGAATTCATATCTCATATGGATTAGTTTTAGATCTCTTTATGAACTTTTTGAAGTGTCAACTGTCAATTTAGGGACAGAAATCTCTTTGATCAACTGTAGCCCACACTAAAACATATAGGCCTAAATAATTATGTCAATCAGCACAGCCTGAAAAATCTGACATGACTTTGTTTGACTTCATGTTTCAAGTTCAATGGGGGAGGAAACCAGATGGTCCAAGAGCCTTTAGGGCTTGTAAGCCTTATATTTAGATTAAGACCTTTGACTGCCCTCTGTGTTCATTCATTACAGGTATCAGCTGTCTGTAACAAAAGGTCCTCACCCTAATTCACAGCCTATTAACCTACAAATAAAACAGGTCAAGCTCATGGTCTGCTAAACCATGGTTATTAAGTACCATGGATTTATCCCAAATCACATTATGAGTCATACACGGATTCACAGTCATAGAACCCATAGTCAACAAAGAAATTATTTTCACATTGTAATTTTCATTATTAACATTTATGCTAATTTTTTCAAGCAATCATAAATCTATAAAGAGTCATAAAAAACACCCTTCGAATGTGCAGCATAGTGAAAGTGCTATGCGGCACAAAACATAAATCAACAACATATAAAGTAATAAAAAAGTTCTATGGTATTTGGGGAAGACTGTGTGCACATTTTTCTGCATAATCTTTCTCTGCAGTTTGTGAGTGAAAATGATGGCTTTACAGAGTAAACAAACAGCAAACAGCACAGTAAATAGCCCTGAACTTGGCCATTACACACAAAGTGGTTGTAATTGCACAATGTCTGAATGTGTGGTTTTAAGGTTAGTGAGAGTTCGCCCATTAAACACCTAGAATTTATTCTAAATCAATGTGTTGTGAGCTGTGTGGCAATTATAGGTCACACAAAGGAACATATGAGCTAAAATAACAAAAAGTAAAAGTAAAACAGGCATTTCAATTTAGTTAGTATATAGCTGCTCAATATATACTACACTAATATTAATGCTGATATTATTCATATAGCCTATACACATAGGTTTAATGTATTATAATACAATACTAAAATAGGTGTATATGAACAAATATAAAAGTTTTATATGTATTATTTTAACTTTAAAATATCTTAATGGAAATTATTAACTGTGCACCACATCCTAGACACAATAAATGTGAATTTAAACGAACATCTTTCACTCACTCCAGCTTATTTTGTTTCTATGGTTACAGCACGCGACATTGTCGTGAAGCAGTCTGCTTTACGGCAGGGGCTGTCAGTTGCTCCATGTGGCACTGGCACCATGTGATAATAACAGTAAAACTCAAAGCATTCTGCAAGCTTTTAAGTGTCTGATAAAAGATCGCAAAACAGTACATTGACAGACAACTCCTTTGCATTCTTGAAAGCGCTTCTAAATTATTATTTTCTAAAGTGTTATTTTGCGATTTAGCCTGTCGGGTAACGGTGAAACCTGCTGTGTTCACTGATCTAGAGATGTTCTATTTCATCGGTCTCGGGCTGGGTGATGCTAAAGACATCACTGTCAAAGGTTTAGAGATCATCCGACAGTGTAGTCGCGTTTATTTGGAGGCTTATACGTCCATACTGACCGTCGGGAAGGAAGCTTTGGTATGTGGATCATTAAACATATTATTAGGTCTGAATCTTGACGGATGACAGCTCGATATAGGCTATATCTCGATGAAGACTATGATTGCATGAAATATTGCTGTAATTTGAGACCTAAGATGGAGAGATACTCACGTGCCAGCAATATGCAGGTTGATGACAGATGACGCTTGGAATGATCTAAAAAATAATAATAATAATCAACTTAGATTTATACACACATGCTATAAAATGTGATATTTGTGTTCATTACTTTCTCAAATATTTCTGAAAAGGTTATTCTACAAAAATATAGGATTTATTGGTTCAAAAATAAGAGTGAAGTAAAACGCACTAATTTTATAAAAGTTTTTAAACATTTTTTCAAGGCTAAAAATGTATGAATCATGAACATAAAGAATATTTTTTTTTGTTTACTCAGTTTTACCTGAACTAGAAGTGGCTTTTCATCAAAGGTCAAAATATGTGATATTTTGAAGGACTTTATTGACTATCTGTGATGTCATTTCCTGTTTAATAGTTGTTTTGTCACTTGACAACGAAATGACTCCCTGCATGTTGGTTACCCCATACTAACTGATATGGCGGAGAAAGGTTTTTCTGATATTAAATATTTCGTAAGCATTGATAATATAAGGTTATGCAACCACACTTAACCCAATTTAATTTTTATTATATATATATATATATATATATATATATATATATATATATATATATATATATATATATATATATATATATATATATATAAACATTATACACCACTTTGACATTCTGGACAATTTCGAACTGTTGGCCCAACAAAAATATCAGAAGTAATAAGAATTCCATTTTTAATATTTTGAGAATCAAAACTATTTCAAATGAAATGAAAATTATTATATTTGTCTGCAAAATGAATATCAAACATTTAAGCATAAAGTGCAACACTGATATGAAAACCCACATATGAAACTTAAATACATCTTACATCATCTGAAATAAATATATATATATATATATATATATATATATATATGTTGCCATTGTTTGCTGTCTCAGGAGCAGTATTATGGGCGCGAGTTGCTTCTGGCTGACAGAGACATGGTGGAACAACAGGCGGATGAGATCCTGAAGGGAGCAGATGTCAGTGATGTGGCGTTCCTGGTGGTCGGGGATCCTTTTGGGTAAAACTAACTAACCACTTCGAAATCTACAGTAGTCTCTGCTGTGCTGTTAAAGACATATTTGATCCAACTGCAAACTTGACCTGAACTAAAACATCCATTCAGACTGTTGAGGAGGACTTACCCTCAACAATATAGTTGGCGACTTTCAATTGAGGTTTCTGTGTATACTTGTCATGTAATGTTTTGAGTCACTCTTACGTTGCCATCACTTATACCACTATCCCACAAATGCAATGACTTAACATGAAATTTAAATTCAATTAAATTTAAAATTTAAATGTTGCACAGGCTTTTATATAAAACGAAAAGAATATATATTACATGAGAAATCGGATGAAATGTTCAGACTTGTTTGGTTCATTTTGATTCTGATAATGCCCTTAAGTACAATCAAGTGCACTTAAAAGCATACATCATTTGGTATTAAAATTTGGTTTTTCAACCAAAAGTAAGAAAAAACATCAAAAAAATCCATCAGAATACACTTCCTACAGCTTGTAGATAAATGATGTAAATGTTTCATGTTATTACGAATATTTGAACCACAGAGTGGTTGAGCACCAAAGCTCTGGGCTGCAATGATATCGGCCTCACAATAAGTGGGATGTGGACGCCTGAGGTCTGGGTACTTTGGGAACTCTCCAGAAGAGATGAGCTAATTACGTTGCACTTTCCTGTCTCTATCGTTTCTAGTCACGGTTGCGAAGTGTTTGGCTCCAGCGTTTTTCCATCCAAACCACCAAAACCCACATAGTGGGGGGAGGGATGGGGGTCTGACTCCTCATTTTCCTGCACTTATGAGCTTGTGGGTTTAATAAAATGTAATGATATATTCAAGATTGAAAAGGATAAGCGTTTGTGGTGCAATTTGGATTGCTTCCAAATTGTAAACAGCACAACACAGTAGTGAGAAAAGATGTTGACAAGTAGCCAATCTGCGGTTGGCGCATATTTTGGATTAATGTGCGCAAAAAAACAAACAAATTTTTGCTTCTCTCCAGGGCCACAACTCACAGCGACCTGGTTCTGCGAGCGCTGAATGCTGGGATACAGTATCGCGTTATCCACAACGCCTCCATCATGAACGCGGTGGGCTGCTGTGGATTGCAGGTACATTTACTGCTGTTCGGCGAATTTTCGCAGGCGAAATCCAGACATTTCAATAGGAATGTACGGATTGTGAAATTCGTGTCTGGGCGAGATATTTCCCCAGAAATTGGTCATGCAAATTAGCTGCGTCGACCACCAAAAAGCTGAATCGCTACACAAAAGTTTGCCGAAATGTCTCTTCTATGTGACCGCACCTTAATGCAAAGCTTCCCCATGGTGTCATTGTCAACGTACTTTCCGGAGATCGTAATTTGCTATAGCGGATCATTCGTGCCCAGTCTCTCGTGAAAATGATCAAGCGGCATTACGGCCTTTGTGGTGTAGGCGTCCCAGCGGAGTCTATCAACGAAGCCCGGTGGCCATCAATAACAGCCCTCTGTATTGACCTGTCAGGGCAGCTTTGTGTACCAAGAGGCCCCAGATGCCGCCCTAAGCTCACGATGGGCATTTTCAGTTGATCTGAGATCAGTGGCGCCATTTCTAAAGGATATTATTTAGGTAGGAAAAGCAGGTCCTAAATCATCTACCGCAGCTGCCGCACTCCGCCACAGAGGGATTTGGTAGGTTAACTCACGCTTTGCAATTACTGTTTTGGGTACTGATTAAGATGCACTAATTGGACTCAATCAACAAATACGGATGCCAGAAAAAAGCATGACATTCCCCATCCCGGGTGTGTATTTTTTTTTTTTAAACTTAAATTGTTGTATTAGAAGGATTAGTTTAGTTCTACTTCCCCATGATTAGGTAGTGGATTCTGAATGAAGGTTTTAAAGGAGTAGTTCACTTTTAAAAAAACTTTTGCTGGTAATTTACTCACCCCCATGTCATCCAAGATGTCCATGTCATTCTTTCTTCAGTCGAAAAGAAATTAAGGTTTTTGATGAAAACATTTCAGGATTTTCTCCATATAATGCACTTCACTGGGAACCAAATGGTTCAAGGTCCAAATGAGAGATCCACTGCAAACTGTTCAAAGTGCTTTAAACGATTCCAGACGATGAATAAGGGTCTTATCAAGCGAAACAATCGCTCATTTCAAAAATAAATAACGAAGTTTAAGTTTTATAAGCTCAAATGGTCGCCTTGCTCTGTTCTGTGATGAGCGTTCGTGACTCTCCTGTTCGAACTCGTTCATCAAAATGAACATCTTTTTTTCGAGTCGCTTGGTTCATTCAACGAACTAAATGAACGAATTGACTCGAAAAAAGATGTGTTTAATGAGTAACGAACGCTCATCACAGAACAGAGCAAGGCGACCATTTGTGCTTATAAAACTTAAACTGTTATTTATTTTTTAAATGACCAATCGTTTCGCTTGATAAGACCCTTATTCATCGTCTGGAATCGTTTAAAGCCCTTTGAACGGTTTGCACTGAATCATATTAGTCATATCAGACTAATACTTTACAAGGTCTATAGAACGTAAAGTAACTGTAATGACACTTTGTTGTGTCAGCTGTGCGGCACTCTAGTGTTTACAATGATGTCATGCCCACTGAATAACAGGAAGCACCTTGTCGCTGAAAATGGTCTACATTAACACACTGAAACATAGATGCTGTGCGAGTAAATATCAATGTGATTGCGTTTTCCTCCTTAGCTCTACAACTTTGGTGAGACGGTGTCCATTGTGTTTTGGACGGACACGTGGAGACCTGAGAGCTTCTATGATAAGATCAAGAAGAACAGGGATATGGGCCTGCACACACTGTGCCTGCTGGGTAAGCACTTCCTTCAAGTCTTTGTTAACGTGATGTTATATTTAGATAGAAAGTTATATGATGTCATACAATTGCCAATCTGTCCCGTAGCTCACATATCCCCAAGCAATTATCCAAGCATGCATGTTTGTTGCATCTTTAATAGTCACTGTAGCAATGAATGTGTCAAAACCAGATGCGACGACCCCCGTATTTTGACGTCCCGTCAAATAGCCTTTTCCCTTCAGGGGGCACATTAAACTTGGACCCGTTGCAAATGATTTGGTTCCCCCAAGGCAGATGGTAGCAAATAATTTACGTTTAAATCTGTGTGCCGTAGAGATTTCCAGCCAACTCTCAATAAACCCCCAAAAGTACCAGTGGGATTTCCCAGTGGAAGGCGTCTTTGGTAATGAATGTTGGTAAAATCGAACGTTGGTAAAGTCTCATTGGCTGGTGGTTCCAGAGGAGGAGGGGTGGGAGTCCCAGGTGCTTCCCAGCTGAGGAGTCGTGGAGCAAGAGCGAGGTCCGAAATGAGCAAGAGAGGGATCAGTGTTATTAACCTCATTATTCAAAAGCAAACAGAGGGAGGCGGGGATCGGACACCCCCCCATTCCACCCTTGGCCGCAAGTCTGCTTATCTAACACAATAACCCGCAGACACAACAAAAGCACACACACAGACAAAACACAGGGACTATACGCTCCATCCATTCATCATAATGTTGCTAACAAGACATGGGCTATTAATCAAGGTGGCAAATATTGGTCAATTCATTTGCTCATGTTTCTATATTCGTTTCAAAATAAGAGCTAAAGAAATCTAGAGTGTCCACTCCCAACATAGTCAAAATTTTGGCATGCTACACAGCAACTACAGCCACTTCATTAGTTAATTTTTTAACTTAAGCAATATTTTTAATAAGGTATAGTCTTCTCACTGACAAAGTAGGGTAGATTTAAATAAATAAAAAAGAAATTTAAATGAATAAAAAACGAAATTTAAATAAATAAAACTAAAAAAACGAAATTTAAATGAATAATAATGAAATTTAAATAAATAAAACAAAAAAAGTGAAATTTAAATGAATAACCATGAAATTTAAAATAAAACGAAATTTAAATAAATAAAAATGAAATTTAAATAAATAAAGATAATAATAAAAAAAACTAATCACTTAAATATAGAAAAACGAAATTTAAATAAAGAAAAACTAAATTGTTACGTGACGTCCCAGTAGATTCATTTAGATTGAAAATAACGGGTAAAAAGGATAATGCATTTTGTTTCTATTATTCTATTTTCCACAATGTCGAAGCAACGCAACTTAACCCAAAATACAAGCGCAGGCATGCACTTCTAAACATACAAACTCCGCTGTTCTGCGCTCTAGTCGGAGTATACTCCCGTTGCAGGAACACTTTTAGTAGTCCAAGAAGAAGCAAATATATTAAGTAGCTATAACGAAGTTATATGATAAGTACTATATTTCACCAGATTTTATACTGTAAAACATATTCAAGCGCGAATGAGAACAGTTTCGAGTGGGATGCCAGGTGTGCAATAAAGAAAACGATTATTCGAATATCACATTTTCAAATCGAATACCAACCCACCAAACGAATATTCAGGTCCAGCCCTACTAATTAAAATCATCTTTTTAAAAGTTGGAAGGTACAAAACTTAGACGTAAAAATGCTTTGCGTAGCGAAGAAAGTAGCGAAGAAAGAATTTGTCCTGTTTTATTGTAGCCGAAGTCTAGCCTTGAACTTGTACACACGGTGTGAGAACATGACTGGTCATGATTTGTACATTTGTCTTTGCTTTGTTCTCAATATGGGCCTCTCTCAGGTGCAGTCTGAAAATGTACTTAACTCCAGACTGCGTGGGGTTAACAGCCCCAGATGGAGGGGCGACCTACTATTTATGATGTGACGGTAACATCCAGAGAGGCCTAGTTTATAAAACCCGAGCTTATTGTATCTTACACTTACAACTCCCCTATTTCACAGATATCAAAGTCAAAGAGCAGTCCATGGAGAATTTAATGAGGTAAGACTCTCACTTTCGGATTTTCTGTCGGGATGAGGGGGTTCTGCTGATTTATATCAAGTCTGTGGTCCTTTTCCGGGAGGGTCGACTTGTGGTTTGCAGCAGACATCGAGTTAACATTCATGCGTGTTGCAGGGGGCCCGACTGGTTGAGTTGGAAAAAAATAACAGTAAAAACTGTGGCAGCTTGTTTGACTTGGACGCATGATATGTTATCATGGACCTTCCCTGGGCCGCCTCCAGAACTGCCACATTATAATTTTCCCATCTGAAGCCTTCAGAAATATGTTTTATCGGCAATAGGGAACTTCATCCTCTGCTTTCAAACTTGAACTGGAAGTCTTTCCGAAAAACCTTCACTGGTGTTGAACTTGAGTTATTTCTCCTCATAGAAGATGGCTGTTAACTCCTTGCTCTCTCCTTGGTGTCCTATAATTATCTCCCCCCATGGTTGCACACTTTGTGTAATTTTATATCCAATCCACATAAACCCCAAATGGGTTTTAGTGTTCCACTATAAGGAGACGAGCATAAGGCCTGGTGCGGGTTCACTGTTCAAGGCTGGAAAGTGTGCTAATGTCTCCCAGATTTATTGGCACTGTTGTACCATTACTCGGAAATGGAATAACCATATGCTGCATGATTCTGGTCACAGTCAGATGCTTGTCCGGTGAGGTTGATGCCCTTCACTGCAAGGAGGGGGAAACGGCCCCCGAAAAGATATTCAAAGCATGTTTCCAACTTCTTCAAGTTGACTGATTTCATCAAGGATGGATGGCTAATGCACCTTAAAGCATGCCAAGTATTTCACTTCAAAGCTCAGATGTAAATTGCATTAATGGGCACCTTCTTGCTCCATGTTCTGGGACCAACTGCAACTTTAAGTTACATGCGCGTTAAAGAGGTAATGAACTGAGAAATCAAATTTTCCTTGAGCTTTTGACATCTAAGAGCTCATCATATTATAAGAATATCTTGTAAGTTTCAGAACTGAAAACGTCCTTGTTAGTCGACGGTTATATTGACACCAGGCTCAGCAAACGACTCGTTTTTCAAAGTGGGGAACTATGACGCCACCCCCGCAGAAGAAGATCAACGCCTACTTCAACATGGCCGGTTTAACCCCGCCCACAGATTCGCGCATTACACGCATAGCTAAATAACATAGTCCTACCTCGTGATGACAAACCGGATCGAGGTACCAAGCACAAAATATTGTGCAGTGCCTGGTTGTGGAAGAAGACAGTCGCTGCATAAGCTTCCTCTGGATTCCAATAGGACTGCATGGATAAACTTTATTTTTAATGACGTTCCAGCTGATGAGGTAAAACATTGTCCGTCTGTTCGCTTCGGATTTGCAGACCGATTAAGATTAAAGGTGCTGTGCCGTCTATATTGGATCTGACAGGAATGGTGCAACACACGGACTCTGGATTGAACATGTATGGGCGAATCATTCCGGTTGCCATTTTACAACATTGGACGTTTACAAAACAATTTACCCCTCGTGCACCGACGTGGTGAGTTGAAACTCATTATAATACGCAAAACTGTTATCTACTCACAGCAGTGGGCGTTTACTTCCAAGTCTTTCAAGTACTTCCAAGTCTTCCAAGTTTTTCAATCCAAAAGCCAAGCGAACGTCATAAGTTATAACGTCATAACCTCAGACAACAATATTATACAATTTAAAAAGCCAGTTCATGACCCCTTTAACGGCTCGGATCTAATTTCAAGACAGGGATTGAGACAAATTAACAGAAGAGACCAGACACTTCTGCTCACTTTAAAGTCTCCTTTGTTTCCAGGGGTCGAAAGATTTACGAGCCTCCCAGGTACATGACTGTCGCTCAGGCAGCTGAGCAACTCCTGGAGATCCTACAGAACAGACGGGCTGGTGGCGAGGAACTGGGTAAGATACTCTTCCAAACCTTTCTGAATTGCTTGAAAACCTAAATGAACTCTGTGGTTGAACCATCTGGACGTCTGGCCAGCTTGAGATACTGGCAAGCATTGACGGAAAATTGAGTTAGGTTTGATTAAAAAGCTGTTTTTGAAGGTTTATCCCATGTTCTTTCTTTCAATGCAGCAGTGACTGAAGACACAGTGTGTGTTGGTCTGGCTCGGGTCGGAGCCGAGGACCAGGCCATTCGTTCCGGGACACTGCGTGAGTTGGCCTCCTGTGACCTGGGAGGACCACTTCACTCAATGATCATCAGTGGACACCTTCACCCTCTGGAGGTGGACATGCTGAAACTCTTCAGCGATCCCGAGGGATTGAAGACCTTGAAGATGACTGATAGTTCCACATATATTTCATGATATCCAAGAAGATTGTGCTCCTGAAGAGAAAGGTTCCCTTCCCAGGACAAGTGGACTGAAGTTGGTCCACATGGGAGATCAAATTTAACCTCTTTAACCTTTAAGCACCGGTCGGGCCAGAGTTGCAGAAGATTTAGATTGGGAGTGGGGTGGTTATTTTGATATGTGGAAGTCATGTTCATGCTGTCAAAAAAAATAAATTATGGGATTATAATAGAGGAAATGGAAAAGGTTATTGTGGACCAACTGCATCTGGGTTGCATTAGTGCCTGTAAAATTGAGCTTTCTTCAAAATTGGCATCATGTTTCCACACCAAGAGCCTTTCTTTTAATGGAAATGTCTTACTAAGAATGTAAATAAGATAAAAGTGAATTCTGAGATTCTTTTGAGAATGTACCCACCCATGTCATAATGGATGGAGATCGATTTTCATACAATAAAGACACTCATTTCGCTGCCACTGATTACATCAACGCCCAACATGTGGTTTGACTGTTTTCATCTACATCTGTGGTTTTGTTTGTGATCTCTCATTTCATTTCTGTCAGCATGACTTGCATAGAAAGCAATTGTCAAACAAACTTTCTGGTTTGTTTATGTAAAGTCAAATTCGTAAAACATTTACTGATTCAAATGAAGGTTATGTACCTTTCGGCACACCTTTAAGAAAAAAAAATTGGCGGGAAAAGTGGTGTTCTTTGTTGTTTTTATGTGATGGGCTCAGTTGTTTGATGAAACGTTTTCTAAGCATTGTTTTATTGTTTTTAAGAACTTGCATCGTCACGGTGTAAGCCAGTTTTGTCATGGTTTTATTTATTTTTTTTTTAGTTATATTTGTTTTTTTTAGTTTTTAGTTTTATTTAGTTTTATATTTCCAGTGAACATTATTTTAAGAAGTAACTGGTTGAAACTGGTTCTGTGATAACACACTCAAGAATATCCTGTGTGTTTCTCAAATAAACATGGTTTATTCTTACAAAGGAGAACTGAAATTTCAGTGTAAAATTGTATTTATACCCTGTCAGTGGTAGGGTTGAAAACACTACATTAAACGGATAGTTCACTTTGAAATTAATTTTTGATATGTTTTAGCTTACCTCAAGGGCATCCAACCCAAGATGTAGGCGTCTTTGTTTCCACAGCATTTTCAATTTTGACATTTTTCGGTTAAACCGATTTGCCATTTGTCAGTCATGCAGGTTTTTTAGGGGTCCACCTCAAAGAGCATGCACAGAGAAGTCAAAATTAAACATGATTTAATGACTCGAGAATGTAAGTACACAGTGGCCTAATACACGAAACAAGTGGTTTGTGTAAGAAAACGAACAGTATTTATAGTTTTTACCTCTTTGTTAACAGCCGTCGTACTCATCTGAATCAGACGTCCAACCGTCTCCACTCTCCAGACGTTCCGCCGGAAGTGATCTCTCACGCGTCTGTCACACTCACACATAGTTTACACGGAGATTTCACTAAACATATTTAGAAATATCGGTATATCTAAATAGGTTTAGTGAAAGGTAAAACTAAACATATTTAGATATATCGCTATATATAATCTAAATAAGTTTAGTGAAAGGTAAAACTAGGTAAAAAAAAAAAAAAAGTAAAACACAAAGGAAGATATTTGGAAGAATGTTTTAATCAAACAGATCACATTCCCCATTGACTACCATAGTATGTATTTTTTCCTACTATGGTAGTCAATGGGGAATGAGATCTGTTTGATTAAAACATTCTTCCAAATATCTTCCTTTGTGCATAGCAGAACAAATAAACACATAGAGGTTTGGAACAACATGAGGGTGAGTATACTGACAGAATTTTCATTTTTGGGTGAACTAACTCATTAACAATTGGTTTGACACTTGTTTAATGTGATATTGTCCTAAAAAATACATAATTAGACCATTCAAAATCTACCATACATTTTCATTTGTCCTTTCTTTGACCTATTGCAGAACAGAATATTTTTTTTTTTTTTTTTGCTTAGATTTATAATTACAGCTGAAAACAAGGTAAAAGGTTTATATTGAGAAAATCACTGAAGGAAATCAAGTCATTTCAAACTGGAAAAGGTCTGTGTCTAGACAGGACTAAGCGATCTTGATTAACTGTTTCCACCTATTACTTGAAAGGAAATAAACAGTAATAGCCTCTGACATTTTACTGCAAATATGTTTAAGTTGGCTTCTTTGTGCATTAAAAATAAAAGTGAAATAGGAGTTAACGATTTCCATTCAAACCATGCATCAGATTTATGTATGAAAACAGCTGCTTCCTTGTCGTTCTGTTGATATGAGGTTTTAGAAACTTGTTCCACCATGCATTAAACAGCAAAGCCAAATGCAAAGGAATGTTTTAATTGTAGACAACTCAAATTCATAAAGATCCAGTTTTCATCGCATTCATGTTGACCATCAAATCCGGTCCAAGCGATTGTCCATGATCGTTTTTAGAAAGGCACTTAAGAAATGCAGGCAAATCTGTTTATCTTTACATAATGGCATTAGCAAACAAATTCTGCATGTCTTTACAACTGTGCAACTGCAACACAAAGCAGGCGATGTACAAAAAGAGTCAATGAATCACATACTGCTATTTTGTTTTGTTTTTTACAAATGTCCACTGAACTCCACATTCATACCACCAATAATTAAAACACCATTCTGATCATGGAAAATGGCGACAATTATGAGGAAAAGATAGTTTGGTGGGATCATAATAGTAAAAAGCAATGGGGAACTTCAAAAAACAAACTTCAAATGACCAAGAGGGTGCAAAGATGTTGCAAGTTCTTTCTTCCCTCCAAAACATCAGATTGATGTTGCTGGTCAGTTGTCGTTTTCTGGCAAGAGTGGAGTCAGACTGCTGGACTGCACCAGCTCCATCTTGATCCAAGATGAAGGTGGAGCGACAGAAACCCAAAGAGATGGGTTGAGGTGGAGAACTTCCCCACAGCAGCACAGAAGGTCTTTGGTCCCGGGACTCCCAAAGATCAGGAGAAATTTGGCAGACTCCTACATGGCAGCCACCTCGATCTGAACATACAGTTGTCTGACGCCAACCTGGGCACAGGGCGGAAAAGATCATATAATGGAAACTTTGAAATGACCTTTAATGGACGAGATGACTATGTTAAAGCTGTATTTAGTCCCCACCTGTGTGAAAATGTTGTGCGTTTGGCTGAGGAGCCATCTAGAATCTGCATCGGGCGCCACAAGGAGTTTGAGTGTACCGATGTAGACGTCTGTGCAAAGGGTCCAGAAGTGAGGTTCTTGAAGGTTATAGACCCCCTGAAGCTGCTGGACCTGCAAAGAACCAACATGGCATCATGACTTTTGCGTAAACATGCACGCCACTTACAAGTCAAGTGGCGGGTTTTCTATACGCGTTTTGAGCTATTCACGTGTATGTCTACGCCATTAAATATCCGAGTGATTCTTAGTGCATACACGCCGTTACATGTCCGAGCGAAACGAAGCAAAATGTAGATCTACATCTGGGGAGCGATATTTTTTTCCTAGGATGGTAGGGGAAGACTCATAAATGTTATTAACCCCAGTGACGGGTAGGTTTAGGGACGGGGTTGGGGTAGGTCATATATTTATATACAGTAATGTAACGTTAAGTCAATGGCGTTCATAAACACGCCGAAAAGTGATTATGCGTGTTGATAGCACGCCAAAACTGGAAATAAGAATTGGCCTGTCATACATTCGCCATTTCATGAGATCAGTCTGAAAGAAAGTTGCTGGGGTGTGTTTCCCGAACGCATCGTTAGCCAACTATGGTCGCAAGTTCAATAAGGTGTCAAGTTCCTGAATCTTCAAATGTGGCTTCTTGGTTGGCTAGTTAATTTTTGGGACAACTTAGCTACTATCCCAGTTGATTTCACATATTATCCTGAAACACTTTCTAACCAAGTAGCCAAATATGAAGAACAGGATCCAGGAGATGGAAGGTGACTCACCCTTTGGTAGCATTCAGGAAGTGCTTGGTCCAGAGAATGAGGCGTCCGTTGCATCAAGATCCCAATGGACTCCCTGAGCAGAGGAACCACGCTGTGGGAAAGAGGAAAGTGAGAAATGAGTCGCCGTTCTATCAGAAATTAACTCAATGGGGCGCCAAGTACAAGGCAAACTCGGGCAACGGGAAGGGACGCCACACATGAAGACGTCATTTGGGCTTAACGCATCTTGTTATAAAACTGGGGGAAAGGAAATTCTGTCATAATCCTAATGAAAAGAGTTCTTGTTTGTCATGATTTTTTCAGGGCATGCTAAACATGGTCCAACATAAACTTGCCCATCTTATAGTTGGGGTGGAGTAGCAGAGAGCTGTGCTGATGTCATTCCAACAGCTGTAGTGCGCGTGAGCCGGCAAGCAACCCTGAGCACACTATGATAGACATCCAAACCCATTCATTCTGCAGAAGAATCACTTGGCAGAAACGGTTGACTGGTTAGGTAAGGACTAAGACTATTTCTCTCCTAACCAGTCAGCCGTTTCTGCCCCATCAAAGCTAGGTCTTGGCTAGGCCAGCATCTTATAAAGTCATCAGTCCTCTTTCAAACCTTCAAGGCCTGACCACTGCTCCATCTGGGAACCATTAGAGGGTTCCTTGGTTTGGACTCCTTTACCGGTCCCTAATCTACTCTATCACCCCCACATTCTCCTGAACTCCTCCCTGAAACCCCAGCCTCAGTTTGGGACACGCCAAAGTGGAGAAGCTGATCGCTGTCTCTTTTAGACCTTCACAAAACTGAAACACAAATGTGGCAATCAACAAAGCAGCATTTCACAACATTTGACCTTCTTAAAAAGTCAAAACAGCAACAATGTCAGCCTTCAAAATATTTTGCCCCAACATTGTTTGGATGAATGATTACAAACTGCAATCATATTACTCACAAGGCTTCGATTTCACAATAGTCATGTTTTGAGTGTTCCTGTCAGGTGCTACACACTTTCACTGCCCTATGACGAGTAATATTAGCACTCCACTCCAGACCAATCTATAGCTTTACTGACTACTCAGCACTCTTTGAGGTCAAGCAACATTAGGTAATGCGTTAAATGCACTTGTTAAATTGCAACGCATGCAAACATTTTTGTTAATACTTCACTTAAAATGACTGTGGTTTACCAAGCAACCAAACAAACTTGTAATCTATATGAAAGCCATTTAGGAACATGACACCAGAGCCTGATTGGTCCGTCTCGTCCAAAGGACACCTGGAAATTAAAATGAATCTAGTCTACTAGCAGAATGACCGCATTATATGCATTATATATATATATATATTTTTTTTTTTTTTTAAATATTATATACTGTATGCAATTTTATATACTACTACTCCAATTTTATTCCAATACTATTCTATTTTATTACAATTTTATTTTATTAAAATTGGATATATACCAATTTTATTGGATATATACCAATATATAATATATATGGATATATATATACCAAAATTGGATATATTTTATACCAATTTTACACCAATTTAATATACCAATTTTATTCTAATGCTATTCAATCTATTCCATTACTACTATTCAATTTTATATACTACTATTATATATATATATGTAATTTTAAAATATTAATATATATATATAATTATTATTTTAAAATATTATATATGCAATTTTATATACTACTATTCCATGTAGACTCTATTAAAATTAGATTATAACAGCTGCATTCATTAATAAAGAAGAATTAAGACTAAAATGCTGTTTAAAATAGTGTTATATGGAGTATCGCATGTCACATCACAGAACACCTTCCTATGTGAAAGGTCATTATAAAACTGGCCACTGTGCATTCCTCTCAGTAACTGGTCTGTTTGTCCCTCTTTTAGAAAATAAAATGAAAACAGGAAAGTACTGGATGAGGGTACCTTAGACCTCTGACATCATACTATTGTTCCACACCTTCCTGTTCATTGAAACAGAGGCACTCACCGTTCACTGGTGCTTGATCGCTAACCTGTCCAAAAAACCCTGTGATGCACTTACATTAGTGACTCAGACATCCAAAATACAATTACGTGCGAGTGTCAAGGGTAAGCTGCCCAGTGACATAGACAAAATGTCACCACCTAGGTCAGGGTGACTATCAGGATACATTATTTCTGCACTGACGAATGTCGAAAAAACCTTTTGGGAACCAGCTTGGAGTCGCAGTAAAACACAAGCACTTCTAAACCGCACAGAAATTGTTGGTTATCACGCTCAGACAACCCCAGTCCCTAATTGGAGCGCAGAAGCATTTATGACACCAGACCACCGCAGGAATGATGTGACCTTCGTGAAGTCTGCGTCTGAATCAGCATTGTGGGAATTAGAGCAGGTACTTTTAACTTGAGATTTATATGGAAAAGGAAGCAAACTTTTCCATTTCTAGGGCAAGAAGTGCTTGGGATTCTACCACAAAAAGCTTAAGGTGCTTTATTGCAAGGAACATACTGCACTCAAGTTATGGTCAAATAGCTATTAAGCCTTGAACATAAAAATGTATGTCTGGATTCAAGGGCATATTTGTGTAGTATGAGTGTCTACAGACATTTGAACATCTGACCAGTTCTGCCAATACTTCATTATAAATGATTAATAATACAAAAAAAATTTCTCTTGCCACAAAGTGTTTTGTAAAGAGGGTTCCAATCTGAATATACAAGACACTTTAAGAAAACCTGGATGAAACATCCATATCATTTCACCTAAAAAATTAAGACTAATTAAAATTAAATATTTTATTTTTAAAATACAAAAAAACGAATAGTATATAAACTGAAACGATTAATCACATCCAAAATAAAAGTTTGTGTTTACATAATATATGTGTGTGTAGTGTGTATAATTATTTTGTATATATAAATGCACATACATGCATGTATATATTTAATAAATACCTGCATGTATATACTTTATATACATTTAAACAAAATTAATATTATACATAAATATAAATATTTGATATATTAATAACCCATTTTTCTTAAATATATACAAGCATGTGTGTGTATTTATATATACAAAATAATTATACACACTATACACACACATATATTATGTAAACAAACTTTTATTTTGGATGAGATTAATCGTGATTAATTGTTTTACAGCCCTAATACACTATATATTTAAATTATTACTGCATAACATTTCTTCATTAAATTATATATAAATCATGCATTTTATTTTTCTATGTATTTTAATGAAATGTTATCCAAAAAACAATCAAATAACTGTCCATAAGAGCTAGAACTTACCAGTTAATAATGATAAAATAAAAATGAAACCAAGTTAACAGTGAACGTTCATTATTTTAATATGCAGAACCGAGCTAAATTAAAGTGAATGATGTTGCATGTATATGTGGCTTGTTCCCCACCAATTAAACACCATGAATTAGAATTCAGAAAAATAAAAGTACTGTGTAAAGTAGCCAGCACGGTGCTAAAGCAAATTATGTGAATAAACACAGTAAATCAAAGAAAAACACTGTAACATGAAACAAAAGCAGCTTTGGAAAGAATCCATCCTCAAAGGCCCAGCTTAGTACACCCAGAACAAATGTTAATTACTGTTAACGTTCCTTGCGCGCCCATTCCTTGGGCCCAAAGCGATTAGCGGTCTTTGGAAGACTTTGGTGGTGGGGGACTGCTGTAGGTCACAGCAGCAGGACTCCTCCACTCCCTCTTACTAATCACAGGGTACCAAGACAGCTCCCCAGATATCCCCCTAAAGCGAGGCTATACCGCACCCAGAGCGGCCTTAGCTAAACACATCCCTGTTCACGTACAGCGGGGGGTCTTTCGCAGAGAGTCCCGCGCACATGGGTCACGCCTCAGGTTCGGCTGATGAAGGAGAAGTCCATCACCCTAATGACTGGTCAAACATCTGAATGTGAGCAAAATGGCTGGATCAAAACAAGGCACTCTACTGAGAATATCAATCTCACAATGTGGGGTGCATGGGAAAAACGCTGTCCAAGCAAAGCAGAGTCCGTCCTAACGATCAAACGAAGAACCACAGACATTCCACGTGGCCAATTATGGTTTATCTCTCTCAAGACTCGAACAATAAATGGTTCTGCTGCGCCAGACGTACACAGGCACGAAGTTCAAACGCATAAGAGAGTCTAGAGTTGCAGATGTATGCATTGCTTTGGTCCACATCTTTCATACTGGTATCATGTGTTTAATAAATCTATATACGCAACAGGCAGGTTTCCCCAAACACATTAAGCCTAGTTCTGGATAATGCATCACTTTTCTTGGGCTGTTTTCAGAACAGCACACTAGAATACTGCTATTTCTGCAGCATATATGCAAATTTCGCAAATACCCTTGACCTTTTACATTTGGCAAAATGGGTGTTTTTTCCCACAACTTTAAGTGGAACACAACATAAAATCCAAAAACAGGCATACTACAGTATCCCACAATGCAACGTTGTTTGAAATGGCCTTCCAATCAGAAGTTACTTCTTCCACAATTTAACTTCTTTTACCTCATTCTTTGACCAATTTTACATAAAATTTAATTAAAAATACAAAATAAGCTTTACTTTGGGTCATGTGATTTAGAATGTTGTTTGGAACGCTTATCCTTCCATAATGAAGCAATTTGACATACTGTTCCACAAAATATTTTTAAAGAGTAGCAGACTCCATGCAGCATTTTTTTAAATCAAAAGTATCCGCATTAAAATTACCCTTCAAATTGCGCAAATTGAAATCGCAAAAATGAAAATACGTCAATTTCGCAAAAACGCTCGCTTATCGCAAGAAAGTTTTTACGATCGCATGAGGAGGTTTTTCAGGCAATTCGAAAAAGGACTATTTGCAAAACTGCAATGGAAACGATGGAAACATTGTGCAATGGAAACATTTACAGTCACCTGACTTAGAAGACGCGGTGTGTTTTGGGTCCGTGTCCGCAAATAATAATAATTTTCATCATTATCATAACATTTATTAGGATACATATGTAGAAGACGCTTTTATCCATAAAAGGAACAAAGCAATTAGTCACATTTCGCGCAAAGGTTTGAACAGTATTTATACTGCCCAGTATGCTAATATTCAACTATGGGGATGGGCAACGATTAATCGCATCCAAATAAAAGTTTGTGTTTACGTAATATATATGTGTGTGGTGTGTATAATTATTTTGTATATATAAATACTAACACATGCATGTATATATTTAAGAAAAATTTTCTTAATATATCAAATATTTATATTTATACATAATATTAATTATGTATAAATATATATATAAAGTATATACATGCAAATATTTCTTAAATGTATACATGCATGTGTGTGTATTTGTATATGCAAAATAATTATACGCACCACACACATATATATTACGTAAACACAAACTTTTATTTTGGATGCGATTAATCGCGATTAATCGTTGCCCATCCCTACTATGAACATAGCCAGGCACAACATTTTTCTTAATCTGAGGTCTGAGAAAACCAAAACTAGTTTATTCAAACCGAGTTATCAAAATCTTTTAGCGTCAATAGACAATGTCTACATCTGGAACACAGGAACGAGACGTCTAGAGCTTCATGAGATGGAGTCTAAGCTCTGTTGTAGTTTGCAACTATTTTAATTATGTGCTCTTGAAAAGAAAGGCTTTCCATTTTCATGTGAAACCTTTGTGCGTGTGCCATACCAGCTCCACCTTCAGATCGCACCTGAATGAGACCGAGACGTCGTCAGGCAGGTGCAATATGGGAAAGCCTCCATACTCTTAGCCTTACTCTCAATTCTCAGAATTAGCCACTCCAGAACTGCATGGAAAACTCAAGAACAGAGGGGGAAAAAAATGTCTAAGCTGGGGTCTCCGACATAAACCTCCCCTCTTTGAGAAACAAAGAGAAGGAAAAATCCATCTTAAAAGATGCCTTTGTTGCAGTAACATTCACAGATCGCCACCACATTCCAGAGGGAGAAGAAAAGCCTCAAACATGGACAAGAGCGAGGAAGAGGGGGGTTGGAGAGACGAGATGAATATACGGGAAAGACTCGTGCATTTTGCAAAAAGGGGGCCGCGTTCTCCATCGGAACGGTGGTATTTCACTGAAGCACAGTAACCACAGGCCATCTGCAATTTAAACATGGGGCACACACACACACAGCAGCTCCTGCTCAAATTTACACAGCCTTTAGGCACATTTACCTACATCACACAGAAAAAAAACGAAGCCTATTCATCACCATAAAACTATCTGATGCTTTTTCCGAGATTATGCGGGAGGAATGGTAGATTTGGTAGGTTTAAAAAGCGAACAAAGAATGCAAGACAAGCATGCATCTTTCCAGCTCGACTGGAGTTGTTTGAAAAATGCCACATGAGAGACTCCAGTCCTGGGTTTTCTGGCTTTGCCACATGTTGAGAAAGTGCCCTGGGCTCCACCCTCCGAGCGTGTATCCTGTAATTCACCCGGGCTGGAGTGCCAACGGCTTTACAGGGCTCTTAGTGAAGGGCACTGTGAAGTGGCTTTTGTATGATCTGTGTTGGGTGCTGTTGAGGGTTTCTGGGTGGGGTTGAGGGTGGAGGATGTCTTGAGCAGAGTCGAGAGAGGTCAATGCCCATAATAGCGTGGGCCGAGGTGTGCGTACTCACCTCACTCCTATGAGAAGAGCGATGAGCATGGAGCAGATAGGGTCTGCGATCATCAGGTCGTATTTCTGCATTAGGATGGCTGATATGATGACGCCGACACTGCCCAATGTGTCCGCAACAATGTGAAGAAAAACTCCTGCAATGAAGAAAATGTTGGATAAAAGCGTTTGCTAAACATGTTAGTTGCTCCAAAACCTATTTTTTTCTTAAATTAAAATAAGTCTCGTTTAAAATAAATCTCTTATGCTCACCGGGGCTGCATTTATTTGATTAAAAATACAGTAAAAAAACGGTAATAATGTGAAATATTATTACAATTTACAATAATTGTTTTCTAACTCAGTACATTTTGAAATGTAATTTATTCCTGTGATGCAAAGCTGAATTTGCAGCATCATTACTCCAGTCTTCAGTCACATGATCCTTTAGAAATCAATCTAATATGATGATTTTGAGCACAAGAAACATTTCTTATAATTATGATCAATGTTGATCATCTGCTTTATTCTTGTGGGAAAAAAACATCAGGAATCTTCAAAAGTCCAACAGAACCGCATCTTTTTTAGCATTATAAATGTCTTTACTGACACTTTTGATTAATTTAATGCATCCTTGTTGAACAAAGGTGAATTGTTCTACATATATACATTTATATTGACTACGGATGCACAGATCATTTTAGCCGATACCAATAACTAATAATTCTTTATATTTCAAAGCCAATAAGAGATATATTGGCTGATAAATCAAAATCTAAATCCAAATTTTCTTATCGAGCCGATAACGCTACCATTAAAAATTTAAATATGGCCCATACCGATATGGTGGTCAATATATTGTGCATCCCTAATACTGACCTCAAACTTTTGAATGATAATGTTTATGTATACAAATATATACACAACTATTCTAAATATATTTTACGATATTTCAAATTAGTATTAATATGTGCAATAATAACTAAATCTTTAATATGTAAAACAAATTATATAAAAAATAAAATAAAAATAAGCGTAATGCGTTCAAAACCCCAATACTAGGGCTTTTGTCTAAATGAAAGATCCTGGTTTTCACTTAAAAATCTCTAATATTGAGTAAATATGGAGTCTGAGATGAGGATACAACATTTGCTAGCACCCACAGTCAAAACTTGCTGTCCGGGATACCATGTCTAGTGCTAACCCTCAGACTGATGATGTCATTTCACAAACAGGTAATCGAGAACATCATAACCTCTCTGTAAGACTGTCCTCCCCGACAAAATCTCCAGAATACATAAAAAAAATACAATACTACGCTAAAACCTTGAAGTGAGTTAGTCAACATTTCCTAAACTCAATGGTCTGTACTGGCTGTCCTGTCTTGACACTGGAGAATAGTTGTGGACTGTGGTGTGATGGCACGCAATGAGACAGTCCACTAAGTCCTTTCCTTTCCCCAGAATCAGATGACATACTTGCGGTTACTCTCGGTTTTGCAAAAAGCATGACCGCAGTATTGGAGCAAACTCCCTAATAAGTGAAGACCCCGTCCAAATGTGGTCGAAGCAAATACTAGAAAAATAACAAGAATGCTGGAGCTCGCCGCGTCCTTATAAACAGGCTGTGTTTGGAATGGTATATACTGCCAACAATTAAGACAATACAATACTAAAGGGAACCGTATACAACTGAAAAAGAAAATGACCTGAAAGTATTTGTTTTGGTTATAATATCCAATACTATACTATTATTAACCAAGTAAAACCAGATCACACATTTGAGTGTGTTTACCTTTAAGACCGGATCGCACATCTGAGCGTAGTCATTATAAAAACACTTCTTAAACACTTTTATTATTATAAATATATTAATTTCCATAATAATAATCATACCTATTTTTGTAAAATAATAAAACTGTTTTAATTTAGTAATAATAATATCAATAATAGAATTAAAACAATGTTTGTCAAATTACTAATTTTATTAAAACATTTTTTTAAACTAATATTATTAATTAAAACATTTGTCTTTTGTAAAATAGCATCAATAACTAATATTGTCATCTCATAATGACACTACTAATAATAGTATTTATAATAAAAAAAAATATATATATATATATATATATATATTCCCCAATGTTATTTGGGCAAAATATTATGGAATATATATATATATTCCATAATATATTGCCCAAATAACATTATTTGGTGAAATTAATAATATTAATAATAATATTTAAATTACCAGTATTTAAAAAAAGAGTTACAATATTGAAATACAATATAATAATGATGATAATTATGTGAAAATGTCAACCATTGGCATTGCATTTTGGGGAACAGTAGTCTGTGCAATGCATTATATTGCATACTACACATTTTTGCAAATACAGTACATCCAAGTATCCTATGCATTGAGAAAATGAGCATACTAAGCTCTGGGTAAAAAGCAAGAGTAGTACACTAGAATGCTATTCCAAACAGTCAAATCACACATGACGAGCTTCGGGATGGAAGGCTGGTACAATCTACTTGCAATTCATCACAGTGAGTGAGAAGAGGATCCTCGGCTGGGATGGAAGCAGCGTAACCTTTTGCACTGTCACCTCCTCCCCTCCCCCTTCTCTACATGGTCCTCCCTTCAGTGCCCCGTTCTTTCTCCCTCGAGCAGGCCTCCCAAAGGATCCATTCTCTCTCTGTGTGTGCCAGGGTGAAGGGGACAAACTACTTTCTCTGCTCTGCTCTTTCCCACACAAGCTCGGACAAAGGGATTTAAAGCGACAGTGTACAGCACTTGCTCTAGTATCAATGTAAACCAGGTTCAGAGGTCAGAGGTGTCACATGGTCAGAGATGTCACACATAAAAGTCCATCATCCAGTCACATCAGATGTAGACCACTCATTCCAAGTGTTTTGCTTGTTTAAATGAAGATGGATAATTAGACTACAGAACCTCACCTACAAAGAATTCAAAATATTGACCGACTATAAAAGAGGAAAAAGCTGTCTAGACCAGATTAATGTGCTTGTAAATATTTTCATATCAGGTACCTTGCTAAAAGCATGCTGATTATTGTTAAACAAGAGATCTCTAGCGCCATCTGGAGGTGGCTAAACATAAATAAGAAAACATACCTTGTAATATCTGCTTGCTGGCGCCTTTCCCCGGTGTGTGTGATTGGTCATCTGAGGACAAAGACAGATTAGAAATGAATCATGCTACACCAGACACCATCACCAATGTATGGATGAGGACACCAAATAACATATCTGATGCATTATAACAGCACTGGTTCAAAATCGATATATAGACCATTTCACAAGATGTAAACAACACTGGTCCAGAAACACTTCCTGTTTCAGTTTGTAACTTAAAGATGCTTGTTTAACTTTTTGATTCAATTTTAAATATTCTGTTGGTTGTATTTTATCCCAGCTTTTATGTAGTGTTAAAAAACTGAAACAGGAAGTGCTTCTGGACCAGTGTTGTTTACATCTTGTGAAATGGTCTATACAACACACAAATCGGTGAGATAACTTGAGGTCTTACCGTGGCAGTGGGGATCGTCATGCGAATGGCCATGTCCTCCATGTGAATGCCCATGATCATGTCCTCCATGTGAATGCCCATGATCATGTCCATGTTTGGACTCATGACTGTGTCCATGTCCCACACTCCCATTGAACAGAGAATGACTGTGGCCATGACCTTAATTTTAAACAAGAGAACACATCTATGATGAAGCATGTGTCAGACCGGTTTCATCTAATAGTTACAAGATGCTTACCTCCACCATCGTGTGAATGTCCATGTCCTCCATGTTGAAAGACGAATATTCCTACAAGATTCACCAACAGCCCTGCTATAGACACCGGGAGTAAGCGGTCATGGTGCACATCAGGGGGTTCCAGCGCCCTCTGGTGAGAAGATGAGATGGCATCATTCATAAACAGATTTTAGTGGATCAGTGTCAACTATAATCTTATAATCGTATGTACCTCTACTCCTTCTGAGAAGATAAAGAAGGCGGTAAAGATGAGGAAAAGGCCGTTCACGAAGCCCGCGAGAACTTCTGCTCTGACATACCTTCAAAAATAATCAAATGCGTTTGTAAAAGAATGCAGTGATGCAACCAAAGACAGGCGTTTCCTGTCAACACCACGCAAGCAGAAGTGAATATATCCAAGTTGTGTTATTGGTACTCTAGCACAAAAGTGGTCTCTCACCCGTATGAGAAGGAGTCGTTGGACCTCCACCGTGAGATGACTGATGCTGCAAGGCCCGCCAGGAGAGCCGTGCAGTCGAAGAACATGTGAAAGGAATCGGATATCAAACCTAAACTGAGAATCAAAGCAACACAAAAAGGGAAGTGTTTAATACTCATGAAACCTGAGAACTGCGTCCCACCCCATACTGAGGTCAGAGTCGCGTAAGGCCTTTTGTTAGACGTTATTCACTCTTTCATTTAAAGACAATGATATGTTCATACTGACAGAGATTTGGGTTTCAAGTGTTGTTGGTTGCAAGTGGGTCAAACAGTGCAATGAAATAGATAAATAAATTCAGTGAATAAAAATGTAAATAAAAAAATAGCATAACATATTTATATTCTTATTGATGTTTATATTTGTTTTTAAATGTAAAAATACAATGAAATAGTTCATAATAATAATAATACCAATTCAGTTTCTCATTCTCAAATGACTGGTAGTCTATTAAATTATTTTAAAAAAATATATTAATATAATTATTAAAATAATTCAAGGTTTGCTGCACACACTTCCATTCGCATATTATTTCCTAATGGCAGATAGTGTATTAAATCAATTCTAATAAGTAATAATTTATACATTAATACCTATTAATTTAATGTAAAAAAAAAGATTATTATTATTATTATTGACAGAATAATAAAAAATTATAATAATGTCTTCACTATCTGCACTTCCATTTGTAGGAGTTGTGTCATTAATTTGCATTATACTATCAGCGTATTAAATAAACGATTAAACAATGATCAAATGTAAACAAAAAATTAACAATAATAATTGATGATTACAAAAATAATAGTAGGAATAAATAATTATTATCAGTGCATAAATAAATGATTATATATAACAATAATAATAAAATAATAATATATGATAATAATTATTGTTTTCTATCATAATTGTAATAATAGTATTGTTGTTATTATTATGATTAATATATAGTAATGATAAGTTATTATTACAATAATTACATTGTATTTATTATAATTATACATTTTTGTTATTATTATTCAAGTAATAATAATATTAATAATAAAGCTTTACTATCTGCACTCCCATTCGTGGGATTGTGTAATTGGCATAATATTATCAGCGTATTGAAAATTATTATATTAAACACCAACAATAAATCAAACATAAAACAATTTATGTTATGTTATGTTATGTTAACTTAGTCATTGCAAATTGCTGTTAGTGGGCACACTTTACAATATATATATATATATATATATATATATATATATATATATATATATATATATATATATATATATATATATACATATATGTAAAGTCTAAACCAACAATGTTGCAACCTCAATAAAAGTATGTATGGCACACAAATGGTTAATGCCACTTTCTCCATATTTGGTTTATTTGGACCATTTTTTAAAACCAAGCCAAATATGCTTCACTAAAAAGCATTTTTGGGCATTAAAAGCATTTTTAAACATTCAAACATACCTATGCTGTCTATATAAAACACATTAATAGGTTTTGAGCCACATCCAGTATTTTATTGACTTCGGTAAGCCATCAATCTCACTTCAAAGATGACTATAACATCAGATCATGGGAGAAACCCCATTCAAAACATCCCCAACAGACGTAAGGGCCCAAAACAAAAGCACACTAGCTCATCCCACATTAGACATACGTGGCATATCCTTGTGTTTGGCTCCCTACTGTTAACGTTACCTGTTACTCCATATGCCGTAGCTCAGCTCCACGAACGCGAAGGACAGGTTCAAACACAGGAAGAAAAACAGATTGCGAGAGGTTTTATCGGCAAGAATTGATCTGGGGAGGAACACAAATACAAAAATAGAGAGGGAGGTTTCAGATTGTTTCAGATTTTAAAAAAGTGGACTTACCAGACAGACTGGCTGCAAACCTACAGCTAACAAATACACGACTGAAGTTTATAAAAATTAAATGCTCTGGGAAAATGACATAGGGTCCAAATACACTCTTAATAGACGTGTTTTGTTGTGGAATATATCTTAACAAATTTAATAACGTAATTTGAGAGGAATTATACATACTTCGCTTTGCTAACATCTGTCTGGCTGAACGATAACCTGAAGCTGTCTGCTTCCTTGTCATAACAGTTAAATGAACTTTCCAAGGATGTATTTATTCACTCTATATATTTTGTCAAGGAATTGGTCTAAATACTGTTTTATAGACACATTTTAGTACAGTTTCGCGAGCTAACTAGCATGCTAACTGCATTAGACATACAAAACCGACAGCTGTGAGTGAAACTCAATGAATTATTAAACATTTAAGCGTCGTTAAGTTACCTGAACCAGCCCGATAACTTGACGAACAAGTTGAATTTGGCAGGCTTGTACTCGTCATCTTTGATGGATAACGGGAGCATGTTTCAGCGAAGCGTCTCCGGTTAGCCGTTGAGCAGCACTGCGGCTTCACGAGCGTCTGGACGCAAGGCAGCGGAAAGTCATCGCTCCGACGTCGCGTGCGTCATGTCACTGACCCGGTCTAACTTGTATTGAACAAACCCCACAGATTTTCTTTAATAAATGTATAGACTCAGTGTAATGTTTATCTCGTGTAATGTGTTTCATTCATTCATCTTTTAAATAATAAATCCATTTATATATCCATGTTAGAAATATTTTTTACATTTTCATTTTGTTACTCAGAAGTTAGGTTGAGGTTTATTTATTTATGTTAGAAATATCCTGATAATAGGCAGGCTAATGAATTCTTTCATTACATATCTGCAGATGTGAATATGTTAGGCCTATTATTAATTTTATAATGATTTTATTATTATTTTTGTATTACTATTATGAATAGAAAATAAATTCATATTTTATAAGAATCATTATATAGTTAAGGTTGCATACTGTAAATGTAGCCTATGTTAATTGAGATGTTTTTTTCTTAATATTGTGAAACATTGAAAGACTTCTGTCAGTTTAAAAAATGTCAACATAATCGCGTCAATGGTTTAGCCTATAATATATACTGTAAAAATATTGTTGGTTTAACTTAAAAACAAAATAAGTAACCTGGTTGCCTTAAAATTTTAAGTTCATTGAAATGGAAAAATTGAGTTAATACAACGAAGGGGATTAATTTAATCTCCAGAAACTCAAAATATTATGTCATCTGAACTACATAAATGATTTAAGTTGATTTGACAAAAGAAAAAATGTTAAATCATGAAAATATATTGTTGTACAGTTTATTTTTTTTTACAAATATTTAATATATTTTTTTATTTATGTTTTTTTATGTATGTTTTTTTATATATATTTATTTCATATATGAGTGTTTCTGTATTTTTAGTATTTTTACAGCTTAGAACCACCAGGTGTCACTCTTTTATCATAAGGTGTCACTCTTTTTTCACACGATTTTAGTAGAAACTTTGGAACTTTATTGAATTTTAAAGTTCCTCCAGAACTTTATTGAACAATATAAACAGACAACAGACGTCAATCGGGGTTCTCATCAAGTTTAAGATCCTCTATTAAAGTAGGCCTGCATAAGATTAAGGTATCATTTTTCTTCACTAATTTTAAAGATAAAAATGGCACAGTTCCTTGTGAAAAAGGTAAAAGTTTGGAAGTGTTCTTAGGAATCTATTCTTGTGTAAAAAGATTTCCCCAAGAATAATAAACGTGTTAACTGTCAAGTGATGTGTTTCATCTTCCATAAACATACCAAATATTATACATTTTACTTTGTTAATACAGGTAAATCTTCAAATTTAGGTTCAGTTAAAATGAAAACTGATAAAGAAAATTAAGGATCTATGATTATTGTTGTTACAAACACAATATAGCAACAGTAATCTAAAAAAGTGAGTTTTATAATCTCAAAATAAAATTAAAATCTGTTTTGATGGTCTCTAAACTTTAATCTCAGAGTAATCAAATATTACATATGACTTAAACAGTAAAATAAAACAATTAAGTATTCAAGTAGGCTACAATAAAGAACTCCAAGGCGATAAATAACTAGTAAAGCCAAAGTTTAACACCTAAAGATGAACAGAAACTAAATGCTAAACTGCACAAGACCTGCATTTCAAATACTCCAAAAACAACACTTCAATGCTCCCTCAATACTAGAGGAAAAAAGGGTGTTCCCATGGTAACTGCTTCAGCAGACAGGAATGGGAACTCAAGCAGCCTGTTGCCTGTGAGCCAGACGTGCACAATGTGCTTTCCCTGATTTACACAAATGTGAACTGACACTTGTATTATATAACGCTGATCATAAGCAAATCTCAATCATTGACTTGGGGTAGCCGCTCAGTAATTCCATACGGATCCATTGATTCCAGTGCAACTGAAATTAAAGAGTCCAAATCAGTTTTGATTGATTCACACAATCGGATCCTTATGTTGAATCCTAGTACGACATGCATGAGCATCCTGAATGACATGCATGAATCCTAGTACGACATGCATGAGGGCATGGGAGAGGCTTAAGCGATTGTATTCCCACACATCTCATTAATATGCATGAGAAGAACGAGGTTTTTGTTGGTCCAACTTGGTGTGTTCTAATAATAGACAGAACACCACAGATCGCTGTTTAACCAATGGTTAATATGAGGAACACTTGTGCAACATTTCCTAAAAGGGACATTATTGTCCAAAAACAACATAACTCATGCAAGACATGGTGGGAGTTTTCCGGTTTTCAATTGTCAATTGCAAGGGAATTTCTTGTGGAATATGAAAGGCCCGTTCACGTTAAGGATAAATAGCCTATTAGCATCCACACCGACACGATAACGTTCTGGGCTGCGTTTCACAAAAGCATCGTGAGCTAATTTGATCATAGAGAACATTGGTGTCAATGGTCTTCATGATCAACTTGGGATCAACCGGGGCCCCCTAAAGCACGGGGTCCAGAGGCAGTGCGGTTGCACCAGTTGCACCACCCGGTTGCACCAGTTGCACCACCAAAATGAAATACATCTTTAAAAAAAAAAATAATAATTTTTCTATTATATTCAATGGGGGAAAATTTGGTCATAATTATTGCATTAATACTAATTATAAATTTTTGTATTTTTGAAATTTTCTCAAAACACCAAAAAAGAAAAGAAAAAATATTATAAAAAACAAGTAAAAAAAATATATGATTTTCTTTTTTAAATATGAATCCCGCCCTTTGGGTCAATTTTGACCCGAAGTTCCCGAGTGTGACTGTTAAACGAAGAACCCCAGGGGGTTAAAAGACACAGAAACTCAAATGTCTACAACCCACCAAAATAAAAGTTTGGTCTAACTCAAAGAAATTAAAGAAATTTCACAGTAAAATACTCACTATACACAATACTAGACTACATCACTGGACACCAGGCAGGATTTTTGTGTTCATTTCTATGTCCTGTCAAAATGCAGGCTTTTTTATATGACACTGTAAACAGTCCAATAACCCTCCCTTTTATTTAAAGGATTAATTTATGTCCCGTAGACCCGTCCGTTGCAGGATGAAAGCATGTGCAACCAAGTGCAGGTGTGCGTTCATGCTGTTTTTGAGTGTTGTTGTTGCAATTAAAAAAATTCCTGACACCTCTTTTTTTTAGTTTTTTTATCCCCCATGTACCTTTAGGGGCTCTGATTATTAAATTCTTGGTTCTGGCCTTTAGGAAGCTTCTATAAAGCCATAACATGAGGACTTTGTAGTCAGACCAAGTTTCACCAAAATTGAGTGAGTCCAGGGATCACGATCTCATCTTACAACTGCTTATTTCCATAAGAGAATGAATGCAAGCTAAGAACATAAACAAAATTATAGTAGGCCACATGTGCGTCAGGTTAAATGGTTATGTTGTGAAAAGAGATGCAGTGTTTTTCACAGTGGAGTTTAGACTGAAGAGTCTCTGTAAGATACAGCGTGTGATTTTATACACGAGAGGCCTCAGTTTGGCTACATTAACTGTAAATTAAACAAGAGGAAGGTTCAAATGTTTGCTCTGGCCGGTTTTGTATCTGATAAAAAGAGCGAAAGAGAGAGTCTGTTGGCTGCTAACGCTTGGTCCCATCTTAAGAGGACAGTTCAACTAAACAGGCTCTTTTGCATGCACATTCAACCATTCTTAAGTGTTATGTAAAAACACTGTGATTACAAGAGGTAAAAACGATATAAATACTGTTCGCTTTCTCACACAAACCGCTCGTTTCATGTCTTGGGCCATCAATGTGTACTTACATTTATGAGTCATTAAATCATGTTTAATTTGGACTTCTCTGTGCATGCTTTTTGAGGTGGACCCCATAGACCTCCATTATATGAATGACAGACAAGAACGGTTTGACCTAAAAATATCAAAAATGAAAATACTGTGGAAACAAAGACACCTACATCTTGGATATCCTTGAGGTAAGATAAGTAAAAAATGTTTAAATATGTCATTTTGGTAATCAATAGAGTTTTAGGGATAGAATTATTGAATAAAAAAAATGATTCATCTTATTCTTTAAAGAGTCTTTGAAACCCTTTTCCTTGAGGTCATAGCATCACAGTAGCTGAATATCTCAAGCACAGTTTGTACTCTGGTTGACAGAGATTGTGCTGAGGTTAACAACTCGAGCGTCATCCCAAATACGTCTTTAAAAAAATTCCTATCTTCAAGTTGTACTCCGTATCCAGAGGAAGGTCACGCAGCCGTATTGTGGGTCAAACTATATTCCGGAATACATGTTGATGCAAACCTCTGCTTCCTGGAATAACATGAGGCTCATGCCTTAATATAGGTTATGTCACAAATGGGTCATGCATCATATCCCCATGAATCTTGGGGGATGCAACCAATGCCAACGAAAAGATTTACATTTGAAGTTTAAACGTGCACAAGTTTCAATACGGGTCCACACAACTCAGAGGGGGCAGTGGAAATTCAAGGTCATTTTGAATTAAAAATAGACCACTCTTGTAAATATGTAGGCATGCAATGCTTATCTATATAGGTTAGGTTGATGAGTGCATGGGTAGGCTATACATCACTTGTACTATTGGGGTTTGTATTATTGAAGTAAGGCAAGAATCATGTCATTAAAGGTTATAGATTAAAAATAGGGCTGTCAAACGATTAATTCGTGATTAATCGCGATTAATCACATCCAAAATAAGTTTGTGTTTACATAATATATGTGGGTGCACTGTGTATAATTATGTTATATTTAAGAAAAAAAATATTATGTATATAATATATATATATATATATATATATATATATATATATATATATATATATATATATATATATATACATCAATATACAATATATACAAATATTTCTTAAATATATACAAGCATGTGTGTGTATTTATATATGTAAAATAATTATACACAGTGCACCCACGTATTATGTAAACACAAACTTTTATTTTGGATGCGATTAATCGCGATTAATCGTTTGATAGCCCTAAAAAAGCCTAAATTTAAAAAAATGTAATTCGGAGTGAAACTTCCCATTTTTATGAAGCCTGTTTCTGCCACGAAACAAATTTAAAAGGTAATCATGACATTTCATCTCGCAATTCTGACTCTTTCCCTCTTCTCTTTCCTTTTCTTCGCAATTGCGTGTTTATATCATGCACTTTTGACTTCATAGCTTACAATTGCGAGTAAATCATGCACTTTTGACTTCATAACTTACAATTGCGAGTTTATATCAAGCAATTGTGACTACCCCGCCCCTTTTCATCGTTGCGCTCGTTCGGTCTGTATTTCCACAGTGATCTTGCATAGGTAGCCTATGAATGAACTGCTCGTAAAAAAAATTCCCGTTCGACATTTGTTAAGACATCTGCTTTAGAATGCTTATGATAAACATTACAATGCTCATGATAACTTTTGTTAACTCTACAATAAGTAAATCCACTTCACCTGCTGGCGATGCCATAGAAATATACAGGAACCGGAAGTTCAAAGACAATTTTCTAAAGATGACGGCACCCACGTTTCTCTGGTGCATAAGGTCTATAACGGAATTCTGAGGACAAAAAGTCTCCAGAGATTCGCATCATTTGGAAAACAGAAATTTCCGAATTATTTGAATATAGTCCAATAGTCCAATGATTATCGTTTCATCAAAACAGATGGTCCCTTACAAAGATACAGTACATGGGAAGTTTTGTTGCAAGGTATTCACTGATATTTGCAGCATTTGGGGGAGTCAGCATGAAACGGCCTGTTAATGATGAAAGGATACTCATCTGACCTGCACTGATAAACATGCCAGCCAAATGAAACATTCCTCATGCTGTTGGCTGCTTTTCTTGGAAAAGATCATTTTCCATTTAACATGCAAACAGGCCTGTGGGCATTTTAGTGCTTATCTGCAACTGTGTGTGTGCATATGTAGCATCAGCACCCAAAAGAAATGTGCACGTAAAGAAAACAAATCACAACAGCTCTCTCGGAAAAAGACAAAGAAGTGGGGATGTTGTAAAAAAGCTGCTGATCCGCCATATCGGCAAAGGATGCGCCGCAAGAGCGCCGAGACCTTGGGTCAAACGCCATCTGCTGAACCAGGGGTTCATCTCCATAAATATTCAGATTTTCTTTAAACAGCAATCAAACAAACAAGCTCGGGTGGAAGCGTTTTGAGCGGCTAAACACTCCAGAGATGTTCTATGTCCACACAACAACTGAGAACCAGGAAATACCAGTGTCTTAAAGCGATTAAAAAAGACAGGACTCGGCACAAATCATTGTTGCTGTTCTTTTTCACCGGAGAGTTGCATAACCAAGTGCTTTTAGGGGCCCAGGGGTTAGAATGTGTCACAGTATTGCACAAACTGTTCATAAGAAAGCTTTTAAAATAATGTCGGTTTTGCAAGCTGAACTATAAACTATTGATCTTTCTCATCCTTGGAGGGGTTTTGTGCTAAATGCTAGTGCAAGGTTCATTCCCCTCAGCTAAGTAAATAGACAACATACTGTAAGTGTCAGGGATGATCACAACTGAAAAACAAGCTAAATAAATGATCTTTTGATTGATTTAATGGTGATTCAGAGTTCGAAGGAAAAGAGTAGATTGAAAAATTGACTAGATTTGTTGCTAGGCTATTGCTAAGGTGTTTAGCATTTAGCATGCAGTTGCCTTATATGTTCTCAGTGGATTCTGGTCTAAAAATGAAAGTGCCCACTTTGTCATAATTCTGTTGGGGATCTATAACACCAATTTTCAACAAACCACACATTTCAAGGTGTGCGCCAAAGTTAAGGGTTTAGGGATAGTTCACCCAAAAATGCTAACTCTGTCAATATTTACTCACCCTCATGTTGTTCCAACCCCATAAGAACCAACCTTCGTTCATCTTCAGAACACCAATTAAGATATTTTTGATGAAATCTGAGAGCTGGATCACTCCTCCATACTAGTCCAAAGGCTTCTTCAGGGATTGAAACTTGCCGGCCTCAAAATATTAAAGTTATTAAAGACATTCGTTAAAATAGTCCAAGTGACTGCGTGGCTCAATCTTAACTTTATTAAGTGATGAGAATACTTTTTGTGCGCAATTTTCTGGATTGTTTCCAGCAGCTTGTTATGTCACAATGAATTAAGGAAGTTCTAAAGGCAACAGGGAGTCCAACCAATTACTAGCAATTACTAGTGTACCTAATAAAGTGGCCGGTGAGTGTATATTGCTTTGTTATTAGTGTGTTTCCTGTATGAATTTGGCCTGACAGTGGAAATGGGGCTAATGATTGGCAAACAAATGACTGAAGTGTGTTTTTTTGTTTTTTTAACGGCTCAGATAAAGAATCCACCACACAATACTGTTGATGAATCCCACAATTCAACTGGGAATCGTTCATTTCTGTACACTGGTCAATTTACAGGCATGTCTGAACAACCATAAAAATAGTCATGTGGCTCCTACATGTTTTATCATGTTTTAGCCAATTGGATTCGTCTTGACCTGTATACGGTACAAGATTGAAACTTGAGTCACTGTTGAAGCAATCCTTCAAACATGAGTCATTTCTGAGATGTTCTTGAACGACATCGTTATGCTGATAGTAGATTCACAACGGCACTTACCACTTACACACAACCCTCACATAACCAGCATGTTCAGAAAGACTTCAAGTACAATACACATAAGGACGTGGTTAAGTGTTTAACACTTGTAAATCAGCATTCATCACTATTATTACTCATACTTAGGCAAACGCCAGCCTCTTTGGAAATATTACTGTATAATCTCCCAATAAAGACAAGTGTTAGCACAAATATGATCAAATACTGCAAAAACACATTATCGCTGGTTCATCCTTAGTGGCCTTCCATCTTTCTGAGACGACATTGTTCCATTCACATCTTTGCTTCTCCTTTTCCCTGTGGAACATGAAAGCACGACCCACCCCCCTTTCCCATTGCATCTGGATGGTTACCATGGCAACAGCCTTTTATAGCAACACTGACAAAAAAAAATCAATATAAGACACTAAAAAAAGGGAGTGAGGATCTCGAGTTTGAGTCATTTAGTCTTAATGTGCTGGCTAAAACAAATGGAATGTTTTTCAGAGGGTCTGTCTCGAAAAGATGGAGGCACACATGTGGAGAGGTTTATTTTTGGAAGGCGCTAGTTCTTGTTTTGATCAACTTGTTACTGTCTTGTTGGAATTTAGGAAACTGTTTGTACTGACAGCTAAATATGCAGTGAATGCACGCCTCCAGATTGTCCCACATTTATCATGCAGAACGGATAGTGTAACACCGTTTTATTCCGACAGGAAAACCGAAAGGCAAAGCTGAAATCTCAAAGGAAAAGTGAAGCTATAACAGATGCAGTGGAACACTCAAATTTCCCTGGACTTTCCCAGAATTTTCCCATAAAACTCTCCAAGATCAAATGACAGCTGCTTTTTAATAAATATGAAAATGAAAGCAATTTGACAAGATTTCAAACCACATTAAGCACAGCATTTTTAGGACACGATATCTACTTCAGTACATCAAATAGATTATCATCTAAAATGTACCAGTTAAACCTTGGTGGCTAGGTTACATTCTATTAATGCTAAAATGTTTACATCTATTCTTCACATTTTTAACATTTTTGACTTTCAATAAATAAATAAAAATCACATATTTGAAACAGCAAATCCAGACCAGGCGGTCTCAAAAACCACTTCCCAACATTAAGACCATGGAGAAATCACACCGGTTCGATTTCTCTCCTTTAGGGTTGCGTGAAAAATCTCGGGAACATTGATTGTCTCTGGCTGTGGAGAATGCAGGTTCCCATCCGTCTGGGGGTTTTTCACCTGAATATCCAGATGATGAATCCAGTCACCTGCAGTTCTCGCTTTCGGGAGGCTCTGGGCCCTGGCAAGACAGTTCAGCCGAGCTTAGCTGCTTCCAAAACAGTTCATGGAGTCTAGTATACACAGTCTACACGGTGCCCGGATTGCACTTCGTAAGGTCGTACGATCCCTTCTTTCTGGCTCTCCACACGTTCACCACAGCACCAAGCAGCGCAGCAGCAGCTCCCAGGCAAATCGCAGGGATTATAAAGTCAGTCCAAACCAATGGAGAGTCATATCTTTTCTCTGTAACGAAATATCAAATGAGATCAGAAAATTTGAAATGTGTTGTGCATTGTCCTAACCAGCCACAATTGTGAAAAGCAATTTTGTCAGTCTATTTTTGTGTCTTAATATGCCTGTTTTCCTACTATATGATAAGTGAAGTGAAAAGACTATGTCCAAAAGTATTCATAAAACAGCACATGAAGTACCCAGATGTACCCATCCACTCTCAGATAAAAAGGTACAAAAGCTGTCACTGGGGCTGTACGTACCTTTTCAAAAGATACACTTTTGTACCTAAAGGCTGCATATTGGTACCTTACTGGTACATATTAGCACCTAAAATGTACATAGGAACACCTGAAATGTGCATATTAGCACCCAAAATGTACATATCAGCAACCATAATGTACATATGAACACCTGAAATGTACATATTAACACGTGAAATGTACATCTTAGCACCTAAAATGTACATATTAGCACCCAAAATGTACATATTAGAACCCAAAATGTACATATTAGCACCTAAAATGTACATATTAGCACCTAAAATGCACATATGGACACCTGAAATGTACATATATTACCACCTGAAATGTCCATATTAGCACCTAAAATGTACATATTAGCACCTGAAATGTACATATTAGCACCTAAAATGTACATATTAGCACCCAAAATGTACATTAGCACCTAAAACGTACATATTAGCACCTAAAATGTTCAATATTTCAAGCAGTTTAAAGCCATCATGGCAAACAGTGTGAAAAGGTCACTCTTAATAACACTGCACTTGGATGTTTACTGGTAATGAAAAATCAAGGAAATGAAGAGGCTAAAAGCAGGTTTAGAACTTGCCCCATTGAAGTCAAAAGGGTGTGAATTTTAAAAAGAGGGTAACACAGTGTTTGTCTGTATTGACAGCACTCCAAATGTACAAAAAATGAGCTCAGTGTTAAAATTGACTGGTTAAAATTTTCTGATCACCTGGGTTTATGTTGCTATGTGAGAGTTACTCAGACATTCAATAACTTGATAAAATATCTGACCAGTTTCACTCACCAATCACATTGATATTGAAAATCTCAGTCTCATAGCCCAGGTCGTTGGTGACGTTGACCTGATATAGGCCTGTGTCATTGGGAGTGAGGTTGATCAGTACGAAGATGCCATCAAGAGAGTAGATGTTTGTCTCGCTATCCAGCTTGCTGAGGAACACCGCAGGTGGAGGGAAGCTCACGGAGCGACAACAGATGGTGATATTCTGCCCCTCCTGAACATCTGTGGACGGAAAGATCTCCACCGTTGTATTCCTAGGTGGTGCTGGGTTTAAAGAGGCATAATAATTGTCAATTGCTAAGACAGAAACCGCTTAATAAGAGCAAAAAAATGTAAAAGCAAAATTAATCCATTTTGATGAAAAGGAGAACGAGGCAAAATGGAGAGCAAGGTACTCCTGAAATTATAATGTATTTCAACTAACTGTTGATATTTCAAACACTAAAGGGCCGTACACACCGTGACGAATATCAGCGCGCGTTATTCGTCAGCGTTTTTCAACACGATTTTCGCTGACGATGAGCCGAGTGAACATGCAAATTCATTCCCTGACATTAGATGGCGCCAATTTGCTCTGCAATACCACTCTATATCAGTTTTATTTATCAAGATGTTTGTAGTCGTTGTCGCGTATATCATATAGTTCTTTATGTTCTAACACCAACGAAAACAGCAGCTGTACATTCATCTTTGTTAATACATACAACTCTTTGTTAAACACATCTTGTTTTTTGCGATTTTCCAAAAGTCTATGGGGAAAATGCATTGCTTTTCGACCAAGGGAACCCATGCGCGCTAGCTTCCGAGTTGTCCTACAAAGTGACGTCATCACTTCGGCACTCTATTTCTTCCTGGCTGTGTAGTGTAGACGGTGACGCGTATATCATCTTCACTGTTGCATATGTGTGCTCGGCAAGACCGTTTTGTGTTTGAGCGCCCCCCAGTTGTGTTGTACTGTAACTTCAGAAGCTCCAAACACGTGAGCAAACGCGCCAATCTCATTGGACGGATAGTTTTTGACGTGGCGCGTGAAACTAAAAAAACGAACCCGAGGCGTTTTTGTTCCAAAAATAACGCTTTTACACGTGGCGTTTTACGCGTTGGTGTGAACACTCACATTGGCGCCCTTTGTTTAGTCACGAGGCGTTAAATGTCGGCGAATAATGCGCGAAATTCGTCCCGCTGTGAACAGGCCTTAAGACACATTAATACTACGCCCAGGGTAAATTGATTGATTTTGACCAGATATTCGAAAAACTTACCATTCACAGTAATCTCCACAGTATCACTGTGATTTCCATACATATTTGAAGTTTGACAAACATATAAGCCAGAGTCATCCAGCGTAACCGAAGGGAGGGTAAGCAATGTTTCAACTCCATCGCTGACGATCAGTTCTGTTTGAATGCCGTCCAACACCCTGCTCAACACCGTACGCCCCACTGGAAAGCTGTCAGAAATGCAAGAAATGCTCACAGTTTCTCCTTCCTTCAACTCTGTCAGAGGACTGACAGTAATCTTGGTCGCTCTGGGGGGATCTGCAAAAGGAGCGCAATGTCAAAAAAACGAGACAAAGTCGTACTTTAAAGGAACAAAGAAACAACCTTGACTTACAGTGAATGGATAATGTAGTAGATGCCGTCCTTATTGCTTGAGCGGCTGGCACACCATGCATGTCCAGCAAGACTTTGCAGGTGATGAGTTTGCCCTGGTCTTTCCTGTCTACGCGGTACGAGTACACTGAAGTCAGATTTGTGGTTCCATTTGAAAAAGACCCAAATTCCGAATGCATTACTCGCTCTCCATCCATCCACAGGATTTGGAAACGGTTGGCCGGGAAAACTTGCTGAACAGTGCAGGTCAATTTCGTCATCTCTTCTACCAGATAAGGTCCAGAACCTTTTATGATAGGACTTGTAGGAAATGCTGATAAAAGAATAAAATGGAAAGTCTAAGTACTTTCTAGTATAAATACACGGAGATCCTGATAAATACAAGGGAGATTCGGGAGAACCTTGAATGAGGACAGATTCGATGGGTTGTACAACATGTAACGTAAACAAAGCAACACTCCCTCGCACATTCTAAAAAGTTAATATCCGCAGAGAGCAACAAACCGTTTTTGGGAAGTTTGTTTTCTATCGGGGGAGTTTTAAATCTTGCATCTCTTACAGATTAACCAATTTGATGACCTCTGAAGTCATTGTTCATTCTCCTTTTGGAACATTTATGATAACTGCTTTTAATCCTGCATCAAATCAATGTCATAGTGAACTTTTTAAGTTTTTAAAACTTTCCACAAAGCGACTTGACTGAACTACTGTTCACTGGTGACTCATGGTTAATTGCAAATCAAGCTCAAACTCTCAAACAAACGTTGAGGTGTTAAAATGAAGGGAACTTTTCCCTTGATAGTAAGATTAACTTTTTTTTATTAAAATCTTTTAGTATCATAAAATCTTTTTGTTTGAGCATCCCACCTAGCCAGACAAGTTTTGGAGGGAATTACTTGTTGGTAGCCTAGGAAAACCCAGACAACTTCCGGCAAATTTAGATTTGCTCTGAAAGTTAAAAGAGCTCATTCAAGCCCATTTCCAATCCGCCGAAATCGCGGAAACAATCAGAAACGTTGGGGCGGGCTTTACACGATGATGACAGCGCTGGGATTTTGAAGCAGATTTTGTAGCATACATTACAAAGATGGACACCGCCGTCGAACATCACTCGTTCGAATCAGCTATCGCGTCTGTTTTAAGCGATTTGAACGTTTCCTTTTTGTTAAAAACCGAGCAAAGAGCAACACTCGGAGATGTTTCCTTCATCGCTCTGATTGGTTTTAGGTCTATCCGCGACATCCATTGGTGACGCCCCTCTGTAAATGATTTCTCAATGACGCTTTGCCAGACCATAACTCAGTTACAACTGAGAATGGTCTGGTTTTAATCAGGCTAAACCAATGGTAGACGTGGGGAATGTTCAGGAAGCATAGCGAATTATTCTTGCGATTCCATTTGGTGATGCTAGTGACTAGTGATGTCGAAAACCGGACAAACTCGACAAACTTGAGACTAAATAGAAAACCTTTTGAGATACTTACAAAACACCTTCACTTCGGTCTGTTTGGACTTCTTTATTGAGCCACATGTGACCTCACAGAGGTAAGTTCCCTCATCTTCCAGCTCCACTGGATCAAGAAAAAGCTGGGACTGGAAGCCATCAGTCTTATTTTGCCTGAGGATCGGCATATTTGAAAGATTCTTCCAGGAGAACTCAGGTCGAGGGCAAGCTGAAGCCTGACAGGAGAGCACCAGACTGGAGCCTCGGTCTGACACTATGACGCTATCCGGTTGCAGCTCTACTTTGAGAAAATGGGCTGTGGAGAAAAAGAAAGTTTGACTTGGCACCACAAGCCGAATTTGCAGAACTCTGAATTGTACTTCAAATATGTGAAACTTCAAGGTCTTACCCTCAACGGTTAGATTGAGAGTGGTCCTCTGACTGCCGTGCTCATTGAAAGCCTCACAAACAAACACGCCAGAGTCGGACAGCTTGACAGAGTGGAGGATAACTGATGTTTCATCCCCTTCTCTGGTCATGAGCTCTCTGTCTTTACCGTTCTCCCTCCTGCTAAGAACCACTTGTGTTACTGGAACACCACTGGACTTGCAGGAAATGCTCACAGTGTCTCCTTCCTTTAGACTTGATTGTGGACTTGCTACAATGAGGGTATCCATGGGAGGCGCTGCCAAGAAAAATAAATAAGATTCATTAGGATCAAAGTGACCATTCATATTTAGTAGGAGGTTAACAGTACACATTTTTGTCCTGAACCTTCACTGTACGGGCGTCATGGTTTGGTGCATACAGTCAGACGACGATTACAGTCATCCACACTCCAGTCCAGATCATAGATTCAGTAGAGAATCTTTTATCGTGTCATTTGGTTCATTCAACGAACGAACTGAACGAATTGACTCGGAAAAAGAATCGTTCATTTTGATAAACGAGTTTAAATGAGTGATCTTTTCCCTTGATAAGACCCTTATTTATCGTCTGGAATCGTTTAAAGCCCTTTAAACAGTTTGTAGTTTGCACTGAAACTGTCTTTTGAACCTTTAACCGTTTGGTTCCCAAAGAAGTCCATTATATGGAGAAAAATCCTGGAATGTTTTCATCAAAAACCTTAATTTCTTTTCGAATGAACAAAGAATGACATGGACAAAGTTTTTTTAAAAGTGAACTCCTTTAAGGAATTATATGAACCACTAACCTTGAATGATTACTGAAACTGTGGTGTTTTGTCTTCCCAAGTCATTGCTAACGTCACACTGATAAGTACCAGCATCCGATAAGGACACATTATGCATGAAGAGATCTTGACTTTTTTCAATTTCCACAAACTGGCCATCTGGTTTAAGAGCCGTCCATGTAAATTCAGGCTTTGGGTTGCCCTCTGCCACGCAGGTCAAAGTTAAATTGGATCCCAGTGAGACGGCGGTCGCTCCAGATACTTTAACGTTATGCGGTGCAGCTGTGAAAGCAATGGGAGAACGAATGACCAAGGGGTTCATTTTCTTCAGAGAGGAACTGCTTTTCCCACATCCGTTTTGAGTTTTATTTAAAAATGGTTTGAGTTAATATATGTATCTACAACTTACAAAGAACTTTCATGCGTTCAGACGTCTCCTTGGTGTTCTCATCGGGGGGAACTCCCTCCAGGTAGAGTGTTGCTCGGCACGTTATTGCCTTCCCATCAGCCTCACTTGAAGGTGTGAATATGTACTGATTCCTCAATACATCTGTGCCATGTTCTCCCATATAAGTCTGGAGAACCGTGTCTCCACGTAGCCACTGCAATTCAAAGAACTCCGAAGGGTATACAGAAGATACCTCACAGTCCAAAACACTTTCCTTTCCCAGGATCATGCGATCATACCCGGATATAACTGGGTTTCTTGGAAAAGCTGAAAAAGATGGAAAGTTTCAGATTCGAGTAATTAAGATGAAAAGATGTTTAAAGGTTTTAAGTAGCATTATGAACAAAAAAGATGGGCTAGTTGTCACAAAGTGTGTGAATTCACTATATATATATATATATATATATATATATTTATATTTACATTTTTTTCTTTACCCAAATCAAAATTTCAACTTAATTTCAATGAACTCAGAACTAAGGCAACCCGTTAACTTACTATTTTTAAGTCAAAACAACTACATATATATATATATATATATATATATATATATATATAAGGTTTTGAACCAAAAGTCACATTGTGACAATCAACAATGTTTGACAACTTGTCCCATCTCATCTTGCATTGTAAACCCTATTCAATGTATAATGAAATTGAAAACAATGAACTCACAATAAACTGTAATCTTCGTTGTCTTCTGTTTTGTTTTCCCCTCACAGGTCGCTTTGCACACTATGGTGTTTTCGTGTTGCTTCGTCACATTTTCAAAGACCATCACAGATTCTTTGTCCTTCGTATTAAAACCGGCGAATAACGGTTTGTCTTCTAATGAGGTCCAAGTAAACGTCACCTTCTCTGGGCAAGATGACATATTGCATATCAACTCCCTCCTGTCTCCCGCTTTGATCAGAGATTCCGATGGCAGGTCCAGGACATGGGAAACAACTATTCAAGACAACATTGTAACTTTAGTTCCAACATCAAACAAGCATCATTAAATCATTTGCAAATTTTAAGACATTATGCAGTTAAAATGCATAAATAATATATATGCATTTGTAATTAAATCATGAGTTTCATATTGAATTCCATATTAAAAATAATTGATTTTAAACCTGCACTATATATACTTATTTATAATTAAATAAAATATTAAGCATTTTATAAAACATCATCAATACACTTAAGTTGTGTATTGTTTTATAATGCTCACATATTAAACAATGAAGTTAAAATAAGGGAATTATAATGATTTATTGAGTACTTGTGCAATATACTGTAAAAAAAATTAAATGATTTATGTTAAGGCAACATATTTTTACAGTTTACTCATCAAAATAAGTTAAATCCTGTATAACAAAGTTGAAAATTGACGTAATTTAAGTTGAAATAACAAACATCCAAGTTGATTGAACTTAATTGAAGTTAACTTAAGTTTTCAACAACTTTTTATTTTTTTACAGATAGTAGCTTAAAGGTGTATGATAATTAGGGCTGTCAAACGATTAATCGCATCCAAAATAAAAGTTTAAAATAATAAAAGTTCAAAATGTGTTTACATAATATATGTGGGTGCACTGCATATATATATATATATATATACACACATGCATATTTAAGAAAAATATATTATTTATATATAAAATATTTATATTCATATAAAATATAAATTAGTATATACATGAAAAAAATTCTTAAATATATACAAGCATGTGTGTGTATTTATATATATATAATAATTATACACAGTGCCCCCACATATATTATGTAAACACAAACTTTTATTTTGGATGCGATTAATCGCGATTAATCGTTTGACAGCCCTAATCATAATGCTCAAATCTGCACATGTGGATCAAAACTATTTTCAGTCCAAGGGGTATTGATAAAAATTATACTTTTAAAATAGAAAATACTTTTATAGTAAAAGAAGTATTAAATAAAAATAACTCAATTGCAAACAAGCAGTTATATAAAATAAAATCAGTTTAGTAAGACTTGGGATATGCAGGTTACCTATTAGCATATTTAATGAAATGTAATAAGTTCCAAACTCACCTGCAACTGGTAGAAGCAAAGTCAGCAGAAAAGTTGAATCCATGCTTAATAAAGAACTTTCCAAGTGTTCATAGAGAGTTGAAATGAGTTAGTGCTCTTGCTTTCAATCAGCCGTGGGTCTCATTTATAGGAGAAGGGGGTGGGATTGTAACCCACCACCCCACGAATCTGAATACGCCACCGAGGAATTTCCCAGCAACTAAATGCTTTTTGTTTAGATTCACAGGGGACAGGATCAGAAGGCCCACCTCAAGCTCCCTCTGCTGTTCTGATATGGTTCTTCTCAAATGGAGGAAATTACACTGTTTACGATTCTAAGATAACATTTCCATTCTGAAATATTGGCAGCGTATAACTGCCAATGTTTTTATAAGCTCCGGAAGATTTTCCCAGAAACGCTGAATCTACAAGAAGCAGCTCGATTCATGGAGGTGGAAGCTGTGGTCATTTTTTTTTTTATTTTGAGGGTTTAAATTATTTCCATATAATTTATTCATTTGCATATTTGACACAATTATGCAGTTAAAATTTGTAAAAATATTTTCAAGATTTGTTATCACAACATTTTTCCTTTTGTCAAATCAACTTAAATCCTTTATTTAGTTCAGATAACTTATTATTTTGAGTTTCTGATGATTAAATCAATCTCCTCCATTGTATTAACTCACTTTTTCAATTTCAAACTTAAAATTAGAAGGCAACCAGGTAACTTAACTTTTGAAGTTAAACCAACAATATTTTTTTACAGTGTAGTAAAATCATAAATTGCTTTTATAAGAATTTTTGAAGTGAAGTGACATGTAACCCATCCTCGGAATTTATCCGAAAGCATTTAACCATCCAAGTTAGTGCACACACACACACACACCCAGAGTGTTGGGCAGCCATTCACTGTAGTGCCTGGGGAGCAATTACGGGTTAGGTGCCAATATTGAAAATCGAACCCACAACCTTTTGGTTACCAGTTTGACTCTCTAACCATTAGGCCACAACTGCCCTATATGAAATTTAGCTTCTAATATTTTAAGTTCTCATTTAAAAAAAAAAAAAATCTAATTTTGTACAGGTATATAGGTTCATTTTCCTCTCACTGTGTTCTGTGCTATTTTACCTAGATCAAACTGAGGTCAACAAACTGGTGTCATCGGTCAGGTCACTCGTTCAGGTTTTTAACAATAGAGCCTGAGGATTATGTAAGCGAGTGTATAAAAAGACCGGATATATGACTGGATGGAAGTTTCCTTCGGAGGTTAAATCACCTCCACAGTTACACTACATCGCATTAATGATAATGGGAAAATGTGATGATTAAATGAAAAGAAATAAAACATAAGAGATTTAAGCTATTTAGATGAATAAACACAAACAGAATATGCGATTAATAATCAAATGTTGTTAATAATGTTACTTAATATTATTAATATTATGCATAAATAAATAACATTAATTTAAAATACATTTTACACAAGCTTTTAAAATAAAAAGCAAAATAAAATAATATAATTGACCATTTAAATAAATCTTAAAACAATTTAGCATTTAATATAATATTTAATACACTTGATGAATAATTCAAAATAAATCATATTTGTATAATTTACCTTTTAAAATAAAATGCATCTAACATAAAAGTTCTATATATTTAGGGCTGTGAAACGATTAGTCGTGATTAATCGCATCCAAAATAAAAGTTTGTGTTTACATAATATATGTGTGTGAACTCTGTATAATTATTTTGTATATATAAATACACACACATGCATGTATATATTTAAGAAAAATGTGTTATTTATATATAAAATATTTATGTATCGTACAAATTATTTATATAGTATATATTAGCAAATATTTATTAAATATATACAGGTGTGTGTATTTATATATACAAAATAATTATACATAGTTCACACACATGTATTATGTAAACACAAACTTTTATTTTGGATGCGATTAATTGCAAATAATTGTTTCACAGCCCTAGTACATATATGTGTGTGTGTGTGTGTGTGTACACACACGCACACACACACATATATATATATATACACACACATTTACAAACTTTTATGTTTAATATTTTATGCGATTAATCGATTTGACAGTTTTAATTTAATATAACATTATTATGACTATTAATTCAAAATAAAAATACATAAAATATAAAAAAACACACTTTAAAAAAAAACCGAATCATAAATACAAAAACTAAATAGAAATATGAAATTATATTAATATTAATTTGACATAAAAAATTAAGATAAGAAATTAAACAAGGTCGAGATATTTAAATTTTTATTTGAACATTCATAAACATTTCATATAAAAAGTGCGAGTGTAGTCACTTCAACTTGCACAAAAATATTACAAAAACCTTTGCTTTACAAAACACTGTAAAACACATGCAGCGTATATTGAAGCATCTTCAACAGGCACAAGCCAAATTCAGCCAGAGTCCTAGTTCATCTCCCCCAGAAATGCCCTGCGGCTGTTCTGTCTCGGGAAAATGTGAGAAATAGTGTTGATGGTGATGGGCTCGACCCCGACCGTGGATCCCCGCAAGAAGTCCCCCCTCATCACAGACCTGAACGACTTCCGAAACTCCTCGTTTTTCCAAGTATACAGAAAGGGATTGGACACGAATATAGTGCAGAACACAATCCAAGTTGACGTCCAAAGCGCCACCGACACCGGGACGAACAGCCCGGCGACGAGAACCCAAAAAATGGGTTCGGTTGTCAGAAAGAAGATCAAGCACACCGCTAGAACGTAGAAGCCGAGTCGCTTGTCCTTTCTCGGGAAAGAATAAGGGAGGTTGTTCACGATCTGGAAATTCAAAATGCTGACCCTCTTCACGCTTATTTGCACCCGGCGGAAAATCTTAAAGTAGCAGTACGTGACGACGACGGTCTGTCCGATGATGGTCAACGCCAAAGTGCAGGCGGCGAACCGACTGGACAAAACGGACACCGTGGTGACACCATCGGCGTCCCGGCATCTCTCGGGAGGGTATCGAAAGGACGTGAGCCACGGAAACAAAGAGCCCACCGAGATCAGCCACGATCCTGCGATCATCCACTCTGTGTTCCTCTTCTGATACAGACTTTGATACACAGCAGGCGTTTTGGTGATCAAAACATACCTGTTGACTGCGATAAGCGAATGCGAGAGCAGCGACACGGTGATTCCGAGAAACAGCAGCGCCTCTTTGAACGCCTGGTAACCCACCGCCAGAAACGTCCCAGTGGAGGTGGCCACCGCTTCGTGGGGCATCCAGAAGGCGCAAACCAGCAGATCCGCCACGCAGCCGTTCACGATAAACGCATTGCTGGCCGTGCGGAGCTTCTTGAACGTCACCACCAAATAGATCACCAGGAGGTTGAGGACGGTTCCCAGAACGCACATGAAGGAGTAGAAGGTGGCGAGGGAGATGCGCGAGCCGCGTCCCAGCGCGCACATCGACGGTGGCACGTCTGTGTCATTTGGCATGATGGGAGCAGGCTGGAAAATAATGTCATCTCATCTCATCTCTTATTGTGTGGAGAAGCGTGCGCGTGAGAGAGCGCAGCTCCCTTTGGCGATGCTGCGGTGGAGAAACCAGCTTTATATGTGCGTACGTGTGTGTGTGTGTGTGTGTGTGAAGCGTGAGATCAACAAGAGCCTACGCTACAATCTGGCTTGTCTTTCATGATTCCCAGGGAGCATAATCACCACGAAGGCAATTCATTATTCATAATGGACTTAGCCTGTAATAATCAATAGGGCGTAATATAATGGGCTCCCCATTGAGAATCTATAGGAAGGAGGAGGCGGCACTAGGATGCATTTTGTGTATGCAGAGAACATAAATATTAGGTTCTGGCATCATTTACTCACCTTAGTGTCACTTTAAACCTGTAGGGCTTTCGTTTTTCTGTGGAAGAGAAAATGAGATGTTTGGCAGAATGTTCATGCTGCTCTGTTTTATACAATGAGAGCGAATGAGGACTAGGGTGAAAAAAATCTCCAAAAATGAGATTTTTTTGTTTTGTTATAGTCAGACATGACGAAACTAATAACCTAGTACCCATTTTGTTTGGTTCGTAATTGTTTTTGATCGACTGAAAAAAAAAAAAGATACAGTATGGTTTTAAAATTGGTTCATAATTTCTTGGGGAATAAGACTTCCATTGGTGGCGCTGTATGTTATAGATTCACTAAAAATATGATTCATTCAGATAGTTAATTCACCCAAAAAATGAAAATTATGTCAGTAATTACTCACCTCACCTTCATGTTGTTCCAACCCCGTAAGACTTTCGTTCATCTTCGGAACACAAATTGAGACATTTTTTTATAAAATCTGAGAGGAACACTCCTCTATAGGCTTCTAGGGGATTGACACTTACCACATATATATGTGTAAATACTATATATATATATATATATATATAGTATAAACACACACATACATTCACAGAGCGTTGGCAAGGTCATGGGTTCTATTCCCAGGTTGTGTACGTCGAATTGCAATGTAGGCTAAGTCGCTTTGGATAAAAGCATCAGCCAAATGCATAAATGTAAATTATATATATATATATAACATATACATTGTAACAATGTTTTGAGAATATTAAGACCATATAACTTTGATTGAACAACATTTTAACTCCGTTACTAGAAGAACTACATGTTCAGAAGTGTGAGTGAACCTCATGCTAGGCAAAAGATGCTAGCTAGAATCTTCCGTTTTCCAACACAGAATTATATTAAGTTGTTACGCAACAGCGGCAAAGCACTCTTTAAAGCCTTCAAAAATGGTACACAATTAAACGAGCAGCGTGAATATTTCAACCCATCATATCGAGAATAGGTTAGTAAGAAAAACCGTGACGGCTTTGACATGTCAAGCTGGCTTTCAGGAAGCATTTCAAAGATACTTAAATACTATTATTATAGCGAATGGACCAGCAGCAGCAGCATTGAAACCGGCTATTTTGCTTTAAATGATTATTGAATTTAATGTGTATTCAAAGAAAGACAATGGACCTTCATAATCTGAAAGAAAGGGCTCGGAACATACACAAGGCCATGATGATTTCAATTCAATAAGGCCTAACGTTACACCTATGGCAGCTATAGGGCTATAGCACTCAAGTAACTAGCCTAGCCTAGTATCTTAAACTTTTTTAGTACAACATTTCGGACCCGTAGGACGGTTTTCTAAAGAAAAAATTCACGACACTGCATCAAATCGTGCAGAAATTAAACTGACATTATGGAATACTTACTGAAATCATGGCTGTGAACAGTCGCTCGACTAGCAGTCATTTTCACAGCTGTCTCCGGACGCCCACGGCCCGACGCCTGCTGCCAGATAGACTCGAAATGAACGACTTTAGTTCACAAATGTGTGGTGATTTGCGGTTCACACGTTGTTGTCAGGGAGAGAGCATCGTTGGCACTTAATTTATTTTTGTGGAGCTGTTGAAAAGAAGCTGTATTTTTGTCATAGAATAACACAATCTGTACAGTAGGCCTGTTTGCTTACCAACGTTAAGACTATATGCACTTGAGGGATATCTCATGTTTTTCCCATGAACAAAGAAAACGAACAAACTAAAGCAAAATTAATCTTTTATTTTGGTCTTTGAAGTCGTGTTTACATTGTAAAAGAATAATGTACAACCCACTAAATTGTATTTTAATGTCCATTTAGTATACGTGAATAGCAAACACTGCCCTAACATTGTTAAATTTTCTTTACACACTGCTCCAAAAATATATATATACTTTTTTCATAAGCAAGATTATATCATGTATATGTCAAAGAGGTAGAATACTTCAATCAAAAAAGATTCTCCCAAAAGTATATACACATAACACCATCTGGAATGTAGAGGGCTAAAAGATACATATACACAACAGTCAATCAAGTTATAATTGCATAAACTTGTACTGGAGTATTTGTTCAAATAGAAACATATGGGTATAGTTTAACACAAAATTAAAATTGTTATCATTTATCATCAACCTGTGCTATTTACTTTCCTCGGTGGAACAAAAAAGATGATATTCGGCAGAATGTTCAAGCTGCTCTTTTCCGTTAAATGAAAATTTGGGCATTTTGAGGTCTAAAAGTACACCATAAAAAGTAGTCCGAAGAAATACGATACCAAAGTTTACAGAAAGCATGTTTACAAACCAAAATAATCATAATTTGTAGAAAAGCTGCTAAATTTCATTCACTAACTGTCACATCAGATTTGACATCATGAATGTAAACGTTTTTATATCTAATTTCCATGAAATCGTGTGACTTCATAATTACCCCTTTTATGGTGTTTTGTCATAATTTTGTCCGAGCCCTCTATGCATTGTGCAAAAAATCATATTTTTTGTTTCACGGAAGAAATGAAGTCAAGTTTGGAACGTCATGAGAGTTACTAAATGACCGTATTATTATTTTTATGTAAATAATCCAAAGGTTTTAGCTTAAACCCTGCTGGTAAACCTATAAGAACACTGTACGATAAATAATTTGCACTTGATTGTAAACATCCTAAAATAACTGAATTAATAGACACAACCCTCGACGGATACATTTTTCTGGATTAGTTTGTACATTCATTATGTGCAATAACATAAAGGGTTTCGTTATACATATCATCGCCTACACATAAGCCTCTATTATAATAGAAAGTTGCAACTTGCGAGTGAGTATTCGTTATTATCGTTAATAATATATATATTTTAAGCGGTTCGCGCTACTTCATGCAAAAATGGTGCATGTTAAAACCAGCAGCCAGAAACTCGTAACTCACTCGTATATTCTGAGATATTATTATATTTCAGAGGTGCTGGTGAAAGATGAAGTGTCGGTGCTTGTGTTTTCAACAGCCCTTGAAAACAGTGAGAGCTCAGATCTCAATTAGTTTGATAATAACACACATTATGATGTCACAATGGAAAAAAAAGACAAGGAGTCCATCCTCTTTCTCATACTGAACAAACAAAGCCCTTCATTTTGCAAAGAAAAATAAGTTTGCTTGCAAATTGGTCGTGGTCTCATTAGCCGTCCGCCGTTGCGTGGAGACAAGCCAACCTTAGACCCCAAATAAAGAAAACACACACTCTTTATCCCTTTCGCTGGCCAAAAATCCCTTTGAAGATGACACGTGGCTGTCGAACCATTTTGCACCTTTCAAATATAGCCCTCGCACTTGATATGTTACTCGGTAAGTACACTCAGGAGACAAAAAAGTGATATTTACGTCAGAACAAATTCCCTAATCCAAAGACACAAATATATCCAACGAAACTTGTCGCTGAGCATAAGAATCATAGATAAAATAGGACCAAAAAAAAGTACAAAATTCTTCATCTAAAAATATTTTTCAGTACAATTATGTATATTCATACATGTAGAGTATCTAAAAAAAACAATAAAAAAATAAGAAGAGATGGTTTGAAAGGATGGCCAAGGCAAGTTCGTGTTTTTTAACAGCATGCAGCAGATTCCAGATCAGTCTGTCACAGCAGGACGTATCATTACCATGAGCCGTTCGGTTTCAAAAGCATCTCCGTTCGGCCTCGTTCCCCTTTGCGACAAGAAGCCAGCGAATCGGTGGTCACAGTGAAGGCGTCATGGGTCGGAACCAGGCGAGCAGAGCGGGACGGGGGTTAGCGGAAAGTGGCGGCTTTAGTACTGAACATACTCAGACTGAAGGGACTGTAAAAGAGGGGAAAAAAACAGAAGATGAAATGATTACAAAGCTAAACATAATTGCAGAAAATTACATGGCAGAGTGTAGTTAAATAATAGTCTAAAAAGCTAACCTGAGACATTACCATCACAGCCCTCGCTGATGTAAATGAGGGTGAGATGAGAATAAAAAGTCAAAGCTTAGACAGGAAATAAATTTGCATTAAATGTGTGAGGGGGGGAAACTGATGTTAGAAGACACAATTGTACAACAGAATGCTAATTGTTCTTAATTGCTGCAAGGGGGATGGGGGAGGGATAAACGAAAGGGGGGGGAAGCGTTCAGCAGAAAATTGTGAAGCAACAGAAAGCATATTTAGTGTCGTCCGTTTTCTAACGTTTCATCAACGTTCTAACACCAGATTCGCATTCATTCAAAATCGTAAAAGTTGGATATATGGCTACTCAACGCTTTTGAACTTGTGATAAGAATATCTTGGCAAATTTGCGCCCACAGAATTCCACAGGAAGCCCCACAGGTTTCCAACGAATTAGAAACATCCGTAATACGAGTTCTACGAGTGTAAATTTTGCACATATGGCTGCTGACAATGTGGCGAATCTTGGCGAATGTGCGAATCTGAACTTGACTGTAAACATTCTGAAAAATCATTCAAAGTTTAAAACAGCTTGTCCGAACGCCACTTTCCAGAAAAATCGCATTCATTTCAAATCTTAAATGTTGAACTCAAATCTTAACGTGACTTAAAGGGGTGATGAACTGAGAAATCAAATTTTCCTTGAGCTTTCGACATCTAAGAGCTCATCATATTATAAGAATATCCTGTATATCCAGAACTGAAAGTTTCAGAACTGAAAACGTCCTTGTTAGTCCAATAAAATCTTTTATTGACACCAGGCTCAAACGACTCGTTTTTCAAAGTGGGGAACTATGTCAAAGAGGATAAAACACCACCCCCGCAGAAAATCAACGCCTACTTCAACATGGCCGGTTTAGCCCCGCTCACCGATTCGCGCATTACATGCATAGCTAAGTAACATAGGCCTACCTCGTGATGACAAACCGGATCGAGCTACCGAGCACAAAATATTGTGCAGTGCCTGGTTGTGGAAGAAGACAGACACTGCATAAGCTTCCTCTGGATTCCAATAGGACTGCATGGATAAACTTTATTTTTAATGACGTTCCAGCGGATGAGGTAAAACATCGTCCATCTGTTCGCTTCATTTCACTGAGGATTGTTTTGTAAACAAGACTGGATTTGCAGACCGATTAAGATTAAAGTGGCGTCTATATTGGATCTGACAGGAATGGTGCAACACACGGACTCTGGGTCGAACATGTATGAGCGAATCATTCCGGTTGCCATTTTACAACATTGGACGTTTACAAAACAATTTACCCCAAGTGCACCGACGAGTGAGTTGAAACTTATTATAATATGCAAAACTGTTATCCACTCACAGCAGTGGGCGTCTACTTCCAAGTCTTCAGTGCGAGACGCCCATAAAAACCGAGCGTTTTTGAGCTAGGCTCAAAACTAGGGTACAAAATAGCTTATTACTTATTCATTTTGATGTTTTTGAATGCAAAAACCAAGCGAACGACATAAGTTGACCTCAGACAACAATATAATAAAATTTAAAAAGCCAATTCACGACCCCTTTAACTTGTGTGCTCACAGAATTCCGCAGGAAGACCCAGAGGTTTCCAACGAATTAGAATGTCAATCGTTCAGTTCTACGAATATTCTACACGAATAATGTCCACTTATTAAATATCATTTAAATTATTTAACTACTTTGAGTTTTCAGCTACCTATAAGAATATAGATCAATCTGCACAATTGCACCATGTTCAAAATCATTCAATACAATTACGAAGTGTGGAAAATCCAGAAAGACTTTGTTTGGTCCTGTAGCTGAAAAACCAAGCAAAGTCGTTCATTTTTAATGAGAATAGCATCTGATAACATGATAATGATGAGAAATGAGACAACTTTATACTAACGCACTGCAACCTGAACCAGGAACCTAAGCAGCAAGAAAACGGATGACATTTTGACGGTAATTATATTCGCTGTAAACACCTGGTGTCAAAAAAACGTCGTCAGTTGATCGCCCTTTGAGGAAGAATGTTTAACGGAGCGCAGTGCTGCTGTCAGTGGGAGACAGAATGTGATATTCATTATCACTGCAGTGAAACTTTGAGTCACTCCTGCTACATGTGTAGGCGTTGTGGGTTTCTGAACAAAGACGGCACACGAACGGTGATATGAGCCAATCGAAAGTCACATAAACGGGCTAATCAGGGAGAAATTTTCCCTGAAAAGTTGTGAAATCACATGATAAACGTACAGTGGCTTAAGCATAAAAGCCCTGATTCACAATGGTGAACAAAGGCACTAAACAGGAAATTGTAGGGGAACTACCGAACTCCCTGAAGCAGGACCACTTCCAAGAGTTCTGGAGAAGGTCCAAGAACAACAGACCAATAAAATCAAGCTCATGACCTTTCAGTCCAGTCAGAGCCCTCAGGTCACGCAATACCACAGACAAATCTATTTTCTTTGCAGTGGTCAAGTGTTTCTTATAAACCTAGACCTGTTCGGCATTCATTGCTCCAATAAAACGTGCATTCATATTACAAATAAACATATATGAACAAACTTCAAGAAAATCATCTAGTTTCTGAAACCAGTTCAAAATATGAATCATGAATCAGTTGTTGAATAACAACCGTAAAAGTTTAAGAACTACTTGAAGCAGGGGGAACATTTGTTTTGATACGTACGCAACGTACACCACTCCCATTGCATCAAACAGCAGCATTGAGGTGCCATTAGTACTTGTTAGCAGCCATGTTAGTGCTAAACCAGACCAGAGCGGTCATCCCTCCACCATACATGTAAAAAGTACCCATATTAGCTATGTTTCATTATATCCCCAATGAATCCCTGCTCTGTATTTTTAATATTTATTTATTTAGTATTAATTTCGATCAGCGTGGGAGGCACTCACAGAAATTGAAGGGCGACGGATTAGCTCAAAATAAAAAAATTAGTCTCATCCCGACCACTCGATTAAAGCTCACTTGACAATAGTAATTAAGTAGATATTAGATCATCCAAGTAAGAGCTTTCTAGAACACACTAGAGACAGACGTACACAGAGTGAGATGTAACATGAGTGAAATGCATATTCAGTGAAACAGATGACATGCAACATGCTCAGGGAAGTGTTTAAAAGCATCTGTTAGAGAAAACATGTTAATATTTAAACTGATGGGTTGTGTTAGATCAGAGTAAAGGTACCATGGCAACCATAGTTTCCACTAAAATACCTTTGTTACAGTTGTGAAACAATAAATATATACAGATTATTTTGTTCTAGTTTAAGTGGTTCAAGAAGCGTCCAGAATTAGAAATGTAATACGAAGTCATTACTGTGTCTAGTCGTCAAACATAATTTCCATATGCCTTGTGAACATAATTTAAAAATATTATAATACACTTCTAAATATTAAAATTATACTAATTTTATTAATTGAAAATGTTTAGAATTTTCATTTAAACAAGTTTGTACATTTTCAGATTTTTCTGTAAATATTTTGTGAATTATTTTGAGTCATTTTACTTAAAACTCATTTTCCATCATTACATTACATAATATATAATTTGAAGTGGATCAACCTTTCATCAAAGTTATACACTTGTTGACTACTGTGTGCGTGCGTGTGTGTGTGTGTATATATATATATATATATATATTAGGGCTGTCAAACGATTAATCACATCCAAAATAAAAGTTTGTGTTTACATAATACATGTGGATGCACTGTGTATAATTTTTTTATTTAAATAATAATTATTGTGTAATAATTATTTTATATAAATACACACACATGCTTGTATATATTTAAGAAATATTTTCATGTATATACTGTATATAGATTTACATATAATTTATATTATATGTAAATATAAATATTTTATATATAAATAATATTTTTTTCTTAAATATACATGCATGTGTGTATATTTATATATATACAAAATAATTATACACAGTGCACCCATATATATTATGTAAACACAAACTTTTATTTTGGATGCGATTAATCATTTGACAGCCCTAATATACAGTATATATATATATATATATATATATATATATATATATATATATATATATATATATATATATATATATATATATATAAAAGGAAATGTATATAATAAAAACGTATATAAATCAAATATTACCTTAAATAGTTTTATTAAAGTTTTAATCAGGCAAACTTAAATGAAAGGTTTCAGTGACCACATGAGTGGTCAACAGTATAAGAATAAATATATTAGGCACCATCCACTGTAGATTTTAAGACAGAAAAGCCATATTTGTGAACTACGTGTACCTATGGGATCTTAGCAGAAACCAACGGTTACCATGGTAAATTGTATGAAATGCTGCTGCTGGGTGTGTATCATGGGAGGGCTGATGGGTGAAGAGATCACTTACGGGAATGGACCGGCTGAGGTAGCGTGCGGAGAGCCCGCTCAGCCCTGTCGCGGGGCTTCTGTGCTGCCCCTGTTCACTGGCCCCCAGCCTTCCATTGGTGGAAGGTCCGCTCAAGCCGGTGTGGTTGAGGTTGTAGGTCACACTTTTTGCCCCACTGCTCGGGCTCACCCCGTTGGTGTTCGGGGTGCTGGTGGTGTTATACTGATTGTTGTTGTTGTTGACCTCGTAGTGGTAATTGTGTGGGCTGCTGTAGCCCGTGCGGACGGGGTGGGAAGGGAACGAGGAAGGGGAAGGTGGTTTCCCAGAGCCGTTTGCTTCGCCATTTGGTTCGTACAGGTTGCCCAAAGAGCTGGCTAACCTGGTGCTGGAGGATGGGATGGAGGGGAAACAGACATGAAGGGTAGAGGACACACTCATGCCCATATCTACACTGCAGGACACGGAGATCATGGAAAATCTTCTGACAGAAGGATGAGGAATTGCATGTAGATTGTATTTACTGAGACTGTATTTACTCTCAACCTGGAATAGGGCTGGGCAACGTACTCAAAATTGACTACGGAAAAGTCTCTTTAAACTTAAATGAATTTAACTTGACAAATTTAATGGCATTTCTCCCACCTATGTAAATCAAAATTTTGATTCAATCATACGTTTGTGTCTTCCCTTAATGTTCGTAGAATTATACACGAAATTTTAATTTTAAGAGAAAATGAATGTGGGCAAGTTTATTACATTTAGGCATTTAAAAGAAAAATTATTAGAAGGATCTTTGTGAGGGAGATTGTAATTTTTATATTACACATATGCAATATTTTTCAATTCATATTATTTTAATTTAATTTTTATATTTGTTTATATTTTTAATTTACTTAATTCTTTTTATTTCTATTTAATTTTTTTTATTTTATTTATTTATTTTTAGCTATTGCATTGAGTAGGGAGATCATGTAAGGGATTAATAATGGACAATATTTTACTGTCTACTGTTTATGAGTTTATAAACATATTTTATTATGTTTATTTATTAAAAAATTATTAAACTGCATCCGTCAAGTCAATTATGAAGAATGCAGCTTAAATTTTATTTAAAATTCTCTTTATAAATTCACAGCAAAAAAAAATATTTTCAGTGACTTTAAAAGGTTTTCTAAAAAAAGATTTTTTTTTTCGCTTATATTAAGAACATTATTAAAGACCAGATAACGTTAAACAAATGTTTTATTAATATCACCGCAGAATATTCAAATTTCAGTGAATGTTCCCATATTTTTTACTATACATCTATAAAATATCGCCCAGCCCTAGCCCGGAGAGTGTTAGAAAGTGCTTTTCAAGACGGTCTGAACAGTACTGGAAAGTAGTGGGTGTGCACTTAGTCCAAAAATACATCAATATGACTCGACAAGTGCGAGTTTGGAGAGAGTGAAACTGTTGTAGGTAGGTGATATGTCTCTGGCTATTTGATTACATAAACGGCAGGGAACGAGTCGCTTGAGACCAGTGCACCAACAGCACGGAGCAACCAACTTGATTCCTTGCGTTTACGGCTCTCCGTTTCAGAGCATAGGGTAGTCACAGAGAGGAAAGAAGGCCACCAGGGAGCTGGGAGGAGAGAAGGAAGGAGAGAAAGTAAAGAGGAAGAAGAAGTTACACAAAAGAGTTGGTGGACGAGTGAGAGAATAAGCAGACAGAAAGATATGGAGAGTGTCGAGAAGATTGGAGGAAAGATGATTAGAAGGGAGGTCAGGCTCACCTCTTGAGGTTGGTTGATGAAGATGAAGAGCGGCCAATGCGCTTGGCAGAGGCAGAGACGGAGACGGAGGAGGATGGTGGGACTTTGGAGGGTTTTAGGGGCGAGATGGAACCCTGGACAGTGGCTGTGGGTTTCATGCGGCTATAAAACACACAAACACAAATACAAAATCTTAACATTTAGCTGTTAACACCGTATTGCACTCTACAGGAGTAGATAAATATTTTGTGTATATATAAATTAATTGATATAATCTCTCTCTCTCTCTCTATCTCTCTCTCTCTCTACACATACATACACACCCATATATATATATATATATATATATATATATATATATATATATATATATATTTATGTAGTTTTCAGAGTGGATTTGAAGTAAAAAAAAAAGCAAAAGCAGGTCTGTAATTATATAAAAGAGCACTAAAGCACTAAATAAACAAGATACAGTAGTCTGGGCTGCTACTGGGAATCTGACTATCATTTAATCTCCAAAATCCACCCCGGAGTCATGAAAAATGCCATACTGACTATTTATAAGTACATTTCTAAGAGCCGTTATGTTCTTGACAAAAACTTCAGCCAGGAAATTAACGGTTTAGAAGAAACTTTTATCAGAGGCTTCACTTCCGCTAGATTCTGTACAACAAGGGAATGAGAGTGTTGTTTTAAAGAGGAAAAATAAATCAAGAAAAAGAGGCAGACGAGGTTTCAAAATCAGCCAAATAAAATTGACTTTCAGAGTAAAAAAAAAGGCGTTTTACACTTTTTGTTCTGTCTTCATCCTGAAGTGTTCTTTATCTCCATACCTGAATCTGTACCAAAATAGTCAATATGAAACTTGGCTCTGAGCTCTTTCCCTCTCTCCATCTTGGTCCGTATCAGCTAAATACAAAACAAACAAATTTGCCACAAGCTTATCCATCATCCTTGTGAGAAGGAGCTGAGACAGGAAGTGTAGGAGGGCCAGTTACGTCCAAGAGGACTCTTCAACTCGCCGCTCTTCATGGGAAATTAATTAAGGACTGCGCATTTGCTCACGAAGGGGTGTTTAATTTACATCTGGGTTAAACGTCCTAAAACGGGGCCTGATCAAATTATTGACGACATCAAGCACACGAGGATGAAGAGTCCTATCCTTATCGAGCGGTACTTCAAGATCCTGCTTTGTTAGCGCCGCGCGCAAGGAGGGGTTGCAAATTACGATTCGCCAGGGTATAATTAGTCTTTTAGAGGGTGAAGTACGTAGAACGCCAATTGTAAGTCGACTGTGTTTATTCCTTCGGCTATTTTTATAAACTTGGAGAGGTCTGAGGTAAAATAGCTAGTGTACTAAGCCAACAGCTTATGCAAAGCATTTCAGAGGAGGCCATATTTTAGTTAGTTTCAGAATTGTACTTGTTTTTAAATGTATTTATCCAAAGTTTTATAGACCAAAACAGGCCAAAAGACTTGTATATGTAAATTACCTACCTTATGACCTTAAAAGAAAACAAAATAAAAGTTTGGAATGAAAAGTTACCTGAGAGGCTGAGATGGAGACTTGGTGTGCATCTTCATGTCCTCGAGTCTGTTGGAAGAACGTTGAGATGACACTGGGTTCAAGTACACACTGCTTGGTTATGTAACAAACTGTTGCACATAGCTGTATGTAAAAATTGAGTTTCAAATGAAACAAAATGATATTCAATGCCCAAAATATCTACATTTGCTAAACTGTGCAGTACACAAGCAGAGCACACTGTGTGGAATACTATACCCCACATTGCAATGCACTCAACAGTCGTCAATTTCTACTATTACAAATCCAATCAATCAATCAACCGCAACTGCCTTTTAAAAATAAAAACAGAAATGTTATAGGTAATATTTGGATGGAAGTTGAAAATGTTGTATATTTGGTGTATATATATATATATATATATTAGATATATATATATATATATATATATTTTGTTAGGACTGTCAACGTTAAAAATATTTTTTGTTTTTCCGTAAATTCTTTCTTAATTTGACAGAAAAAGTTAACGTTGACAGTATATATATATATATATATATATATATATATATATATATATTTGTTAGGACTGTCAACGTTAACGTTTTCTTATATGTATATATATATATATATATATATATATATATATATATATATATATATATATATGTTAGGACTGTCAATGTTAACTTTTTCTGTCAAATTAAGAAAGAAAAATATTTTTGTTTTTCCAGGAATTTACGCCTCCATGGATTAGACACACCCAGCACTTCCGCATAAGACACTAGTAGCTTGGCAGACTTCGTAAGGGAATGCGGTCTACTGGAAGATCAGTCCAAATCAGCATTTTGTACAAAGTTAAAATCTCCCCCAATGATAATATGGTGTGTTTCAATATTAGGAATAACAGTGAAAATCCCCTCCCTCCCCTCCAAAGTTCAAACTTAGGACTAAGGGATGTAAAAGCAGAAAGCAGAATGTTTCTCAATGGTCAGCCAATCCAAAGCTACCGAGAAAACATCTCTCCAAGACAACAGGAATACCATGTTACTATGCCAACTAGCTCTGTGCCCGATGCATCAGTGCTCTTACCAATCTGTGTTCTTTTGTATTAATTTTAGCTCGGTCTTGCATTTTAGAGTGGACTGGAACACTAACTATGGCCTGGCGTCATTTATCTCTTCACTGAGCTAAAAGCTAATGGAAGTTGAAAGAGTCGTGATAAAAGACTTCATGCACGGGAAGGAACGAGTGTCATTTATGTAATGTGGCTCATTATATGGACACCTGAATAGATGATGTGATATTAGTCTTAGACCAGCTTTGCTTTTTATCTCTAGGTTGAGATTCAGGACCAAAATAGACTACTGCATCACAAAACGCAATTTGAATCAAAATGAGTTATATACTCAGTGTTGCCACATGTGGCCCAATTGCAGGTTGTTTTATAGCTCAACCAATTAAAGAATAGTTTTTTCCTTTAAAAACCAAAGCAATGGCCTCTCACCTTATGGCTCCAGCAGTTGCAGACCTCGGCTGCCGTCGACCCTTTAAGGCACGCAGTTTGTCTCCTTGTGTCATACCGAGATCGTTCTCAGTGTAATCGTTCTGTCGAGAGTTAGAGAACATCGAAACAGCTGACATAACTCCAAAGAGGTGATGCTTGACTTGAGTTAAAGGTCTAAAATCTGATTTATACTACACATATGCACAAAAAAAATATTTATATAACCATTTTAAGTAGTAAAATAAAGGCAATAAATTTTCTTTTTTTACATTATATTTGTACATTTTTTCTTCAATGTATATAGTGGTTGTGACCCTCTCTAACATTATACTCTAGAAATAGTAATATATTAAAAATATTTAAATAACCATTTTAAGTAGAAAAATAAAGAAATAAAGGTAATAAATATTTTCTTTTTTTTAGATTATATTTGAAAAAATTTTAATCAATGTATATAGTGTTACGACAATCTCTAACATTATACTCTAGAAATAGTAATATTTTAAAAATATTTAAATAACCATTTTAAGTAGTAAAATAAAGAAATAAAGGCAATAAATATTGAATTTTTTTACATTATATTTGTACATTTTTTCTTTAATGTATATAGAGGTTACGATCCTCTCTAACATTATACTCTAGAAATAGTAATATATTACAAATAAATATTTTCATGTTACAGCTGTTAATCATTAAATAGCTGAAATTCATATTCTGGATTATTTCAGTCTAAATTAATTACAATATAAAGGTCCCCCTTGCAAAATATAGCATCTTCTGCAGGAATATACTTTTTTTTTTATACTGAATTAAATTACTAATATATATATATATAAAATACTATAAAGAAAACAATTATATATTTGTTAATTTTTTTAAGCATTTCGATTTGAAAATAATTAAATATACTTTTTTATACAGAATTAAATTACTAATATTATATATATATATATATATATATATATATATAAAAAAAAACACTAAAAATTAAAATAATTTGAAATTCTACAAGTGAATTTAGGCATTAAAACATTATCTTTACTGCTTTCATTCTGTATATTTATCATTTAAATGTAAAAAGAAGAATTAAAAGTTCTATATCGACCGATGTGGTAACTAAAAATCCCTGTTATACAATATATATGGTACTGCTATATTGTGCATCCCTAATTTAAATAGATTTTTTTTAAAGTCCCATTAAGCCTCACCTCCTCCATACGGTCCAAGCTGTGGGATTTAAAGATGGAGGTGCTGATGGAGAGGTTGTCTATACTAGAGATAAGGTGAGGCACGGATCTGTCCTCATACTGCCGCTGCTTGGACCGGTGAATGTCTCCATGAGCCCAGAGACTCGCCTGCTTCCTGTACAGGTACAAAGACAACAGTTCCCATTCAATGTCTTGTGTTGCACAAATAATTCAGCCATATGAAAAGAAATCTGCTCTCAGATTGAACCGTTTACTTAATTCCAAAGCCCGATAACAGACACTTTGTGTCCAGCACACAGGAAGGGGAATCTCAAACGCCTCATAGTGTTTTCTAAGGTGGAAAATATGCCTTAAGATAACGTTCATCTATCCAGCGGAGGGCATTCTCTCACGCAGCGGCCCACAGCATTGTCCAAGCCCAACAAAACATTAGAGAGATTACGTTTAACTGACCTGCACATGGCCAGTGCTCTGTTTTAACTCAGACATGACAACCGAACTATGGTCTGGTTTTACAACGCACGAAAGGCCTCATCGTTAGACGAAAGCTGAATCAAACTCCACGAGCAATCCTTTTCCCAAGCCAGAGTTGGATGATTCAGCCAGATCTGGAACATCTGCTGACCTTCTTTATCTGCTTAGCAAAGGAGTGCGCTCTCGAAATACACTCTTACGCTGTTGAAAATACACGACTTTGAGCCAAAGTTAGAGCACTCATCAACGTTATGTAAACGTAGTGCACAATAAAAAGTTGTTAAGAGGCCAAAAGTGGTGCATTGTGGGTAGTTTTGGGTCTTACTCTTCTAGGTAATGCTGCTGGGGTCCAATAACAGAGCCGGGTCTGCAGACGCGGATCCAAGCGATGGCTTCAGCAGCTGTGAAACGGTAGTGCTTCATTAGGTAGCAGCCAATCAGAGTCCCCGTCCGGCCTAAACCCGCTGTGATTGGTAGGAAAAAGGTCATAGTTGTTTAATGGTCTTATTGATGCACTTCCATGGCCACTTTACCATAATATTGATTATCAGGCTAATGCGTGTTAACATTTAATTTCCCTTTTACTTCCTGTTAGACCATAAACCCCCCCAAAAAAAACCCTTCTTCATCGAGTCGGATCAATAACACAGCATTCAAATGATAAAAAGATCATTAACATATTGACAACAGTTGTCTTGCTAGTAGGTCAATGAGGCCATATTTCCATGTCTTTGATTTAAGTGGCGTCTCACCCTTGCAGTGCACGGCCACCGCTCCATCTGTGCTCTCGCAAATGTGCAGGAAGCGGCGGGTGATGACGTCACTGGGTGTGCTTCCGTCCACGAAGAACAGATCGTAATGGTCGAAACCAGCATCTGTGAAGCGCTTGGACTCATAGATCTTCTTGTTGAGGCGCACTATGGTGGTGACGTTGTGCTTGCGGAAATATGGAAAATAAGCCTCGGGGGCATGTAGAGGATAACCTGCCACACAAGAGAACAGGAAGTCCATACATTCGTCATTTCTAGTATTATACATGCATGTTAAATAAAATTATGTAATTGAGATATATTTATAAATATATTATATATACACACATATATGTATACACACACACACACACACACAATTATATATTTATATATAATATATTTATATTAGGGCTGTCAAACAGATTAATCGTGATTAATCGCATCCAAAATAAAAGTTTGTGTTTACATAATATATGTGGGTGCACTGTGTATAATTATTTTGTACAATTATTTTGCATATATATATTTATATATATATATATATATATATAAATAAAACCAAAAAATGTATATATAAAATATTTATGTATATATATATATATATATATATAAAAACCAAAAAATGTATATATAAAATAATTATATTTATATGTAATATAAATTATATATAAATCTATATACAGTATATACATGAAAATGTTTCTTAAATACATACAAGCATGTGTGTGTATATAAAATACAAGCATATATATATAAAATTGCGATTACTCGTTTGACAGTCCTTATATATATATATATATATATATATATATATACACATATACACACACACACACACACACACACACACACGTATATAAAGTGAAGCACAAATACATATATTCACATATATAAATTAAATAACTTTGTACTGTAATCAATTATAGTATATAATAAATTAATAAAAATAAAATAAAATAAAAAAAAGCATAAATTGCATGCCAAAGTTTAATACTCTGGATTAAGGATTTAAACAAATACCTAACCCCTAACTGATCATGATATTTAATCTGTTGAAATCTCTATCTATATGTGTGTGATTCTGTGATGACTTGTAAAACAAGGGCACCCTCTACTGCCACATAAGTAAATTACATCAAACATCATATGAAAGAAAGTGCTTAAATTAATACAATATATGGCTAATACATAGAAAGCGGCCTTACCGTTCTCGATTTTACTTTTCGGATGCGGACCGCTGAAAGCAAGAAGTTTGCCCGGGACGATCCAGTTCAGATCTCCATTCTCGACACGCTGGAAGGACACAGTGAAACAAGTGATGGAAAACAAATAAAGACAACGGGAACCAGATCAAAACAAAGAAATGAATCAGGGAAGGTTGTATAACAGCCAGTCAAGTATCTTTTATAAATGGCAAGTTGTGCTGTCCTGAAACTCCGAGTTAAACAAGACGTAACCCCTTCAAATCAGAGAGCACAGCGGGTAACGGATTAACACAAGCCAGAAAATTTACATAATACTAAAAGGACAAATCAATCAAATGCTCATTTGTTACAGTGATTGTTTAAACTGAGATGTGCAACAACCTTGTGGCAGATTATAAACACAGGTAGGCGACACATAATCATGTTGTGTGTTGATCGAGCCGAGACTTTCATTACGTTAAAATGTCTTTTGGGTCCCAATGGAATAAACATGATTACATAACCGGCTTGAGGAGCAATGAAAGCAATTCTGGGTAAAAAAAAACATTGCCTGCTGCTCCGCCTAATGAGCACATTTCATATTGAGGGGGCGAAGAGGGGCATCATTACCTCATAATGCTCATACTCATTCACGTCGAACGTCTCGAAGTTCAAGAATCCGTGCTGAAGGGCCTGAAAAACAAAGTTAATAATAAACATTACTTAGTCATATGTTAATCAAAAATGTGCATTTGTAAGGTGAATTTCCCCTGAAAGTCCCCTCCACCCTAAACAAGCACACATCCATGACGTCTGACCATGTTTAACCAATTAGTCAGTGTAATGGGGCTAAAGCGGCCTGTCTGGTACTCAATGAAGAGCTGCACGGGAAGACATTAAGGAAAAAGGCATACGAGTCGATAAGCCGTGGCAGTGAGCGATGAGGGCCGCGTCTAATGGAGAGTCAGATTTCTGCTGCTGTTGGCGTCCACCGCATTTCTCACAGTTGGCTACCAGAGAACTGGTTAAAAGGTGCATAATCTTTTATTCTCGCTTATTCACTTTATTAATAACTAATACATCTGGACTTTATTGCTATATAAATGCAGCATCATACGAAAGCAATGGCTGTCCTTCTCACAGATGAGCCACCAACAATTTGTCCTCTTTTGAACTCTGACATGTCCCCTCCCCATTATGTTGTGTGGATTACAACGGAAGAGTCGGATTTGGGTGGTCACATGACCTCAAGATTTCAGAATCTGAATGGGAACAGACCACTCAGAGACTGTCACTGAAACCATCCAAGCGTGGAACATGCTGTCCTGAGCTGCAGGGTTGAACCTGTCAATCAAAACCTAATCAGAGCTGAGAGAGGGCACTACACAGCGGGTGAGTGATTATCACAAGCTGGCAAAGACGCATCACTCTAATGGACCAATCAGCTGAGCGCGTTCAGGTATGAAACGTAACACAAACAAGTCAGTGAAGTCTACACGTGTAGACGTACAACTGGCGGCCGTGTCCGTTTACGCCCTCTGGGTGCACTGACAGATGTGTGCGCACCTGATACAGCGAGCCGTCTCGCTCTAAGTCTGATGTTATGTAACTGTTCTTGGTCAGGTTTAAATCGAATGAGCCCAGCCGCCCTCCTCCCCTCTGCTGTTGACTGGACAAAGAGCTTACAGTAGAAATCCTCTTCTGCAGTGTCAATGGACGGTGTGGATGAGCTGCTCTTAATTACTGCCAACTAGAGCCCGACCGATAAAGGATTTTGAAGGCCGATACCGATACAAATATTTTTGGCTTTAAAATCCGATATTCCGATATATCGGCAGACATTTTTTTGTATATTTGAGAAACGCGCAAACAAAACATTAACAGATTTCCCTAACATTAGTTATTTATGAGTTTTAACTAAAATAATATGATAATGCATTTTAAAAAGAAACTTGTTTCTTTTATTGTCACAACAGAACAGACTGATGATAGTGGCGTTAGCTAGCTTTGTGGTTAGCGAGTCTACGATGAGCCATAATTTAGCAATGGATAACGTCATACTGCAAATTGTAAAACATACATTTTCAATATAGCAGGCCAAGGAGAGATGATACGTCTCATTGCTATAAATGTCACGCGATATTACAGAAATACTTCAGTATTGTCAAAAGTTAAAAGGACAGTAGGTCAACTACACTGTAACAACGTAACGCAATTATTAATTCCGCTTCAGCAAAACTGGACATGATAGTCACAAATTTTGTCATGCTTATTTGAGAACTGATGGGGATGATCTTTTAATTGTTATTCAAGCAATGTATGTCTCGTGCGAGTGTTGCCAACAGGGACTATATAGAGTGCCCTCTGGTGGACAAACTATACAACTCCAACACTCATGACATGGTTGAAGCGTGTTTCGTCCGTTTTTTATTTTATTTTTTTAAATATTCATTTATCGGCCATTATAACTGCCGATACCGATAGTTTGGAAAATGCCTAATATCGGCCTGCCGATATATCGGTCTGGCTCTACTGCCAACGCTACCAAAATCTCCAGTTTCCCCATTTTTACCCTTGCAATGGTAATGGTGGAGTGTAGTGGGCTGGTAATGTACAAGCGAACTTCATACTTGATCAAGACACTTGGCCCTGTGATGCTCCAGGGAGGATTGTCGCTGTAGTAGCGTCTTTGGATAAAAGCTTGAGAATAAAACCTAGTTAGCAAACAAACAGTAGTCTAAAACAATGCCCAACATGGCTGATGGTTTACATGTTTTGGTGGCATTGGCCGAATGTTTAAGAGGGAGTAGTTACATATTATATAGAGAATTTAAAGCAATAAAGTCGTAATTGTTTTTCGCAATTGCAACTTTTTTTACAATGTGATCTCGCAATTGATCCATTGTTTGACAATTTGCAACTTTCCTCATAATTGTGACTTCATATCTCACAATGTGACAAATGCAGAAAAGTTAAACGTTTCTTGCAATTTAGAGTTTCGGACAATTAGCATCATTTTCCTAAATTGCGACTTCGTCTCACAACTTGACTATATCCGAAAACTGCGATGTTATAGTCACAATTACGAGAAACAAATTTACAAGAGAAAAAAATATAGGTAGTTACATAATCACGTTGTGAGATAAAGTCGAAATTACAAGAAATTGAAAAAAGTCGCAATTATTTAGAGTAATCTACAATTACTACGATGATTCTCAAAATTGGCACATTTTTCCAATCATAATCGCGACTTAATACTTAAAAATTGAGATATTGTGAGATTTTCAGATAATTAGTTGCAATTATGAGTGAAAAATTTGCTGATTGTGAGAAACAATGTAGTAATTGTAGAAATAGTCGCAATTACTAGAAATAATCATCTCTTTATATTTCCATTAAATCGCGACTTTATCTCATAACATGATTTCAATTACTCAAGTTTTTCTTTCGCAATTTTTTTTCTCGTAATTGCCTCTTTATATCTCACAATGTCGCAATTTTAATTTAGCATTAATATTTTATTTTTAATTAATTAATTTAATGTAATATTAATTCGCAATTAAGAGAAGCAAATTTGCAAGAGAAAGTCAGAAACTGCGAGTAACAAAATCACATTGTGAAATATAAAGAAATACAGAAAAAAAAGTAACAATTGCCACCCGGTAAAAACATGGTAAATTTGGATTTTCTTGTTAACTTTGGAAAATTGCTCTACAGAGTTTGAACCTAAACTCTTTGATTACCAGCCCAGATGTTTACCCATTAGATAAACCCAAATAACTAACAAAAACAAATTAACTGCTCTCATGTCAACAAATAGGGCATTAACTCCCCCTTTGACAGCTCGGAGAGAGGAAGCAGTGGTGATTTGATCATTATCAGGCTTCAGTGTTTATCACACTCACAGATGCCGTGTGACTCATGCAATTAAGGAGCTGTTAAAACATGGCTTTTAATTAGAGCCGGAGGGGAGGCAATGATAAAAGTGTCACATAAATCTGTCTCAAAGCAACAGCTACTATCTAGACAGCAGCAGAGCACATGATGCCATGAGGGCCCAAATGTCTGCATGTCCAGTGTCTATAATTTAACTTACGCAGTCAAGTAACATTTTAAAGGGGATGAATTTAAATATTTGATTATTTTCGTATATTCATTTGTTACTAACATTTTTATAACATTTTATAAAATCTAAATGAGCCATTTACAATTCTTCTTTGAGCGTGTGATTTAAATAAACAACATAAGCAATGGAGGGATGGGTTTGCATTCGAAGGATGCTGATATTTTTTCTGACGCAGGTTAAACAAAAAGACATTCCAGGCAGTTTAAGCGGCGTGAAGGATGTTTTTGGATAGCAAGCATGTAGGAATTAACTGTCCGTGCTCAACAAGTCTTTCCGGCGCGTCGAGCTGGAAACACATCGATACCTGCAGACGCACTGGGCAGTTGCTGAGATACTCCCAAAACAGACGCGAATGAAAAACCTCACGTGAGCCGCGCCATTTACCTAGAAGCCAGTTTAACAACTTTGAGTAACAAGATATTGTCTGTGAGGCAGCTTATACGCCGAGTTTCGGTTCATTTATGAGACAAGCTCCAGTTCACGTGCAAAGATTGATTGTGCCGGCAACTTTGATTATTTTGTCTGCTTTATTTGCTTCTTATTTATTAAAATCCAGGCAATTGGGTGCATGAAACGTTGATTAAAATTAAGATACGATTAATACAAAACAAAATTCACTTTAAAGAACGGCTTTCTACAAAACGAAACTTAATGAAGTGGTCGAAATCATGTCTCCCGACATATTGCGTCATCTTGCAACACATACCTTGCTAAAACATGTATGTGGGAGATGCGGAATAGATAAAAACAACTCAAAAAGTAAAAAAAGGACTTGAATAAGCCCATTAATGGCATGTTTGAGTCATGCTCTTAATGACCTATGTTTTATTTCCTATTTCCATATTGGGAATAATAAATGTCTCATTTTAATTTTAATTTCAAAAGTCAGATTGTAACTGGATTTTAAAACAAATATATATGTGGTCTGAAATGGGTTTGTAAATTTATGTGTTGTTTTTTTTATTTATTTTTATTTTTTTTGCTGTTGTGAATATAAAACAAAATGGATTTGAGTGGATTACACCATAAAAAAAAGGCTGCCTATTTGAAAAAGATACAGAAAGTAAAATCATTCATGTGTTTAGCTAACCCACTCTCACACCAGTCAGAGAAAAAGTCTGCACAATAGGGGGCTGAGGAGAGATTCATTGCCACTGTGGCTTGAAGTGAAGACACCTGTCGTGTTATATAAGCCATCAGCGAGATAACATCCCTGAAGCACTTTTTCAAATCACGCAGACACAAATGTTCTTTGCCTAATGTACAGGTTTCTAGTCTTACACTGGCTGTCCAAGGAGGATTAAGTTAACAATCAGTATCTATGGGTATAATCCTGGATTGTTGAATGCTGAAACACTAAAAACCATGTTTACGGGCTAAAGTAAGCTGCAATATCATACAGACTGATACATTTGCATTAGTTATTAAATAATTAATTATAATTTATATATATAATTTTTAAATAATAATAATAATAATAATATCTACAGATTTGGAAATTATTATTAATATATTATTTAATAATATTTTATGAAATTATTATTACATATAATATGGTAAATATTCAGTGGTGAGATTAAAACATTTGCATAGTACTATAGTGTATATCTCACCTTCCTAATGCCTTGCAAGGCGTCAAGAACCGTCAGATTGTATGTGCAATTCCCAAATGAAGCATCCCTGGAAGAGAAAAAAAGGCAGCATGTTAAAATTGTGTGGGTGTATTCACAAAAGATACAATCTAACAACAAAAAGAAACACCCACAAGAATATAAACAGGAATATAAAGTCATGTTATGTGCAAAGAAACGGGAACAGAGACACTGGATAAAAGCTGCAGAGCCGAGAGCTGAAGTTTAAAATCAGAGTCAACGATAACATGCCCATGAAAACAAGTAACTGGGTCAGGGCCTTTGTGTTTGGATGTGGGAGAGAAGGTAAAGCGACACGCGAGACTGTGTTCACAAAGAAAGAAAACCTTGCAGTTGAAAGTGTACATGTGGGTCTCCAACAACACGATGAGTTACATCTCCAGGGTCAAGGCGAAATCAATGTCATGAACCAGCCTGTTATGATCACATATATGAGGAAGTCCAATTTGGGTTTGTTTGTGTACCTAAAATAATGTCATTGGGTCAAGGGAAGCGAGGGTTGTAATAAAATACCCAATGCACACCCCCTTGCCAAACGCACATCAAGGAACAGGCTCTTTGTGCCAACTTAAATTGAGTTTTGCATTATGCATGCACTTAATTTGCTGTTTATGATGCAGGCTGGGTTGCATAAAAAGTGGGTCAGTGTTCTGCTGGGATCCTTTCATTAGTCTCCCAGTGTGCCTCAATGGAAAGTATCATGCTTCATTCACCCACACATACAACACGTACTTGACCACATCACACATACTTATTACTCCCAGAAGAGGGCATGAGATCTTCTGTATTGGTCCACTACTTCATGGTAGCCCAAAAAATATATTAAAATGGACTTGCCATTAGTAAGTTGAATTCTTCAAAGCACTGTGGTTAAATGTTGGTGACATGAATGGCTTTCAAAGTAACACTTCATGTTAATTGTGATTGTCCTGATTTCCATTATAACTTAACCCCAGTTTTCTTCTAAAGGGAATATTAAAGGGGTACTCCACTTTTTTTTGGAAATAGGCTCATTTTACAAGTCCCCCAGAGTTAAACAGTTGGGTTTTACCGTTTTCAAATCCATTCAGCCGATTTTCTGATATTTAGAAGAATATCATTAACCAGACAGTTTCTGGTCTCATTGACTTCCATAGTATATTTCTTTCCTACTATGGAATTCAATGGGACCAGAAACTGTCTGGTTACTGATATTCTTCTTAAATATCAGAAAATCGGCTGAATACATTCGAAAACGGTAAAATTCAACTCTTTAACTATGGGGGAGCTGTAAAATGAGCCTATTTACAAAAAAAGTGGAGTATTCCTTTAAGATAAGTACCTTGTTCAAGAAAAAACAGTGATGGTTTTCAACCGGCAGCTTCCGGATACCAGCAGAGATGTATAACCACTAGGCTATACCAACACCAACTCAAACATGAAGAGAAAAACACTTTCAAGTTATGTTATAAAAAAAAAGAAAAAAAATGCAATGTAAAAGTAGAAAACCCAAGCAAGTTTCCAACAGAGCTTTGAAGACAATTGTCTTTTGTTCACACAATCATATGTACCACATACCGACAACAGGATCCAAAAACAGCAGGAGACTTTCCCACCAGCCAGAGGCTCATTCATCTTCCTTTCCACAGCACAGAGAAATGTTGAGCCAATCGATTTGGCTCACTGGCACCAATTATAGACTAACATCCTGAGGATTATGTAATGTCTCACCTCCGTTACTGGAGGCCAGGAAACACAAACCTCATTCAAAAACAACCCATCTTTTCCACTTTTAAATGAGTAATTTAGTGGATGCTTTCAAAACATTGCAAGTGACTTACGAAACATTACAATGAAACTCCCACCACAGAGTAGCCAAAAGGTCAAGTGCCTTACACGAGGCACATTTTTTTGTTTTGCCCCTTGTGGGGTTTGGAACTTTCGGTTATCAGCCCAGAACTTAAATCCATAGACTAGACAATTAGATGGACAGTTGTTGCTGAACAAGCAATTATACAGGCTCAAGAGCTGTTCCTATAAGGGGCAAGTCAGACAATTCATGCATCAACCGTAATTAGTTTCTCCAACAAAGAAGGTATCAGACAGGGCTGTTGGTCACAGCATTCACATAAATCTGAATCTTTACAGTCTTAGGCTGGGTTTAAAATGCTGGGATAAGCAGAGCTGTTAAGCACAGGGTGTGTCCTGGGCAAGCACTGTAGAGGAGCGAAGCAGGACAAGCTTACAGATGCCAAAGCCTGAAGTAGAACATTAATGCCGTTACGTAATCATCACCATGATTTGCTATAGCAAATACAGATTTACAGCCACGACAGTGGCCTATGTAATCATATCAGGTCAAAGTTCCTTTGAGACTTAGTAGGCTGGGTAACTTCATGATTTAAATATGATTAAGTCCAACAAGACAGAAAGACAGATAGAGCTTAGCGGACCAAGAGCTGAAAGAAGAAATAACAGGGCAACGAAAGCCCAAGGGAGGAACTCTGATTGGATTTGAATTCGATCGTAGCACTGGTGGAAAATGGACATGACAGGATTTTATGCAAGGTCTTGATGACGAAATGTGTCAGTGATCGAATGAGGAAGGAACACATGAGTTCAGTTTAAATTTGTCCACCCTTCCTTGTAGTGAAACCACCGTTCCTTGGTGGAGTTTCTCATTGAGTCAGATGACTTTCTTCATCTAGATTAGTTGGGCCTACACAGATTGAGCAAGATTAGTTCAAATCAATAATTAAAACTACTAGCCACACAGGGCAGAGTGGACCTTGCTAACTTTCTCTTAGAATTACCTACACTCTAAGAAGAAATGGTTCCATCCCCCGCTTCATATATGGAACTCCAAAATAGTTCTATATAGAACCATTTTTTTGGTAAAAGGTTCTATTGGCCAAGTATGGAACCCAGGGTTCTATGTAGAACCCAGAGGAACCCTTTTTTTAAGAGTGTATAGAACCTTTTAGGGGTTACAACGTAGCGCTGATGGAACCTTTTAAGGTTCTATATAGAACCATTTCTTCTAAGAGTAATATTTGGGCAGAATTCTTCACTGTTCTTACATAATGGTTGAGCATTGTCAATATCTAAATTATTCATCTAAGACTGAAGCTCTCCATCCTGGGCACTAGATCACAGTCTCCAAACCTGAACATAAATAGAGATTGCACTGCCACCAAACCATCTGAATTTTCAAGTTACTTCAAATGTCGTTCTAAAAATATATTGCTTGAGGACAACTTGAGGTCATGTTGTGCATTCCATCATTGGGTGGATACATGTTGATTATGCAAGTTTCTATCTATGTAGGACTTGGTGTGGGAAACTAATCAGCAACCAAGTTCAATGTGCAGATATTTTGGTCGGACAGCAAGCATTTGTTTACGCAAGATGGATCAAAACCACACTTTCTAGCCACAATGATCCAGAATAGATCAGCCAAAGTTCATGTTCACAGTTAAAAATGGTAGACAACCAACATCTATTTAAGTCTGGTTGAACTTTGCAGCACTTATGTTATTATTTTCAGAACTACACATACCTTTTCATCCAACAACTTCTTGTAGTTTCTTCCTCGCAACTCGGTACGCAAACATGGGCCTCACACACAACTTCCCTTTAATGAATGGTATCGCCCATTCATTGTATCTCATCAGGATCCCCCTTTCCCTCTCATAAACAACACAACTATTTACTTTCTGAATTAACCAATTGCTAAGGATTACATAACTATGTCGCACTGTTTGTCTCCACGAGTGCCATGGCTACAGCAGCCAAGTGGGGGGCACACTGACAAAGCGCTTTTCTTCCCTTGCGCAGCTACACTGCTGATAACAATCACATCTTTGTGGAGAAACAAGGGCCCAATCAACCTTCAAGATGGACAGGACGGCAAGCAGAGTGGAAGAAGTGCCATAAGAGGCACGACTACTAAACATACCGCAGGATTTCATACTCAATGAATGGTTATAGGGACTAGTAGACCGATGTGTCGTAAGTCTTTACCTCTTTTACTTTACCACAAATCAAAATTCTGCCCTAACCAGGTCCATAAAACAAGTGTCCCATCCATGTTATAATTTCAGGTGTACAATAAGCACAACAAAACCGACTAAAATATGAAATAATGGTTCTCCTAGATGCCACTGAACATTAAACATAACAGATACAGTAAATAGTTGCTTCCCTAAAAGTGTAGACAAGCCCAAGAAGCAATTATGGCTTTATACATCTTAAAAACTTAAAATAATGGTGATGACTAAGTGATTAATAAGTGCCTTGCCTTTTCAGTGACGAAAAGAACATATACAAGGCAATATTTCACAAGCAAACATTTTATTTAATAAAAGGAAATGAAATCATTTAGCACATTTCAAGATAAATAACTGAACACTGAATAAATGCGATATCTATTTAATATATACTTATATTTTTAAATGGGAAAAACAAATTAATTCAACACAAACTTTTATAATTCAGAACATCAACATTTTTTGAGAATAACTCAACTGTTATTTACTCAACTTTTTTACTAAAAAAGGTGTTTAAGGTTAATCTCAAGTAGTAAACTATGCAAGAGCATTTGAACTAATGTCCACAAAGAGGGAAACAAAATAGATGTGTTGACTAATAAACACACCACTGAATAATGTAATTCTTTCTTTAGTAGTTGAAATTGTTTCACAAACCAATGTTGGTCAAAGAGTAAAAGGTTTTCCCTTGATGACAAGTATGAAAGTATGTGTTCTGAAGAAGAGCAAAGGAGGGTTTCGGCCTTCTGGGAAAAGCACTACAGTAAAAACAAATCTGCTGTTTCCTGTTAGCATCCAGCGACTGACGTTTCCAAACTGTTTGAAGGCCAGAGTTAATCTATACCGGATGCACTTACAGCGCATCTCAGAAAGTACAGATATATGGACTGATCCATAGATTTATAAAAAGCACCGTGGGACTGCACTGAAGATCGCAGATTCAGTAAATGTAGGCCTCTTCACTATTCAGTGCATACAGCTCCAAATCATTAGCAAGCAAGAGTCAGTCCACTATAACAATGAGCATTTCTGTTCGATGAGGCCAAGGGTCACCCTGCCTTTGTTGTTGTCCCTCATTATATATGCACGCATAACAGAATCTGCAGCTATGTGCTTGGACTGGGTGAACTTTAAGATTTTGAGTTTCTGGGTCAGTGAATAGGGAGGACAGGGCCACTCAAATCTCATCAAGAGGATTGACTAGCCCAGAATACTAACTACATGGTAATAAAAAAATGTAGAGATTTTTTGTTTCGTTTTAAAAGAAGGACAGTGTTTTGGGAGAAGGCAATAATATCTCCATGGGAATACCGTGTCATTTTAAGAAACAGTACCGGCATCTAAAGACCAGGACGGACGAAGCCAACCGTCAGCCGCAGTTTTTGAGCATCTGTCGGCTTAGTTTTTTCAGCATGTTGGTGTGAGAGAGAACTCTGAGTGGCTTAGCGAACGAATCAGTGCATGAGAAAAAAAACGAAAGTGATGAAAGCGAACAAATAAGTCAAGACGGTACAGATAGAAGTTTGTTAAAATTTTACATCATCTTACCTGAGCCATCCGATGTACGAATATTCTCATAATAACATGAGCCGATTGGAACGAAGAAAGTGATCAGCATGATGGTATTCAAAATGGTAAGCAAGCGCAGCTTAGATTACAGTTTGTATATCTGCAGTCCTAATTTCGGTTTCCTTTTTTAGACTATTGATATTTACTGATAAATATCACAGATATTTACTCGTCTTTTGGTGCAGCTTTTTGTCTGAGACGCAGCCAAGGAAAGGCGACAACACAGTCAGCTTTCACCATTACTCATCAAGAAGACCCCATTCACAACACCATCTTCTTTTTGACCCATTCACAATTCAGACATAGCAGATTACCAGTCTAGAACCTGCCACCGAAGGGTTTCCTCATACTTAAGGGCACTCAGCCTTATGTATGGTGGTCAGCTCAGTGGTTTTAACATCCTGTCCTTTGCAACAGTTTTGAACTGAGTCCAGAATTCAGCTCAAGAGAGGAGATTACATGGGTGCGCTGACCCAGCTGGACTCCGTAATCCCAAACTAAAAGACAGAGATGTCAACCGGTAGGAGCAAGAGAAATCTAACCATGCTGGAATTATGAGAATCACGATATAGATGTCGACTTCGTGGATTGCAAAAAAAAAAAAAAAAAATGGTCATGCTGTTTTTCCACTTTCCCTGTTTATTTATCTGGGCAAAGAAGTTTATCGCATTAAAAACACTGAGAGACAACTTTTTAATGCAAAATCAGATTAGAACGCAATGTGCGATAAGAGAGGAAGAGGAACGTGGGTGAAATGAGGCAATATACATAAGCTTAGTATTATAAGATTGGCTGTCTTACCTGAAGGGAAGATATGAGGCATTGGAGCCTGAAATCAGTGCTCTGTAGGCTTCCTCTGGTGTTTTCTTCAGGTAAATCACCTGAGACAGGAAACAGGAAAGGACATTATAAGGACATCATAAGGACATTGATAGACTTTAACACCAGTGTTAACTAAAATGAACACAAATCGTTTTCTGTAATTGAAATAAAATCTAAGTATTAGTTGAAAATATTTAAATGAAAAGCACTGCCTACTCGTTCGTTTTTCGATGAAAACATGTTCCTCTTTATCAAATACACAAATGTACTTTCAGGAAAGTGATGTTTAGGCAGAATGTGTCACACAGATGAGATGCTGTGGCTCAGCACAATGGGGCCCTTCTCAAGTTGGGACGACTTGTCACGGCACAGTGCGGCAGTCACAAACACAGACTTGCTGAAGTGACGAGTTTTAGCGGTCATCTATGCCAATCCCTCTTGACATCACAGAGAGAAAGAGCTCTATAATAAGATCTCTGCTCACTCCTTAAACATTTCTGTGGGTTGATGTCAGAATACAGCAGGGAAGTGCCAACAAGAAAAAGAAATGTGAACCGCAACTCTTTCCAACATGCATAAAATACAGAAAAGGGGATAGTTCATCCTAAAATATATTACGTAATTTACTCACACGTCATTCTTAACTTGTATGAAATTATATTGGATGTGGAAAACAAATGATGACATTTTGAAGGTAACTGCTAATTGCTCTTTTCCATGCAAATACAATAAATGGAAACTAATTTTCATGTTTCAAACATGCAAACAATAATTAAAACTAGGGCTTTCAAACGATTAATTGCGATTAATCGCATCCAAAATAAAAGTTTGTGTTTACATAACATATGTGGGTGCACTGTGTATGATTATATATATATATATATATATATATGTATATACACACACACACACACACGCTATTTAAGAAATATTTTCATGTATATTATGTATATAGATTTATATACAATTTATATTATGTATATAGATTTATATATAATTTATATTATATATAAATATTTTACATATAAATATTTTTTTTTCTTAAATATACATGCATATGTGTGAATTTATATATATATATATATACATACATAATAATTATACAAAGTGCACCCACATATATTATGTAAACACAAACTTTTATTTTGGATGCGATTAATTGCTTGACAGCCCTAATTAAAACATTAAATATTCACCGAAAATGTTCTATTCCATTTGCAAAATCATTCATACTAACTTTATAAACCACAAAAAAAATTGATTAATTGAAAAGATTCGACTCTAAAGAATGATTTATTCACAAATCTGGCACGGCTACTGGCAAATGTGATTTTCTAAATAACTACCGTATTTTCAGGAAAATAAGTCAAAATTGGACTGTTGAGATTTAAAATATATATATATATATATAAAAAATCACATTTCTACATTCAGAAATACATGTAAAATACTTTATAATTCAACTCGCTCAACAAATCAACAATATTCAGAATAGAACAAGAATGAAAAACATAAGTATAAAAACAAAAAGGGATTTACTGAATGAAAAACCAAAACGAAACTGAAACTGCAGGCGTGTGGGAAATAAAAAAACGCAACTTTTATTCCGAAAATGTACTGTAAAAATGGATAATATAATACTTTGACACCACTTTATGATTCTTTTTGTCACTTTTCGATCTTATGAAGCTTGGCAGTTTTAGTCATCATTCATTGTGATTGTATGGAAAAGAGCAACCTGCACACTCTTCAAAATATCTTCTCTTTGTTCCACAGAAGGAAGTCAGTCACACAGAAATGTCATTTTTTGCATGAACTAATCTTAAGCTCTCCAGTACTTCACAACATAAAAGACAAACTATGAGAGAGTTCAAGTGTCTGTTTGTGAACCCTGTATTTGTTCAACAGGAGGCCAGACCATTTCTATGCTCATGAAATATGCACCAACAAACAATTAGCTGAACAGTTCAGCAGATTAAGTTCAGCCCCATGAGAAGGGTCATCGCTTGTTTGTTTGGGTTGCGCCCTACTGTCCCATGTGACCCAGAGAAACGATGGAAGATCTTGCCCCCAGCTGTTCAACCAATAATCTCCTTCATATGATAAAACTGGGTCATAAACCGTAGGGCAGATCAGCAGCAAATATCTGCACTTGCCAGAAACGCACATCCCACTCAAGCCTGGATCAATAAAAACCTACTTACAGAAGATTCACTGCAAGTAGAAAGACAATTTACATTGACAGCATGTCCATGCACGCAAAGAGTGATAGGCAAGCCCACGTTGAGAAGAAACAACGGTCTTGTGCAGTTTGGAGATCATCTAAAACATCCATCTTGAGCACATTACAGGAGAGAATCCGCATGATTGGACGGCTGTCTCCAGAGGTTGGGTTTTATGAAGGTAGCTAAAATGAGTTTCCATTTAAGACAACTAAATTAAGACCAGGATCAGGGTTCAGACTAAATTTAGACCAAAAGGGTAATTGTGACCATTCCAGGTGGACGGATTTTGAGGTAGTACACCAACTTTGAGAGGCATTTGCAAGATAATTAGAATTGCAAAGATCAGGTTTGCAAGGAAAGAAGAAAATAATATCCATGTGTTTTTTAGTTAACATTCACAATCGTAATGATTAAATAGTGTCAATAATATATACATTTAAACAGCAGTATGAATGAAGCTATATAATCTCTGCAGATAGGGAACCAAAAAATATAAATGAAAATAATATATAAAAATATAACATCCAACACAGGATTTATGGTGGCATGCAGCCATTGCATCACAACAGTTCAAAATCAGATTATACAAAAAGCCAGATTATAACTCATCATGGCCCTCGTCCAATGAAAAGCAAGGGATCATCGGATCCCCCCTCTTTGGATAGCCCAGGATGAGGAAAAAAAGGATGCTGATATTGTATAACACCATCACCCTTTTCAGTTCCCTAATATTTCAAATTACAGATCTTCAGGCTTCTTTTGAAGGAAGTAGAGAAGCATCTCTCATAACACTTCCGATCCGTGTTGCCATTTAGGACTCATCAATATTCATGAGGAAAGAGGCTTTCTTATCTCCCAGGGCTTATGTCATTGTGAGACAGTAGCTGCTTTGTCAGTACAAAACAGCACAAATAAACTGTATATACTTGAGTAAATGCATGCTATTAAAAAGAGGATTAAAATATCTGCAGAAACAAAATTGGTGCCGTGACCCTTTAGAGAGCTCAGAAACTGTGGAGTCACATTACTGACTCACGTTATAGCTGGCACCTGTGCCTTTTCCAAAGCTAACGATGCCATTTAAGCAATAAATCTGCCTGGACCGAAAGTCATTCCATGAGAGCGCCGGGAACAGGAAAAGTGGAGATGCCCAATGGCGCAATCGGCTGGCATCGCTCATTCAGTCATGCCGTTTCACAATGGCCACTGTGTACGTGGTGGGATAGATGAATGGATGCATTGGAACAGGACAAACTGGCATGCGAGCAAGTCAAGGACGTAGTTATTGTGCTGCCACAACGCAGGGGATGTACCAGTCAGTCAGCAGTCTGTCGCTCTCTCTGAGGGGGAGGCTGTAATGAGGACACTCGCAAACATCCGAGAAGACTTCGTACTACATATGAATTTGCTGTCGATGCTGTGATGTGGGAGGTTTGTTGATTTTGACGGAAACAGCTGAGCGGCTAATTTGCAGGGTCATGACAGATTCTGTCCTGGACATGAATCTCTGAGACAGGCGAAAGTAATTAGAGGAAGACAGACGGAAAGAAAAAGATGGGATACTCACAGCATAAGCACCGATAAGCACAGCAGCGTTAGCCCTTTTGCGCTGGTCAAAGCTGGTGTAGTGAACAATCCTCTTTCTGGTCAGTGTAAACGACTGGAAACAAAAAAACAAATCCGTTACACTGCAAGGAAAGTCAAGAAAACATTTCAAATGCAATTTATTTTAGATAGCAGTTTATTTTAGATGTAATGCTCTATGTTGAGCATTACATCAACTGTTCAATGTAGTTTAATTAATTCAAATTGTAGTTCAATTGTAGTTTAACACAGAAAAAAATATGAAAATGAATTACAAATTGCATAAGATAAATTAAAAGATCAACAGTAGTTCAACTTCCAGTAAGTTTATGCCTATAACAACATTACATCAAGTTTTCGTTTAAACTAAGGCTGTCAAACGATAAGTCGCATCCAAAATAAAAGTTTGTGTTTACATAATATATGTGGGGTGCACTGTGTATAATTATTTTTTTATATAAAATATTTATATTTTTATATAATATTAATTATATATAAATCTATATTCAGTATATACATGAAACTATTTCTAAAACATATACAAGCATGTGTGTGTATCTATATATATAAAATAACTATACACAGTGCACCCATAAATATTATGTAAACACAAACTTTTATTTGGATGTGCTTAATCACGATTAATCGTTTGACAGCCCTAAACTTAAATGATTGATTATTATGATTGCCGGTTCGTGATAAAAAAGCGTTTTATCACAAACCGGCATAAATCTTTAATCGTTAAATGGCATTTTAAAGAAACAAAACAGCAATTTAAACACAAAACAGCAATGCTATTTGCATGAAAACCAAAAACAATCATTCAACATGGTTTTCATTAAAACTCAAATATAAATTATATAACAACTTCTTAAAAATGCTATTATAAAAAAAACTATCATTAATCACTGCATCAAACTTCTTGTTTTTTTGTTATGTTAATATGACGGAAAAAGATAACTGCATCAAGCGTTAAACTTGTTGGTTTGTCTTAATAAAAATATGTAAATCTTGGTTAATGTAAAAGTCACTTCAAACCCATTTACAGTTAAAATGACTGGTTAGATGTTTGGGAAACAGGTTGTGAGAAACTCATTAGCAAACATCTCACATTCCACACACTTAAAAACACATTTTTTCCTGCTTAAAATAGCTTGAGGTGTGTTCTGGATAACTCAATTGAGTGTCTTTAGCATGAGGGAATTTGGAGACAGATGTTGCCGCATCTGCCCCAGCTGCTGCAGTAACACAGAGGGAGGTGCTGCTGCTGGTGAGCCAAAATGTGCACGCGAGAGGCAGCATGTAGCTGCTAAAAGCCAACTCATGTACAGGCACACACCAAAAGCTTCAGAATAATCTGAGGGCTTTTCAGTTCAGCTCAGATCTAGCACAAAGCATCTGTTCCTGTGTCACTCCACATGCTGCAGAGTTAAACTTTGTCTGGGGTGGAAAAACAGTGAAATCAAACTGCCGGCACAACAAATGAGGATTCAAACTTGTCCACCTACAATCCACCCCCAAAGAAAATGAGTTATACACCAAAGGCAAAACTGAGTTATAAGCTGAGAGCTCAGAAGAAATTCAACCTCTTTTTTTGCCTATTATTTTTTTAGCAGACATATACTTAGAAATTCATAGTAACAGGGTTGAACCCCTTTAACCTTTCCAAGTTTAATCAATAACCAAGACACCACTGAGAGACAAGGGAAGATCGAGAGGTCCTCTTTTCTCACAAAGTCATAATAACAGGGTTGAAGCCTTTTATCTTTCCATGTTGAATCAATAAAGCAATACAACACTGAAACTCAAGTGAAGATCTAAAGGTCACCTTTTCTCACAGAGTCATAATAACAGGGTTGAATCCTTTCATCTTTCCGAGGCAAACCAATAAGCAAAACAACATTGAATGCAAACTAGTTTGGAAAGTGAAACTATACAGATAATATTTTTAAGAGTCATAGCAACAGGGTTGAAACCTTTCAAGTTAATTCGATAAGCAAAACAATATCGAATGTCAACAACTTTGAAGATCTTTTTCCTTTCTCTAAGCTTTTCTTAAACAGGTCATCTGTTCTCATAGAGTTGAACCCTTTTTACTTTCCAGGCAAAACAAGGTTAACAATCACCCAGCGAGTTAATTTTCTTTTAAAATAGCAGCAATCTCCAATGCAGGAGGTGGTTATGCTAGTTAGGGGAAGAAATCACTGTCAAAATTAAACACGTATATAACACAATAACTCTTTTTTTTTATCAGATTGTGCTTCAAAAACAAATAGAGATTGCACAAGCTCTGCTCAGCAATGCTAGAAAGCTGATCTGACGATAAGATATGACTAGAACAGAAACTACCAAAGCTTCCCTTCTTGCTGTGTGGTTCCTGCAGCCTACAACCAATCATGCAGGCCGAGAAAAAAAAAGGAGTAATTTCTAAAGAAACAACTTGTAAATTAGAAACAGGCGGGGACATTCACATGTGGTTGGATGGGTGTGGACGTAGTGAAAGTGGTTAGGAAGGAAACACATCATGCCTTTACCACGGGACTTTACCTTTAACATTCCACAACATGAACACATGAGAGAACTACACCTTGCCAGCTTCAGAAACACAGAACAAACACAAAGATAAAATGGTTGATTATTCAAACACCTTCCTTTACCTTAGACAGATGCTTAAAGTGGACAATGGACATGTGAGCAGAATGAATCTCTACATGGACATTATAAACTTCTTGTGTGCTTTGGGGCTTCGTCCTCTTTGCTGACCTCTCAACATAGGTTAATTGGAAACTAAAGTTGGCGTTGTGTTGAGTTAACCGTTTTATGCTCCTGAAAGCTGATGAAACTCAACAACTACATTTCTAAACTCTGCTAAAAGATAAGAATATTATATCTATGTTTCTAAAACCAACCAAGCTTCCGAACTAGATTGCACATCTTGAAAAAGGTACTTTCTAAAACCCAGGTGGTTGGAATGGACTTCTGAAGACACATTAGACAAAATATATGAGGTAAGGTAGTACCACAAATATCCGTAGTGAAGAAGGTAATAACAGAATACTTTTCGAAAAAGTAAAAAAAAAAAAATAAGATGGCGAACAAGAGAAAGGTTAATAATAAGTGCACTTATTAAATTTGAACATTGAAAAATATTCTAATTTAAAAAAAAAACAGAATATTGCTAGCAAATATTGTGCTGTTAGATTAGCAATACGCTCATGTAAAACGTTTTGTGACGCAAATTGAGGTTCTCCCTATAGTGTTCCAAATCAGTCACTATGGGGGGTTTCATTCTAGTTAAGATGCTAACTTAAGCCTAGTTCACACTCCATGATTTAAGGCCTGTTCACACCGGGATGAATTTCGCGCGCCTTATTCGCCGACGTTTAACGTCTCGTGACTAAACAAAGCCAATCAGAGCAAGGCATGGGTTGAGGTCAGTATTCTTTGCTGGGTATTGGCGCACGTGCTGTTTCGTGTCATTTTCGGTTTGTTTTATCGCATGATTTTCCATGACAAAACGTGGTTTGTAGACATGATAGAATCGTTGTTGTCAACTCGTGTAGTACATTACCTCCTGCTGCGGCTCAATCACGTTGTGTCGTGTGGTGTGAACAGCTCAACAACTTCAACACTCCTGATTTTGTGTCATGTAGTGTGAACCGCACAGTTCAGCCCAACATTTTAAAATCATGTAGTGTGAACAAGGCTTTAGAAGGTAGCTGCCTATGTAAGTAGTAACAAGAAAGGCAGCCCACTAGGTTTTGGAAAGCAACTAGTAAGTACCTACTACTACTACCTGCCTCCAACCTAACATTACCCTTTAAAAAGTGTCTATATTTGCAATCGAATGGAAAATTTGGGAGCTGATGGATTGGGATGGATCTCAAGCCTCTCCCCATCACAACTGATGCATGCAGAGCAGTACTTTGACATCTAAGCCTCCCCCATAAATCCTTAGGACACGCATGAACCATCTGGCAAGGCCAATGCCAGTGGCTGCTGCTAAAGTCTGGATACGGGAAAAAGGTTACGCCCAATCCCAACATTTGTTTGCATCTGAATCAGATAGAAGCAATCAAGAATGGTTACATAACAAAAAACTCACTATCTCAGCAGACCGTGAGCACAGAGATTGAAGAAGATTGTAGTCAATAATACCTTGCTGATATCCTGTTCAATGAAAATTGCAACAAAAGGTTGGACTTGAATAGTGAAACTTTGGCCAAGTGGATACGTTTGAAAGTGGTGACCAGAAGGTGACTGGTTCCCCATATTTAACAAGATCCACTATTGTGAAAGGCACTTAAATTAACCCTAGACTACACTTGGGGAAGAATTTCCAGCATTTAGATAAAAACGCCAACTAAATGACTACTCACTAAACCACTGGATAAAGACTTAACTTATAGACTTGAAGAGCTTGAGAGAAATTACAAAGCAGATTCTAGGCGTAACACAACTTGACAAACTGAGAGGACTTTCTCAATGACTGGTTTAATATAGTATAATTATGGGTTAAAGGAATAGTTTGGGTTCGGTACAAGTCAAGTGCAACCGACATTGTTTATTAAGACAAAAAGTAATTTCAACTGGTCCCTCTTTTCTTTAAAAAAAGCAAAAATGGAAGCAAGAAACTTAATTTTTGGAGCATTTAAAAGCAGAAATGTGAAGCTTTTGATTTTATGAAAGCGCTTCTATTAACTGTTCTGTTAAAACCTATGTATTTTTGAGCTGTAAAAAAGTTTAAATAGTTTTTACAGTCATTGTAGGGTTTACTTGCTTTGTCATGGCAACAAAGTTGTAAAATGAGATAAAACCCCACACAGAAAAGGTTAGTGATAATATAAACACTTTCTATTGGTCTTTACAATTAAAACCATATTTTATAGTTTACAAATTACCATTAATTTATATTGTAAGCTAGTTGTAGTCTTAACTTTTGCTCTCTCTTTTTTTTTTTTTTAAGAAGTGGAGGGACACGTGGAAATAGTTTTTTGTGGTAATCAGCATTACGCAAATGTACCAAACCAGAAATATTCCATAAAGAAGAAATCTCTTCATGGCCTGAACTGCTGATCTCCATTTAAGGCCCTGAGCCAAGAACATCCTGTGGTCTCAGGAGACGCTCTCAGTCCACATTAAAATGCCAGGACAGGTGAGTAAAAAACTAAAAAAGACAGGAGGCACATGGCTAAAGACGCATGTGATATATCCTAAAGTCGCACACACAGTTTTGCATAACAGAAATGGCATAAAACGAGCTGATGACTTGATAAAGCGAGGGCTGAATGGAAAGTTTTCTAACTGTAGCTGAAGTTCAATGCTGTATCATTAAGTTTAAATTCCCATCCCATATTCCAAAACAAAGGAAACGTCAGCACATCGGACAGCCCAAAGTATCCACCGAAGGGGGTGTGAGTGCAAATTCCTAAGCTTTTTTTTAATTGTTACTACATACTCCACATTCTTCAGGAGGAACGTGATAAATCAAGCAGGTGTTTGACTCACCTTGAGCTTTTTGCTGAGTTTACAGCAGTATCTGTACAGCATTGCAAGGTTGAGGGGTCCAAAATCAGCATAAAAGCTATAAAAAAAGAACAATACCATGAAACTTCATTGTTTAGTGAAGAAAATAATTCATTTATACATTTATTTTGCTAATGCTAATGCTCTAACTGGGGCCCAAACACCAAGAAACAAGCCACTGCAGGTGTTAAACTGACATTGAAAGACAAAAAGTTGTCTCTTTTGGAATGTACTATGGATGTGGTGAAATCGTTCTTGTAATTTCAAATATAAATAATAAAAGTTGTACTTTTTTGTATTTGGAGATTATATTTTGCAATTATAATAAGATGGGCCATCAGAACAGACCACATTCATCTTTAGAAGTCAATCTCAAAAACGATTTTCAGTCCAAATGATCTGTCCAAATAATGTGAAAAACATCTCCATTTTTCACTAATCCCCCCACATCCGGACATTCTAAATTAAATTTCCACTATGGAACCCTGGAGATAAAAAAATGCAACTTTTACTTAAGGATGCGTTTGATTAAAGAGTTATGTAACAGACTTTGGAACTATTTCTCTCGCCTGCTAGGGGTTTTGGCTCTGAAAGATGACTGAGGGAGGGAAAACTCACTTTTCGTACACAAACTCCTCATCCGTGCTAAAGTAATGCGTATTTGCAGTGCTTTTTGGCTTACTCCTTAAGGTTGCAAAATAGAGCCGATCTGAAAAAAGAGGGGAAAATACACATGGTCAATTTAACAAGCTGGTACAGTTATAAAACAACTATTAATACTCTTCAGAGATAAGGTTTTATCATCGGATTATTGGCTTGGGCTTAATCATGTGAAACAGTGGACTTATCCAATGGACTGTAGCTTTAAATACACTTAAAAACGAGATGTAAATTGTCACATTACTTGAACTTGACAAAGTTGAACTTGAGGTTGACAAAAATAAGTTTCTCCACTAATTTAATCCACTTATCTATGAATCCACATGGGTCATTAATTAATTGAAGTGAGTGATTTTACATGTTCAATCAGATAAAGAATGTCTTTAAGCATAAATTTAGGTGTAAACTGCATTGTGTCAATTGAAAAATTAAATACAAGTAGGTATATACAAGTAGGCCTTTTCGAGTCCTGCTTGCAAACACTACAAAGTGTTTATTAATAATAGACTATAATGCTGATATTACAATACATTTTTAATAATCAACTTTACAAAATAAAAATAAAATAAAAAAGGATGAGACACTTAAAAAAGTTTAAAAAGTTGGAAATAGTGTTCATGGTAACAGGGTTGATGCATTACCTATATTAATGTATATAATATAACTAATTAAATACTAAAACTTTTTTAAATAAAGCATTTTTACGCATATATTATACATGGAAAACAAACAAATACATAAATAAAACCCTGAACTCCTGCTCATAATTTAATAAAAAAATATCTACAACACAAAAAAGTTGGTGTCAGATCATTGTTTACACACACACCCACACACACAACCTATCTGATGGCAACACAATGAATCAAAGTTATTCAGAAAATCCTCTGAAACGTATACTTACCTTTAATAAACTCCGAAGCACCTATTAAATCATAATCGTCAGCCATTTTAAATAAGGTTGTGAGTATCGCGGACTGTTTTAAGTTGTCTAGAGTCATCGACGGAGCGCGAGTGAGGCGCAGCTACTTCTAAAAGAAAAACAAACTAACGTAACCGCTGGTTTAAAAATCCGTTTCCTCTCACCGATGCAACTTCTCTCTTAAAAGATGACGCAAATATTCCACCCAAAAAAACAAAGAAATGTGTCAATAAGGCACTTGAATCTTGTGGCATTATACCACGCCTAAAATGTAAAAGAAAAAAGCTGCAACTGTTAAAACAACTCAAGGTGCGTCATTTTTGGCATCGCGAGTCCCGCGTAAAAGTACGTAAATGATCAGCACCGGAGTCTTTTTTCTCTCGCTTGAGCCGTCAAACCAGCATTCGTCGTAATAAATATCCGTTTTCGCTTCAAACTGGGCAGATACGAGACGCGAGCCTTTGCATGGTGACTCTGCCCTGGTCATTAGGTGGAAATCTTTCCCTAGCCATGGTCGCGGACAGTCAAGAAAGATCTTAAAGAGACGTCACGTGGTGCGGCGCTGTCCTATCAGCTGCACGGAAGGCTGTTGCCTGGGTTAACTCTCACTCGACCAATCAGAGGGCAAGAGGTTGTTGTAGTCTCAAGCCCCTTTTACACAGATTCCGGAAAATACTTTGATAAAGTGATAATGTGTCCTAATAGATAGATAAACTATCTATCTGTCTGTCTATCTATCTATCTATCTATCTATCTATCTATCTATCTATCTATCTATCTATCTATCTATCTATCTATCTATCTATCTATCTATCTATTGTCTGTCTGTCTGTCTGTCTGTCTGTCTGTCTGTCTGTCTGTCTGTCTGTCTATCTATCTATCTATCTATCTATCTATCTATCTATCTATCTATCTATCTATCTATCTATCTATCTATCCATCTATCTATCTATCTGCAATTCATTATTGCAGATAGCATCTGTGAACACACAAGTAGCCGGCGATCTGTAACACTGAGCTCAAATATCACTGGCCCACAGCAGACTGTTTATTCGGGTCATCCACAACAACAGCTGGAGAGATCATGTTAGAAACGGGCAACACCGTGGTCACCGCCGCGGGTCTTAAATAGTTCAGTTTGAGCAGATGGACGTCATGAAGGAGATTAGTAATATGGGTCCATTCATGACAGCTCAGATGGTCTTTCGGTGTTGTTTCATGTGCTTAGGCAGCAAACAAAGCAAACCAGGATGTTTTGGTGCATTGTGCATGGGATTTGAATAATCTGCAAACAAAAGTGAACTTGTTGCCCCTTGGCTCAAAAACGAGCTTGTGCTTCTTTTTGTTGTTATTCTATTAGCATGAAAGGTGGATGGTGTTGGTTGCCACCAAAAAATAATAATAATAATAATTGTATCATCATTTACTCACCCTTATCTCATTCAAAACCACCTTTCTTTCTTTTTGTGGAACACAAAAGAAGATATTTTGTCCGTACAATGAAAGCCAATAAGGTCCAAACAATGTAATTTTGGTCCCCATGCACTGATTCTCATTGTATAAGAAGAGTTTTAAAAATGTAATAATTATTTAATTTCAATAATTATTTTATTAATAATAATAACAAGTTTAATAAAATGTAATAGTTAAATTAAATTAAAACCCATTTATAATTCTGTAAAAATCACCTCCATTTAATTTCGTTGACAACAAAAAAGTGTTCAATCTTGTATAATTTAAAAACAAATTTGTAAAATTGCATTTTGATGTGTTAAAGCAATGTTAAAACATATGTCATAACTTACTGATCATATTTTTTAACAGTGTAAAATATAATATATAAATAAACACATTTATATAAATATATAAAATCCAAACTTTAAAATGATTCTCGACAATCTCATTAATAAAGAAGTAAATTAAAAATAAATAAACTATTATTTAAATAAATTAATTTATTGAACGCCCAATTTATTATCAATTAATTGCAATTGATTCATATAGAAATTAATAGTTAATAAATATTAATTTTAAAAATAAAAAAGACGTATACATTTCTAATTTGTAACTTTATTTTTATCAATATAATTACAGTAATATAAAATCCAAACTTTATAATAAATAAAGTCTATCTAAAAAAAATTAGTTGATATAGCCTATACACAAAATATTTTATATATTTTAAATAGGCTATATATTTTTCTTTATTACAAAAAAAATCATGACAGAAATTTCATTTTTAGATGAATCCCTTTTATCTAGAGGAAATCAATGCATTCTCACGTCATATGCAAATTTTTCACACAATGATTTTTTTTGAGCTCCAAGAAAAAAACATTTGTTCTGTTAATTTTTCAATAGGCCTACATAAACAATGTAGAATCAAAAGTTCATGTTACCTCCAACCAAAGAGATCCAGACCTTGTTCACGGCTGTCACTGTGGCTGACTGGCTCCATTCGCTATTTTCCTGGGATCTCCAGGAGACAACGTCTGACATGCCTTCATGGAGGTTTAGCAGAACCGGGTTTGACGGGACCCTCGGGAACGGACCTGGCCCGTTCAGAGCACAAAGTGTGCGGTGGTCTACTCTACCGGGACAGAGTGTACCAGTGGAACAGAGAGGATCCGGTTCACACGGCCCGCTCAGGTTTCCTCACATGCCGCTCGTGTTACAGTCCTGCCGAGGTGTGACTTTCAAGGTTCCTCACGTTACTTTTCCGAACGGAGAGCACTAATGTGACGTTTACTCCGGATATCGTTCCAGGTTGTCACATAATGTATAATATATCAATGCTTTCTAGAGCATGCTGGCTATTGTTGTGGTTTTGTAGGTTCACATGCTGCTGTGACATCATGGAAAAGCTAGTGGACAAGAAGCAAACTGTGTTAGGTTTCATGAAGGCCGTGAATTTGCTAGTGAAAATGAAGAGTGGTTTCACTGTGTTTTGAGGTCAGCTATTGACACGGTTTTCAAGGTCACGTAGCCTACCATACACCCTTAAAATGATCCAAACAGTGTCCATGATGTCAGAGATGAACCTTTCCCCCCCCCCCAAAGAACCTTCAGTAAATAATTCATAAAATATATTGAAGAATGTTTTTTCCACTACAGTATTAGAACCGTTTGTGGAATTGGTTCAGTGGATGTTAAAGCTTCTTCATGGAACCATAGATGCCAATAAAGAACCTTTATTTTTTAAGAGAATCTGTTTGTTGTTGTTGTTGTTGTTGTTGTTGTGTTTTTTAGACATTGGCCAAACTAGACTGAAATGGAGAATTAATGTGATCCATAAACCTTCATAGCACTAATATTCGAGTGTCTAAAGCGTAAAGGCTTTCTGAAAATAATTGTTTATGGTACAACATCTATTATAATATAATAAAAGAAATATTTCTATAAATAAAAATGATAAATAAATATGTAATATAGAAAGCCATTGATGGAGAACACAAAGTTACAGTATCTACAGGAGATAACAGGACATTAATAATTTAACTTGTCATTTAGTTTAACTTATGTGCCAAAATAACTAAAGCTAAAACTGAAAAAAAGTACATATAAATAAAAAAACACAAAATTACTTAAACTTTAACCTAAATTAAAATTAAATATCAATGATAGCCAACTAAAGTAACACCAACACACATAATATATATTTAACAGTAAGCCCTGCTGGACCCTAATCCAACAAAAAAAAAAAAAAAAAAACATGTCTTTCGAAATTTGGACAGAAAGTATTCCATTTATTTGGTGAAAAAATATTAAGTTTCTTATATGCCTAGATTGATACTCTATATTTTGCGTCATATTCATTGAAAAAAAAAATATATTATCTCCATGGAGTTTCATGCTTTGGCAAATACAGCACACTCCACTACAGTTTTATTTTATCCATCCTGTCACCATATCTAATCTAATGCAGTGCAAAGTCCGTATATACTGTTATTAAAAACCAACATATTCAACATATTCAACAAGTTATTCAAGTTCTACACCATTGAACGTTACAGGTATAATGCCTAATCATTAAAATTACATAATGCTATAATGAATTCATTTCAAAGGTCATGTTTGAATGTGTCATTGTCTGATGTCATCTTTGTGCACCAAACCACAAAGTCATAAAACTCATTACTTTGTTCACACAACTATGACAGTGTTATCATAAAAGCAAGATTTATGTACATGCATAAGCCAGGGCTGTAGATTATGTCTGATTTTTATATAACCTTTCACAGGCAGACTTATGTCATAATCTGAATTATCATTATAAAAATTAATCTAAATATATTTACATAAATATATTTAGATATTTGTTTTTAAATAAATCACAGTTTTAAAATGGATAATAAAAATTAAACTAAATCCCAATTATAAACTTAATATAATATATAAATAAATGTGCGCTGCATGCATAAAATGAATACAATCTGTCATTCACTTGTCCAAGTAAAAAAGTTGCTCATCCGGGTTATTAATTTTTATTTTTTGTGTCAATTTATCCTGAAACAATTTTCTCTTTAGTGTTCAATCAGCTTTGATATTTAAATCACCATATCTGCACCTTTAAAGGGCATCCCCTCCCCCAATATCATTAAATGTGTGCTTCATCTTTTGTTTTAAATTCCTAAATTTGATCAATAAATTCAATTATTTCGAATTATAAGACACTATAGGGCTGTTACCCTATGGGCTGATCAATTTAAATCATTTACACTGAAAAATTACAATTGCATTAAATAATGTTATGAAATTTATTTAAATTTACAAAGAAACGTTGGAAAGAATGATACTACTTGTAAACATAACACTAAACCACCAGTAGGTGGTGGTGGCAGGAGTGAGTAATTGAATCATTCATTCAAACGATTCGTTCAAACGGCTGATTCATTCAAGAATGAGACAGATGTTAAAGAATGGGTCGTTGAATCTTTGACTCGATTCGTTCAAAATGGTGAATAATTCCGTAATGAACAGGTAATGAAAACAGTTTGGGTGTTCCTGTGACAAGCGCCGTGGTTCATAAGCTTAATGTAAAATAGGGACTACAGGATATTTAGAGGTGGATAAACGGATTTAAGACGTGGGTAAGTTAAACCCTATTTCCGAATATTGTGGTGCGTAAACGGCGTTTAGCCTCCTCCACTACATCCCGGTTGACACAGCTTAGTAACGTTAGTTAAATTAATATCGTGTGTTTGAGTGACGATGGCCAGTGACGCTTATTTTGTTGTTTTTTGGCCAGTTAAAAAAAAAAAAAGACGCTGAGGCCAGATTGGAAAGTGTTCTAATCTAGACAGAGACTGTAGAGGTTCTTGACTGTGACGTCACTCTGCGATGCGCCTACAAGTGGTCAGCTGAAGCACATTTTCAAACATTCTCTTCATTTCTGTGCTGAAAATTTTCTACTGGTATTTATTGCATTGTAGTAATTTAGCATTTGAAAATGGGATCAAGCCTTTCATGCGTTAAATGTGTAGATGTCTCTGACAATGGAGACAATTTACACAAAAAACAGAAAGGCAAGAAGAAGACAAAATCCAACAAGACCAGCAGTCAAGGTAACAAAGAGGACCATGTCAATGGTATCATTTGATATATGTAGAATATCTAAAGTTCTGTTTTTAAAGTCTAATTTACAATAGTAATGCTTAACCATTAATTGAAAAACTTTTACTTGAGAATTCAGTAACATGTAATATACTTGGCACATAATGGAAACTACAGACCTTTTTATGACAGATGTGTGAATGCCTTTAAACATTTGAATGTATTACTTCTGTACAGTGTTAGGTGTTACTAAAGACTAAGTAATTAGTTACTGTAATTTAATTACTTTTCCATCAAAAATGTATGTATAGTGTTAGGTGTTATTTAATACTAAGTAATTAGTTACTGTATTTTAATAACTTTTCCATTTAAAATGTAAAGTAAGGGATTACTTTTCATTTATCTGTAAGTTAATTACAGTTACTTCTGATAAATTCTGGTAAATACTGTGTATAGATCAATCCGATCTCACATTCGTATGCATTTTATGAGGTGTCAAAATTGTACAACCGCACTCGTACAAATTGATATGGATTATTGTAAAATATGAATGAAAAAGTGTAAAATGTCATGAGATCAGACATAAAGCAATAGTGGGTTTAACATCAAAATGTATTGTCTGGTGTTAAAAAGTATGTTTTTATAATGTAACCTTCCCCACCTTGGTCAGTTGCAATTTTATACTATTTATTTGAAAGAATTAAAACAGATTCATGTCTATTGTATTATTCAGTTGAGATTGGTATGGGATTTTGAAAGTAATTAGTAATGAAAAGTAATTAGATACTTTTTAAAGAGAGTAATTAGTACAGTAATCTAATTACACTGTTGAAGAGGTAATTAGTAAATAGTCATTAACTACTTTTTTAGAGTAACTTACCCAACACTGCTTTGAATGCCCCAAAAACTCACACCAGAATTAACAACAAGCATGGTTGCAGCAATATTAGTGTCTAGTAATGAATTTGGTTAAGTATTTAAAACCATTATTAAATAGAATTGAAGTATTAAAACCATTTTCTCTTTTCTCTCTTTAGATCAGACTTCTCAGCAAGTCACCTGTATCAGTGCTGCTGAAGTCCTCAACGTTGCTGAGGACCCTGGTCACGTTGAAATTGATGATGAGTGGAGTGACGCCGCCTTCCAGGCCTTAGTCGGCGATTTATCGGAATGGGGTGCCGATGTCATCAACTCTTTAAGCTGTGTCTGGAGTGTTGGCGTCCTCCAAGATACGGTATGTGCCACATCTGACGATAGCTTTCCTGTCCAAGATGTGGCCTACTATAGAGCCAACGTCCCTCGAGTACCAGCCCGAGATGTGGCAGACTACAGCGTGGATGTCTCTCAAGTCCAAGCCAGCAGCACCACATCCGCTCCAGGCTTGGAGATGGCCGACTCCTGTGTTGATGTCCCATCAGTTCCAGTCCAAGATGTGGCAGGCTGCAGCGTAGATGTCACTCCAGTTCCAGTCTGTGCAATTTCAGACTCCAGTGATGACCTTCCTCCAAATACATTCTGGGTCTCCTCAGAGTCTAATGAGGATCTCTCGCCGGTTCCAGCCTCACCCTGGGCAGTAGCAGACTGTAATCACAATCTCCCTCCAATTCCAGCTTGGCCCTGGGCAACATCAGACTCCAGTGATGACCTGCCTCCAGATACATTCTGCGTCTCCTCAGAGTCTAATGAGGATCTCTCTCCGGTTCCAGCCTCACCCTGGGCAGTAGCAGACTGTATATACAATCTCCCTCCAATTCCAGCTTGGCCCTGGGCAATATCAGACTCTAAAGATGATCTCCCTGCAGTTCCAGCCTGGCCTTGGGCAACATCAGACGCTAGTGATGATCTCTCTTTAGTTTCAGCCTGGACAACATCAGACTGTAGTGTGTCCGACAATGCCGTAATGTGTAAGATGATTATTGGTAAGTTTACTTTCATGACTTGAAGAAGACAAACATACGGTTTATACAATATCTGCCTTTACTCAGGCACAAATCCATTTTCAACTCTTCTTATTTTTCTTTTAACAGGCATCGGTTCGCACAGCTATGAAATCGTCAGGAAGCTCGGTGAAGGTGGCTTTGGAAGCGTCTATGCAGGGATTCGCTTGACAGATGGCCTTGAGGTATCACTTCTTATACTTGCATTATCTATCAAAGTGTTCTTGTGCTCTTATACTCGAATGACTATACATGTTTAGATTGTTAGACATGCTCTACATGATTAGAATTTAAATTTGTGAAACTGCTCATGTCTGTTCAAGGTTAATGACTGAAATATGAACTGCACAAATATTGTAAATAATTCTAACAAATCCATTTTTTGTTTTGTTGATTAGGTGGCGCTGAAGTTCGCTGACAACAGGGGTGTACAATGGATCCACATTGTGAGTTTCTCTCAGTCAATTTTTCAATAGACAAACTGCAATTGTCCGTAGTTTAGTTGTGTT